>OY821521.1:124640524-124815524 GCA_963682025.1 Cordilura impudica
TTATTATTATTATTATTATTATTATTATTATTATTTATTATTATTATTATTATTATTATTATTATTATTATTATTATTATTATTATTATTATTATTATTATTATTATTATTATTATTATTATTATTATTATTATTATTATTATTATTATTATTATTATTATTATTATTATTATTATTATTATTATTATTATTATTATTATTAATTATTATTATTATTATTATTATTATTATTATTATTATTATTATTATTATTATTATTATTATTATTATTATTATTATTATTATTATTATTATTATTATTATTATTATTATTATATATATTATTATTATTATTATTATTATATTATTATTATTATTATTATTATTATTATTATTATTATTATTATTATTATTATTATTATTATTATTATTATTATTATTATTATTATTATTATTATTATTATTATTATTATTATTATTATTATTATTATTATTATTATTATTATTATTATTATTATTATTATTATTATTATTATTATTATTATTATTATTATTATTATTATTATTATTATTATTATTATTATTATTATTATTATTATTATTATTATTATTATTATTATTATTATTATTATTATTTATTATTATTATTATTATTATTATTATTATTATTATTATTATTATTATTATTATTATTATTATTATTATTATTATTATTATTATTATTATTATTATTATTATTATTATTATTATTATTATTATTATTATTATTATTATTATTATTATTATTATTATTATTATTATTATTATATTATTATTATTATTATTATTATTATTATTATTATTATTATTATTATTATTATTATTATTATTATTATTATTATTATTATTATTATTATTATTATTATTATTATTATTATATTATTATTATTATTATTATTATTATTATTATTATTATTATTATTATTATTATTATTATTATTATTATTATTATTATTATTATTATTATTATTATTATTATTATTATTATTATTATTATTATTATTATTATTATTATTATTATTATTATTATTATTATTATTATTATTATTATTATTATTATTATTATTATTATTATTATTATTATTATTATTATTATTATTATTATTATTATTATTATTATTATTATTATTATTATTATTATTATTTATTATTATTATTATTATTATTATTATTATTATTATTATTATTATTATTATTATTATTATTATTATTATTATTATTATTATTATTATTATTATTATTATTATTATTATTATTATTATTATTATTATTATTATTATTATTATTATTATTATTATTATTATTATTATTATTATTATTATTATTATTATTATTATTATTATTATTATTATTATTATTATTATTATTATTAATTTATTATTATGTATTATATTATTTATTATTATTATTATTATTATTATTATTATTATTATATTATTATTATTATTATTATTATTATTATTATTATTATTATTATTATTATTATTATTATTATTATTATTATTATTATTATTATTATTATTATTATTATTATTATTATTATTATTATTATTATTATTATTATTATTATTATTATTATTATTATTATTATTATTATTATTATTATTATTATTATTATTATTATTATTATTATTATTATTATTATTATTATTATTATTATTATTATTATTATTATTATTATTATTATTATTATTATTATTATTATTATTATTATTATTATTATTATTATTATTATTATTATTATTATTATTATTATTATTATTATTATTATTATTATTATTATTATTATTATTATTATTATTATTATTATTATTATTATTATTATTATTATTATTATTATTATTATTATTATTATTATTATTATTATTATTATTATTATTATTATTATTATTATTATTATTATTATTATTATTATTATTATTATTATTATTATTATTATTATTATTATTATTATTATTATTATTATTATTATTATTATTATTATTATTATTATTATTATTATTATTATTATTATTATTATTATTATTATTATTATTATTATTATTATTATTATTATTATTATTATTATTATTATTATTATTATTATTATTATTATTATTATTATTATTATTATTATTATTATTATTATTATTATTATTATTATTATTATTATTATTATTATTATTATTATTATTATTATTATTATTATTATTATTATTATTATTATTATTATTATTATTATTATTATTATTATTATTATTATTATTATTATTATTATTATTATTATTATTATTATTATTATTATTATTATTATTATTATTATTATTATTATTATTATTATTATTATTATTATTATTATTATTATTATTATTATTATTATTATTATTATTATTATTATTATTATTATTATTATTATTATTATTATTATTATTATTATTATTATTATTATTATTATTATTATTATTATTATTATTATTATTATTATTATTATTATTATTATTATTATTATTATTATTATTATTATTATTATTATTATTATTATTATTATTATTATTATTATTATTATTATTATTATTATTATTATTATTATTATTATTATTATTATTATTATTATTATTATTATTATTATTATTATTATTATTATTATTATTATTATTATTATTATTATTATTATTATTATTATTATTATTATTATTATTATTATTATTATTATTATTATTATTATTATTATTATTATTATTATTATTATTTTATTATTATTATTATTATTATTATTATTATTATTATTATTATTATTATTATTATTATTATTATTATTATTATTATTATTATTATTATTATTATTATTATTATTATTATTATTATTATTATTATTATTATTATTATTATTATTATTATTATTATTATTATTATTATTATTATTATTATTATTATTATTATTATTATTATTATTATTATTATTATTATTATTATTATTATTATTATTATTATTATTATTATTATTATTATTATTATTATTATTATTATTATTATTATTATTATTATTATTATTATTATTTATTATTATTATTATTATTATTATTATTATTATTATTATTATTATTATTATTATTATTATTATTATTATTATTATTATTATTATTATTATTATTATTATTATTATTATTATTATTATTATTATTATTATTATTATTATTATTATTATTATTATTATTATTATTATTATTATTATTATTATTATTATTATTATTATTATTATTATTATTATTATTATTATTATTATTATTATTATTATTATTATTATTATTATTATTATTATTATTAGTATTATTATTATTATTATTATTATTATTATTATTATTATTATTATTATTATTATTATTATTATTACAAAATATTTGTATTTTTTTGTCTGTTATTAGCTTGGGATCATATGTGACCCAATGCCAAAAGGGTCAATGGGGTCATATTATTTTTTTCCAAAACCCTAGGCTATTAGGATGAAATACAAGATTTAAAAGAAGAAAAGTGATGAATTTTTGGTACAAAGTATTTAGAAAGAGTACATTTACGGATATTTTACGAAAATCCCATTTTTCTTGAAATCCGCAAAAATTAGATCCTTATCAAAAAATTCTGGTGTAGGGATTTACTTAAAAATTCACACAGTTAATCTGTAGCATGTGCTTAACAAAAGTTTAAAGTGCCACATCCATTTTTTTAAATTTTGTTTACGAAAATTTTTTAAAACTTGAAAAAGAAGTTTTCAAAATTTTATCAAAAAAATTTCCTATTTCCGGTCTCAATGCGCAATCGGTTAACAACGCGGTTATAAGTATAGAGACAAAAAAAATTACGGCTTTAATCAATTTCTCAAAGTTGAGAAAAATTCTATCAAATTTCATGTTCTGTGTTTTTTTGGCACAAAAGTGGTCTGGGGCATTTGATATTTCTTGGCGAATTTTTATTCGATTTTGAATTTTTATAGCTTTCTGAACAGATAATTTAATAGTGATCCCGATTCTTATGACAACTTGTCGGAAAATTTAAGCTATATAGATTGCCCCCAAAATTCACATTTATTATTTTTATATGGAAAGGTTTGTTACCTGGACCCCGCCTATAAACAAAATCGCATTCTAATTTTTTCAAGGACCACTCTAATGCACAGTGTTGTTGTGTACATGCATAGCCGGTGCCAGCCATTGATCCCAATTGCTACCATACTCATTGACGATGCTCCTTAAGTATTCCGCTAGAGTACGGTGACTCCTTTCCAATGAGCCGTTTGCTTGCGGGTGATACGGAGTGATGTTCAATTTCTTGACCCCTAACAGCCTACAGCTATCCGAAAACACCTTCGACATGAAGTTTGTCCCGTTGTCCGTAACCAACATGCTTGGCACCCCGTACTTCACTATAATTTCATTAAAGAAAACTTTCGCCACCGTACTAGCCTCCCCATCCGGCATTGCTGCGCACAACATAAACTTCGAAAAAAAAACGTCTTGGAAAGTCAATATCAATTTGTTACCCACAGTGCTTTCAGGGAGAGATCCTACCATATCCATATATACCTTCTGGAAAGGCATAAATTGGCCTTTCCTGTTTTCCTGGAACTCTTATTCCACTGACATTTGACACATTTCCTCGCATAACGTTTAGTGTATCTATGCATGCCGACCCAGCGAAATTGTCTCCCTATCCTGCTCCTGGTTGCTCCTGCACCCCCCACGACCGCCCAAAGGACTATCGTGAAAATCCTTCAATACAGTCTCGATTTCCTTAGGATCAGTCAATGTAAGATACGTTGGTTTTCCGTCAACCACCTCCTCAACCGTTGGTCATATACAGCGCTTGCTCCTTTTTCCCTATTCTCTTTGTGCCCGTTATAAACCTCTCTGTCCGTCCCGTGACCTGACCTTCCCGCCTGATTTTCTTCCTCGCCCTTCGACCTGGCTCTAGTTTGAACCATCAGTATCTCCTCAGTCGAATATGGTATCCTGCTCAGCGCATCCGCATTCTGATTCTTCCTGCCCGGCTTGTACCAAATTTCGAAATCATATTCCGATAGTTTATGACGAAACCGCGCCAACCTGGAGGTCTGATCCTTCATACAATCGCCAGAAAATCCTTCTCTATCATGTAGTACCGAGTTTCTGCCCCATTCAACGCACGGCTTGCAAATGCAATGGCACGATCACCTCCGCCACCATTCTGGGAAGGAACCGCACCTATAGCTCCGCCGCCAGCATCGGTGGTCAATACGAAAGGTTTTGAAAAATCAGGGTACGCCAACACTGGAGGCAACATTTTCACCATTTTAAGCTACTCAAAAGCACGCTGGCACTCTGGTGTCCAATTGAACGCATGATCCTTGCGAAGCAATTTGTTTATTGGCAAGGCAATGTTGGCCTTCCCAGGAATGAACTTACGGTAGTAATTTACCCGTCCTAAAAATGATTGCACTTCCTTTTTGTTCCTCGGTGGCGGAAAATCCTTAACCCATTTCACCTTTTCCGGGTCGGGAAGCGCTTCATTCTCCGAACACCTATGGCCCAAATACACTATTTCCCCTCTTAAAAAGTTACATTTCTACGTTTTTACCTTCAAATTATTTTCCCTCAACAGCTGCAACACATTACATAGCATTGCGTCATGTTCAGCCAGACTCACTCCATATATAACGGTGTCGTTCAAATATACAAAACACTCAATGCCTTGAAGACCTGTTAGCACATGATTCATTAATCTTTGGAAGGTTGCAGGTGCGCCTGTTTATCCGAATGGCATCCTATTGAATTCAAAGTGACCCAAAGTGAGCCTTTGTCCTACGCAACAAGTGTTCTACGGCTGCCACGAGACCCGAGACTGGATCCTCGAGAGTGTACTCCTCGTTAAAGTTTACACCCCTTAACGGCGGATCATCCCCCTCCAAAAAGTTGCTTGTGCCGCCAACGCTTCGTTCAACAGATCATCCAAACTGCATGAGCTGCTTGCCATCATCCTACCACGCAGCATTGGATCCCTCAGGCCAGATGTGAACGCTGATTTTACCTTTCTTTCTATCTCCATAGTCATTATCTCGTCCTTTCTGCCTTTATAGTTTTCATCGAGTATGGCATGAGCTGTTCCTGCTAGTGTCTGAAGACGCCTAGCAAACTGGTGAGCATCCCCATACAATCTTTGTTTTACTATTTCTAAATATTCTCCAATTTTCTCCGGCGGAACCTCCTTCGCCGCCAACCTGCATCCGTCGATAAACTTATACAATTCTGTTTGTAAACGCGGAGATGGCTCGCAGCCAAACGTAGGAACCAATACTTTAACCGCCTTTAAAAGGTCCTGGGAAGACATCATGTTGGTGCACTGCTGCCCCTTTGGTTCTTTATGGTACAAATCTCCCGCCTGTATACTACTTTCCTGTCGTGTCAATCGTAATTGCCCCTGTAACTCGGAAATCCTTTTATTGGCCTCTTCCAGGACCTCGAAACCTAGTCTTCTAACCGAGCACGAGTCCGTACCCGATAATGCCATACTTAGAACTTCGTTCTCCTTATCTAATATCTCGGTCTCTTTCAGATTCTCCTGAATCTCCTTCTTAAGCCAATTCTGTCCGCAATTCTAATATCTTCCCGGTATTACAATCCTCTTGAGTTTCCACCAATCGGCACAATTCCTCTAGCACTAAATCGGACTCCTCCAACCTAGTGACTTTCCAGGCCCCCTCAAATTTAAATCTTATTAGCTGAAAGGTCTCCTGGTTCTTACAACGCTGCTTAACCTCCCCCCAAAGCCTTTCGATAAAATAATCTGTCTTAGCCCTAAAAGCTGCCAACAACTGCTCGCTTGTTCTAGTTCAGCAAGTGTTACATCCATACAGAGACTGAAAATTCTACTGATTCCTAATCGGTGAGGCTTGCGCCCACAGAAATTGAACCAATTATGAGTCATATCAATACAGCAACAAAAACAAGCGAGAAAAAACAACTAAAGAACTCACTCTACCCTATTCGGAAAAAAACTATCTATACTTTTTTCCCAAAACACCTAAATGTTTCATCGAAACACTCAAGCTAAATAATTATACCAAAACCCGAGTATATTTGATCAAAATTCTCATCCTGTGAAGGATTAAACCTGTGATTCATAAAAATTGTTCTTTTAAGACGAAACCTTAACAAAAAAAAATTAACAAAAAAACAAATTCAGCGACATAAATCAAATAAATCATTTAAGCCTTAAAAACAATTCTAATCAAAACCCGCAAAAAAATATATCCAATATCTTACAAGACCGTAAAACATCATGCTTAGAAACCTAAACTAACTACCTTTACCAGGTAAATAGTAAAAAAAATCAAATAATTAATTAAACTAACAACGAACGATTTTTGGTCCGAAGACCGGCTGCGCCATTAATGTTGAGTCCCTCATAGGTTGCATATTATGTTTTAGCACTGGCAGGCGCTGTCCATCAACGCCCAAACGGCGTTTATGTAGCTGAAACTAAAATAAAAATAAGACAGAATAGCGTACCACCGGTTCAAGTTAGAACAGCGTGATCTTATGTCTTCATCTGCCTCTTTTCTAACTTTTTCCTCTTTATTGATTGAGTTTGAAATTATTCAGGCTCAAGATCAAACGTTTTTTCTTTAAACAAAGCAAAAGCATTGGCACATTTGTTTCAAAAAATTGATCTATATTCTGCATGACAGGTTATACAGCTGTTTCGTTAAGAGTAACCAACCCTCATCAGTAACCAAAAGCCGTAGATAGTTTGTTTGGTAAAAAGTTACCATGGCAATTTGGGTTACAGCAAATCGCGGCTGAAAATGTATGTTTTGTGAATAAACATTTAATAATTACGCTCGAGAAAAATCGATCGTTAATAATTAAATGAATTCACATTCATGGTTCTAAATAATTACATTGTTATTATTATTATTGTTACACATTATTATTAATATATTGTTATATATTATTATATCATTATATATTATTATCATTACATCCTATGATATATTATTATATCATTATATATTATTATACTATGCATTACATCCTATAATATATTACATTATCTTACACTTTATTACCCTATATATATTATATTACTCTATACTAAATTCAAGCTAATATTATACTATAGTTTTCTACTATAACTACTTATGTGAAACCCCGTTTCACAACAGTTTGTGTTTTTAAAGCCAATGCGGGAAGCCACTCGAAACAGGTTGTTGACTACCTGGTTGGTTATATTTTCAACCCTTCGGTACGTCAGAGATGATACACTCCGACAACGGAAAACAGTTTGTATCGCAAGAATTTCAGCAGATGATTAAAGCGTACAAAATAAATCATATGAAAATAAATCATATGAAATATGCCAAACAATCTAATGCTTCAGAGAGGGTAAATCGATCTGTGTTGGCGGGTATCCGGGCGCACCGTAAGGACGATCATCGCGATTTGGATAACCATTTATCCGGTATTGAATGCTCCTTACGAAGTTCCATACACTACACTACAGGTACAAGCCCATATTTCGCTCTATTTTGTCAACAATGTACAATTCTGGACCAGATTATGAATTGACCAGAAAATTACAAGCTCTAGTCGACGCGGAGATAGACATCCTGGAAAGTAAAGATAATTTACTATTAATTCGTCAGTCCATTAAAGAAAACTTACACAAAGCGTACGAAAAGGGAGAAAAACAATACAATAAACGAGGCAGATAAGTTAAATTCATACCAAGGAAAGAAGTATTCCTCCGAAATTTCGTTCAAATTGATTTAAAAATATTTTAACGCCAAATTTGCTCCAAAATTCAGGAAATGTAAAATCATAGGCAATAACATGTATGAAATATAAACGCTTCAAGGCAAGAATCTTGACACCTTTCACGCGAAAAACATGAAACAATAAGCTGTGATAGTAATTTTAAGGATAAAGCAACGGCAAAACTTAAGTGCAATATTTTATTAGTTTCTATATTTTTGTTGTTTGTTCGTGCAGTCTCGTTTACACTACTTACTATCGCAGTTATTAATTCAATGCATTGTCTTGTGTAAAGTCCCATTTACTCTAATCCAGACTGCGATACATTTTTAATTTGTGATTTAGAATTACTGGCAAAATTTAAGTGCAATATTTTATTAGTTTCTATATTTTTGTTGTTTGTTCGTGCAGTCCCGTTTACACTATTTATTATCGCTATTATTGATTCAATGCACTGTTCCGTGGAAAGTACCATTTACTCTAATCCAGCCTGTGATATAGTTTTAGTTTGTGGTTTAGAATTACTGCCAAGTACCTGAAAATAAATAAGCAAATCTTAACAAAGTACCGATTTTTTTTGAAAATTTGAAAGAAATACTTCCCGTCACAATAATCCGAAAAATTCAAGTTATCAGTTTTTATGCCTGCATTAATGTGCCTGTAGATAAATAGTGTAATTCTATTAACTGTCTCATCTACAAATTGTCAAATGTCATCGAGATAGCAGTCATTATTTGCTTACACTCGTTTCTCTTCTGCTCTGGACTGTGACTGTAGCGGATCATAGTAGTAATCTAAGATAAGTTGTATTTGAATTTGTCCACGTTGTTAATTATTCCTGCTGTTATTCCTGTTCTACACGTAATAGATTTACACTTACCCAATAGTTTTTCATACATTCATGAGTTTTTATTTTCTACACACGATGAAATTTGGTTTTGTGTTCTGACATTATTTGTATCTACCACGATATCTCAGTGTATGGGCGTATGCCTACGTTGGGCCTTTGAGTCATAGACGAACTACCGCTCTATCACTTTTCTTTCGCCAAGCGTTGAAAATCGTAAGTTTTGTAGCGGATGTGGTTGACCATGAAGGCAAAAGACCTATGGAAGGGAAAAGAAAAGAACATTAATTCACATGTTAGTGCGGGTACGGTAATCGTATGAATTTTATGTAGCGATTACCAGGTAAGGCGGGCAGCTAGGGGGACTCATGTGATCTCTTGTCCTTGAATTTAAAATCTATGTCATATTTATTGTACAGGTTTGTCCGTCCGGTAGATAGTGAAAGTGGGTTTATTGTTAGTTTTTTTTTTTTGTTGCGTAGGTACAATAATGGTCAATTTGTCGTGTTTTTTTTGTATTTCATATATTTTATTGTTCGGCCTTTGCCGGTGGTGAGTGGTCGTACCCCCTGTCATCGGTGAGCTAGCCGGCCAAAACGTCACATCCGGTGGAAAGATAAAGGTTTTGCAACATATTTTATTTTTCTGAAGACAAGGGCTTAATCAAATTTTGTGGTGCCTTGGACATCCTGCTGACGGACCTTTGGCTGTCTACGCCAGGATTATACGTTGTTTTTGTGTAAATTCCATACACAACGACGCGGATTATACGCGTACGCTTGTACGCGTTTGTTTGGCTGGATCGTAATATAAACAAAACAAAATATTTAAGTTTTTTATAAATGTTTTATTTCAACTTTGCTAGAGCAGATCAGTTTAAGCTCTTTGAGTTTGTATAGCAAAGTGTCTCTATTCAATATAATCGAACTTAATTTATTTCCTAAATATGCTTACAAAGCGCACACTTAAGCAGTGTTGATCATGTTGATCGTTTTATTATTTTGTGTGTAATATGATCTTTTTATACTTTAATAACCAAAAATGTTTTATTTATTACTTTCTCTATTTATTTTATTTTGATTTGATGTTTCATACACATGACTTATGTATCATATTATAGCATGTTCAGACGGCAAAATGAACCACTTGATTCGCTCTCCGAATCACGATTGCGAACCTTGGTGTTCAGACGAGTGTTCTAGTTTCATTTTGACGTTTATATTTTCTGTGCAAATATTTGAAGACATCCTTCTACACTTTACGTTTCACTATTTCATTTTTTACATTTTTATTTAAATATATATGTAAGTAAATATATACTTTTTATTTGTTAAATGTTTCTATTTATTTTATTGCACACATTAATTTTTTGTTTTTTCTTTGTTTATATATTTCTGACAGCTAGTTCAGATAAACTAGCGATAATTTTTTATCAAAATTGGAGATGACACTCAATTATTCTAGGTTCACAACTAGGTTCAAAATGAACCAAGTAGATTCGCTCTCAAAATTTGGTATGGCGTATCATGTAGATTCAATCATGATTCAGGCGCGAACCGTGAATGAGAGAGCGAACCGCGAATCTTTCTGTCCGTGTGAACATAGCATTACAGTATGAAACTGATAAAACGCTCATACAATATTACTTAAAATATATAATTTTACTTTTAATTACATACATTTAACAATTTATAAAGAAAGCAAACAAAAAACAAAAATATTCTAGTTATTTAATTGATCATAAAAAAATTCATTGTGAGAAATGATTAAGAATGTTTTTTTTTCAACTGAAGTGCGTTACTTATAGTTTGAGAGCTATGTGGAATTAAGTTCCAAAGACGGATTGCATGTATGAAGAATTGTGAAATGGTTCTGTTTTATTAGAAACGTATGCTCATCAAAAGGAGCGTTTTAGATATATGGTGTTCTACCTAAAGGGAACACACGCTCATCTAACTGGAGCGTTATTCGCTATTTATAAATAAATATAAGCGAGGTTTGTTTCTTTTGGATTGTGTCAACCGAATGTTCCTTTATTGAACTTTACATTGATTTATAAAGCTAGTATGAAAATCTTAAACATAGTCTAGTATTGAGTGACATTTATAAAGTCACTCAATATTTTGGATTATTTTATGTTTCTTATTCTACATTTAAACCTATCTTAACTATATGAATTTGTATTAATATCCCAGCAATCTAGAAAGCATTTCTCTATAAAGAATATAGTGCATTGAGTAACTTTCACTGTAATATACAGCTTTGGTATTTACAATGTAACTCTAAACTTTTACTCTAATTGTTTACATTAAATCAAAACAAAAAAATGATCGCTTATTAATTTGTAGCTGACCTGGGATATTCATACATGTTTAGTCACACTTGCTAATTTTATGAACACTTGTTATACGCGCCTCTATGTCTACAACTCAACACAACATTGGCTGTATAGTTGTGCATGACACATATTTTCATTGTACACTACACCCCTACCCTTTTAGTTAAATCACACCATTTGTGTTTACAGAAATTGTGTGATTTCACTAAATTGCTGTTGTTTGGTTGGTTTTGAAATTTGAATACGCTATAAGTTGTGTTCTTTCAAAAAGTGTAAGTGACTAAGTGCTATAATAGTTATGTTTATATAACAAATTTCTTGTTGATGTTTGAATACGTTATAATTAGTTACTAAGTGACATAATAATTCAAATAAAAATTTTGTTTTTTCTTTATATATCTTATTCTTATATAATTTTGTGTTTAAATTATTATTTATTTTAATACTAAAAATTTCGTTGAAATTTTAATATGTTATAAGTGGTAATTAAATGTCGTAGTACTTATTTCTCTATATAAAAAATTTTTTTTTTTATTTTTTATTACAATTATCTTTTGTTTATTATAGTTTATATTGACAAAGTTTTATCAGTTATTTATTGTATTTCTTTAATAAATTTTTGTGTACAATTTTGTTTTTTCCGTTTATTCTTAAAGTTACATTTACATTATCTATATTTATTATTTCATATGGACCCGTATATGGTCTTTCATTCTTTTTTCTACTTTCTAATTTTATTAGAACTAGATCTCCTATGTTAAGATTTATTCTATTCATTTTATTATATGAATCTAGACTCCTATTCTTTTTTGTAATTTCTGGCATTTTCTAGTGAAATTTTTAATCGCATTTTCCATTCATTAGCGTAACTGTCTAAGTCATATACTCTATCACTGTTCATAATTTGTTCACCCGGTAATCTAGGCAATTTACCAAAAATTAGCTCATATGGAGAATAGTTGGTATCTATATGTGGTGTTATATTGTAAGCGAACGAATAATAAGCTATCCAATCACTCCAGTTATCATTGTTTACGAATGACAAAAAGTATTCATTCAACACTCTATGATTTCTTTTTATGGTACCAAAAGTCTCATGGTGATATGGCGTAGACAATTTTTGCTCGAGTCTTAACAAATTGCATATTTCCTTCATCAGTTCATTTACAAACTCTGTACCTCTATCAGATTTTAGAGTTTTAAAAATGCCATATTTTAATATCAAGTTCTCAGTTAGGCTCTTTGCTATATTTTTAGCTTCTTTTGTTTCCATCGGGACTGCTATCACGTATTTAGTAAGTTCACACTGCATCGTCAAAATATATCGAAAGTTCCCTGAAGGACGTAAAGGTCCAACTGTGCCGATAACTACAGTGTTAAAGCTATTTCCCGGTGTATCTGTTATACATAATGGTTCTTTAGTGTGTCTTATTTGTTTGCTCCGTTGGCAAAGATCATACGTTGATACATATTTTCTTACCATTTTATTCATGTTTTTCCATATGTATTTCTGTTTCAATTTTATCAATGTTTTTTTATTCCGAAATGTCCTCCGCATGGTGTGACGTGATACAATTCAATTAATTTCATTTTTTCTTGTTCTTCCGTTATTCTTTGAGGTTTGCTATATATGAGAATTCTGACGTCATTTCCTTTACTTTTATTTATTAATTCTTTAATTTTTTCTATATTTACTTTTTTGAATATTTCGTCACTTTTTTTCCAGTGCGAACATAACACAATTCAATCTGCTTAAAACAGAAGGTAGTTTCTCTAACATATTATTTGATTTAAAGCAAGATTTTTCTCAATTTTGAATTCTCTAGTCGACTTTTCTATTATAAACTTCAGCTTTACTGCAAGTTTTATATCATTCATGGATGTACACTCCACATTTTGAGTTGATCAGGCTCAGTAAGATTTGTATCATCATTTACCTCATTTTTATCCTTATTTCCTCTTTTAGTTTTCTTTTCATTTTCTCATTCGGTTTTGTTCTTATTTTCTTCGGTTTGTATCATTTTCTTCTTCATATCTCTTGTTATCACCAGCGATTTTCTTATATTTTCATCATTGTTTTGAGGTATCATTGTTTTTAATTTATCGGAATCTAATTCTATTCTAGATAGAGCATCTGTATTTGTGTTGTTTTTTCCTTTTTTGTAAACTATCTGAAAATCGTAATCAGACAATTCTAATCGAATTCTAGTCAATTTGGAACTTGGATTTTTATGTGTGAATAGTGCAATGAGTGGAGGATGGTCGGTTACTACGATGAACTTTCTAACGAACAGGTAATGTCTGAAAAATTGTATACCCTAGTGTATACCAAGTAATTCTTTTTCGATTACTGACTTGTTTCTCTCGTGTTTGTTCAGCGAACGACTGGTAAAAGATATTGGTATATCTCTTCCAATTTCTCCCTGTGATAACACGGCTCCGAACGCAAAATCAGACGCGTCAGTTGTTAGTATGAATGGTTTTTCGAAATTAGAGTATTGTAAAATGGGTGGACTTATTAGTCTATTTCTCAGTGTTTCAAACGCAGTTTCACATTGTTCTGTCCATTCGAATTTTTGACCTTTTTTAACAATTTGTTTTACTAATTGCTATGTCGGCAAAGTTTTCTATGAATCGGCTGTAGTAATTACAAAATGCTACAAATCTTCTAACATCCCAGCATTTTTTGGTACAGGATATTTTCTTATTGCATCAAACTTCTCAGGATCTGGTTTTATGCCTTTGGGTGTTATTAAATGTCCAAGATATACCACTTCAGGTTTTAAAAAACAACATTTACTAGCGTTCAGCTTTCAGTTATATTTCTGTAATTTATTAAAAACTTTCATTAGTGGTATGGTGATCAAGACTGCAGCCAAAAACTATGATATCATCTACATAAAGGAAAGCTTCAGATTCCAAGCCAGACAATGCTATTGTCAGCATGTGTTGAAAGCTATTCGATGATATTTGTAGACCGAAAGGTAGTCTTGTGTATTGGTAATGACCATTTGGTGTAGAAAATGCTGTATAAGGACGTGATTGATGGTCAAGTTCGATCTGGTGAAAAGAACTTGTCATGTCCAATGTTGAAAAATATTTAGCTCTACCCAATTTATCCAAAATGTCGTCTAAGCGCGTTAAAGGAAATTTGTCATTTACAATTTTGTCATTTAATTTTCTGAAGTCTACAACTAATCTCCACTTTTTTAAATCCGTCTGTCCCTTCTTTGGAACCAATAAAAGTTGTGCGTTGTACGGACTTATAGATGGTTTAATGATTTTATTCCTTAAAAGCTTTTGAACTTGCGAATTTATTTCTGTTGTTTGTGCTTGTGGTATTCTATAATTCTTGATGTATACTGGACTATTATCATTCAAATTTATCGTTGCTTATAAAAATTGTTGGCGGTTAATTCTTCATCCTCCATGTGAAATATTGACTGATATTCTTTCAGTATCGAGATGAGTTTATCTCTGTTCTCATTATCCAATTCACTCAATTCTCCCCATTCGGTGTTTAGCAGTTGAATTGATCGGACGTGTGTACGCATTGTGGTAAACATTAAACAGTGAAAAGTAAAGTAATAAAGACAGTGACATAATATTGTGATTTGTTATTGTAAAGATAGTGGCTTTGAATACAGTGAAGTGTTGTTGTTTGGGGTGCTCCGCTGAACAAAGTAAATTTGGTGTCTCACTTTCTCCGGGCAGAAGTGAGGTTAAACACGAACTACCAATATACGCTCTGGTGATTAATAGACGAACTATTAGTGTGTTTTGCCAGTCGGTACGGTTAGTGTCTCGGCTACTACCGCTGTAGTTGGCTAGTAGGTGGCGCTTACTAGTGTCGGTACGATTGGTGTCGCGGCTACAACCGCTGTAGTACATCGGCCAATAGGTGGCGTTATAGTTACTGTTAAGTATACGCAAAAGTGCGAGTGTCCGTCCTTCTGTTTTCGGTTCGCAAAAGTCCGTCCTTCCGTCGGTTTGTCCGTTCTTCCGTCGGTTTGTCCGTCCTTCCGTTGACGTTTTAATTCCTGATTATTGCATTGCTGGTACTAAGGTAAGGTAGTAATTTTTAAATTAAGTTGTCCGATGCCGCCTGCGCCCAGGTAGAGGGCCGTAAAGCCTAAAGGCGACGCCTCAGATATGGCGACGACCGTTGGGTGCGGTACTGGTTTGCCCCCGGTGGGTGGTAGTTTGCTCCGCCACACTGAGAGCGAACTGTCCAGTACGGAGGTGGATGAGGAGATAAAAAGGTTCAAGGCTGGGTCTCCGAAGAAGCCGGTATCGCCGAGGTTCAAGCGTCCTGCTGGGGTTACTGCTGGTATCGCTGCTGGTGTTGCTGCTACTGTTGCTGCTGTTGCGGAGGTTGTAGGCAGCGATAAGGTGTCCGGAGCTGTCGCGAGGAAGGCGCGTGATCGGACCAGGGCCCGGCCAGTAGTACGTGGTGGTGTGATAGACAAGATGAAGGACGTAAGCTCGGCCATGATGGAGCTGGTTATGGTTGACGGTGTTGATGCGCGGCTGGCCAAGGCGGTGATGGAGCAGGTTGCAGGCTTCGAGGTGCTTCTTTTCGGCTTAATAGCTGAGAATGAGCTGCTGAAGGGGCGGTTGGAGATCTACGAGGGCGGTAAGGTGGTTGGAGTGCAGCCAGCGGCTCCGAGGGCTCCCATTAGGCCTCAGATGTTGGCTAGGCGAGGTGCAGCTGCTTTAGGTGTTGCTGACGGTGTTATGTCCGGTGTTGTGTCTGGTGGTGCTGCAGTGGTGCCCAAACCCGTGGAGACGTGGTCTGTGGTAGTGAAGGGGAAAAAGGGCGTCACTTCAAAGGAGGTTGTGGAGAAGGTACAGAAGGAGGTCGGCCCCACCCTTGGGGTTCGTGTTCACGCATTACGGCCTATGCGCGATGGCGGAGCGGTCATTCGGACCCCGTCGGTAGCAGAAAGGGAGAGAGTGATGAAGAACGCTTAGTTCGGTGAGGTTGGGTTGGAGGTGTCGGTGAGAGACAAGCTCGGACCGAAGGTCGTCGTGCAGCGGGTTCATCCGGAAATCACTTCGGATGAATTTATGAACGAGCTGTACGAGAAGAACCTGAACGAGAAGATGTCCGAGGAAGTCTTTAAAAGGAGCGTTCGCTTGGTGTCTAGCCCGTGGAAGGCAAATGGGGGCCCGGTTAACGTTGTCCTGGAGGGCAACGCTCAGACGATGGAGCTGCTGACCGATGTTGGAAGATGCTACATCAATTGGTTTTCATTTCCGGTGCGACATCATGATGCTGTTCCGTGCTGCTACAGGTGTTTAGGGTTCGACCACATGATTAGGGACTGTCGGATGCCTCACGAAGTTTGTCGCCTATGCGGTACCGCCGGCAGCTTAGCTGCCAGCGGTCATACTCCGTGATCTGCGAGCTAGGTCAGGCGATGTGTAACCTGGGCGCGAGTTTTGCTCTAGTGCAGGAGCCGTATATTACGGATGGCTGCATCAGGGGTTTACCTGGGGGTATGCGCGCGTTTACCGACGACGGCGGTAGCGCCGCTATTGTTGTTAGGGATAGGGACGTGGACTGTACCGTCATTAGTAGGAGTGTTTGGGGAATCTGCGTTAGTGTAGAAGGGGGTTTTGGTAGAATGTTACTGACGAGCATCTACTGTAGGTTTGGAACGCCTCTTGAACCCTATTTGGGGTACATGGATTCAGTACTACTACTGGGTAGTAGCTCACCTTTAATCCTAGCTTTAGACGCAAACGCATGCTCTCCCATGTGGTTCTCCAAGATGAGCAGAAATGCTTCTGCTCATCCGAACTACATGCGAGGTGTTATGCTTAGTGAATGGCTGATCACGAAGCGGCTCATTGTTCTCAGTGAGCCTAGTAAGATGTACACCTTTGACGGTCGAGGAGGTTGTAGTGACATTGACGTGACATTAGGTAATGGGAGGGTAGCTTCAGAGTTTGACATTAGTTGGAAGATTAGGGATGACTTTGGGGTGAGTGACCATAGCCTCATTGAGGTTGTGGTCTCTCATCATCGGGCTACGATCGGGACGGACATGCCACGCAGGTGGCGACTACATGACATCAATTAGGACATCTACGCTGATGCCTTTAGGAGCACAGCGCTGGATGTGCCAATTGCAGAATTTAGGGCTTGGACAATAGACAGTCAAGTCGACCAGATAGATCAATGGACTCGACACAGAGGAGTTAAATGGTGGTCTCGGGAGCTGGATATGACGCGGAGGAATGTCCGACGCCTGAGGAAGCGATTCCAAAGGGGAAGGCGTTCCAATGCTGAAGATCTTGCTCAGCGTAAAGTTGACTATCTGGCCGCCTTGAGGACGTACAAAGACGAGATTGTTCGTGTCAAGGAGGAGGATTGGAGGACTTTTGTGTAGGACAGCAGAAATGACCCTTGGGGTCAGGCCTATCGAATAGTCCGGGGAAGACGGAAACAGACGGACTTGACCGGTCTTTGTATAAGTGGAGTGACTTTACTGACGTGGAGACAGTGCACTAGCGCTTTACTTGAGGCACTTTTTCCAGGGGCTGAACCGGCTGTCCGTCCTCTCTATGAGGCGGTGGATGGCCCTTCGCCACTGGAAAGACTAGAAGTGGATGTTAGCATGTGCCGAGTCAAGTGTAGAAAGTCTCCGGGTTTGGATGGTATGACTGGAGAGATGTGTAAAAGCATCTGGAAGGCCATACCGGAATACCTGGAGGCAATCTACAGGAGGTGCATTAGTGAGGGGTACTTCCCTGGGGCTTAGAAGCAAGCCAAAGTTGTGGTGCTCCTGAAGTCTCCCGATAGAGTGAGGAGCGATCCTCGCTCTTATCGGGGCATAAGCCTTCTTCCAGTACTTGGAAAGGTGCTGGAGAGGATTATGGTCAACAGACTGAAGGAATCCTACAATGAGGTGGCTTCTGAGTTTCAGTTTGGTTTTAAAGAAGGGAAATCCGTGGAGGATGCTTGGCATCATGTCCGTAATTGTGTGACTGACTGTCCGAACAAATATGTCCTTGGCATATTTGTTGACTTTAAAGGTGCGTTTGATTACCTCTCGTGGGATAGGGTACTGGATAGACTACGGACAGTAGGCTGTAGAGAGCTTTCCTTATGGCAAAGCTATTTTAGTAGCAGGAAAGTTTTTGCGGTAGAAGCCAACGATACTGTTTGTAGGGAGGTTGTTAGGGGCTGCCCGCAAGGGTCCATCTGCGGTCCATTTATTTGGAACCTAATGATGGATCCCTTGTTAAGGTCTCTAAGGACAACCCACCAACTTTGTGCTTACGCGGATGACTTGCTCATCTTAATCGAAGGTCAGTCTCGTGCTGAACTGGAGAGAAAAGGTGAGGGGCCATGCGTGAAATCAATGAGTGGGGGAACAGTGTCGGTGTTGAGGTGTCAAGGGAAAAGACCGTTTCCATGCTGCTTAAGGGCAGCTTATCGCAGGCTCGCCCACCTGTAGTTCGATCTAGCAATGCCAGCATTCGATACGTGACTCAGGTTAGGTATTTGGGCATAACCATGGGCGAAAGAATGAACTTTCTAGTTCATCTTTCGACACTTAAGGACAAGTTGACGACAGTTGTGGGAGGAGTCAGACGCATCCTCAGGAATGACTGGGGTCTTAGCAGGAGAGCTGTCCGTACCATATATAGTGATCTGTTTGTTGCTTGTGCAACATTCGGCTCATCTGTATGGTACGGCACCGCTCTGTCTGCTATGGGCAAGAAACGAATCTTGTCTTGTCAGAGAGTGGCAATGCTGGCTTGCATGCCAGTTTGTCACACAGTTTCGACAGATGCTCTTCAAGTTTTGATAGGTGCACCTCCCCTTGACTTGGAGGTGGTACGTCGTGGTATTATTTTCAAGGTCAAGAAGGGACTGCCACTATCAGGGCATGATTGGATAACTTCGACTGAAATCGCTGATTTAGACTTGAGGCAGGTGAAACTCCTGCTGGACGAGCATCTTCTTTCAAGATGGCGTTCACGTTGGACTGAGACTGATAAGGGGCGAACAACGTACGAATTTATTAAGGACGTGACCTTCGTGAGAGACCGCCCGGACTTTGGCTTCGGCCTTAGTCTGGGCTTTTTACTGACTGGGCATGGCTCCTTGATTGCTTTTCTGTTTGCTGTTGTTGCTTCTACCTGCTGTTCCTGCGCGTTTGTTCTGTTGTTTTATGTGTTGCTACGTTATTGTTGTCCTTTTGTGTGCTGCTACTGAGGGGGCACATGCTAACTCAGAGTGCGGCTGTTCAGTGTTGTGTCCTTTGTCTTTTTATGTCTATATGTTTTTGTCGTCCAGAGCCACCAGTCCCGAACTGTTTGGAGTTCAACTGGTAGTAGCTTCGGCTACGAAGCCTGACCGGAGGCTTTATTCTGGTACCACGGGTGTCAGGAGCCCCTGGAATTTATTCCAGCCTGGCAGTGGTGCGGCCCCGTATGGGAGCATCGTGGTGGCTGTGGTTTAGACCCAAATCGCGGGTAGAGCGCAAGCTCGGTGTGGAGTTGCATTGCGACCGGGTGCCGTGACCCATAGATCGGTAGGAGTTTTAGATAGTACTCCGCTCCTCATCCAAGGGGGAGGTCATGCCCAAATGCATGCCTCAAATTGGTACTCGTACTGCGAGGCCGCCGGTGGACGCATAGTTTCCACCCGGTGTTAAGTGCACAGTGAGGTCAGGCCACCGTGGCAGGTACTCACGTAAATCTTGAACACATCACTCAATTCAAAGTTTTTCAATAATTTTGTAAATCTTTCCTGTGTATAAAAATTTCCATTTTTCTTATTGTTATATGAACATATTTGATAGTTTCGTAGTGGTCTAGTTTCAAACTCCAAATTGTGTATTATAACCATTTCGTCTGTTACATTCAATAACTTGATGTGTTGATTGCCATTTTTAGGTACTATTGCATTTGCCAAAAATACACCTTTAGTGATCTTCCTCTTCAGTATTACTGAATCTTCCTTCAGTTTAACACTAAATGGTATCACTATTTCACTTCGATGTGGTATTCCTACTCTGTTAATTTTAAAAGTATTATCATGTATTGGAATCATTACTGTCTCATTATTAATATGGAATGTTAACACATATCTGTCATAATCTATATTGCATCTATATTTTGAAAGAAAATCCCTTCCCAGAATTCCATCTGTCTTTATGGGAAAATTGTCCTCCACCAGTTGTATTTTTTGTCCGATAATATTATTATCGATATTAATGTTAATATTTGTAGAACCCAGTGATTTTATAATATCCTCAGAAATTCCCGTCAGATTACAGTAGTCATCGTGGTTTGCCTCATAACTCGTTAAAAATTTATTTTTACACACAGAGACATCAGCTCCCGTGTCAATCAAAAATGTTAATTCATTATCTGTATCTCCAATGTTCAATTTAAAGCAGTTTCTGAGTTCGGATGATATGCTAAATACTTTGTTATTTTCTAATAATTTATCCCCACTGGAGACTCTATTTCCTCGATCTCCGGGTCTTGTAAGTTTTCCTGCACTTGATTTATGCTGCGATTTCTATTATTGTTATTCGAACTCCTTTGGTTGTTATTTCTCAGATTATAATTATGTCTGTTGTTTTTGGTGATATTGTTCCTATTGCCATTATTAATACAATTCCCGTTGTTGTTATTGTTTCTGTTTAAATTATTTGTATTATTTCCGTTGATATTATTCCGGTTTGAAACCCTAGTAAGACACATATTTGAAAAATGATTAAGCTTTCCACATTTGTAACATCTTACACCTTCTGCGGGACATTTATTGCCATGTCTTCTGTCGCAATTTTTGCATTCAGATTGTCTGTATGCTGTAGTATTACGTGTCGCAGTATGTTGAGCATTTTGATATAATACTTGTTTCTCTTGCGTTCTTGATGCAACTTTTTCAGCAATTTTCAGTGCTTCTACGAATGTTGTCACTTGGCTTGCGTCTATTGTGGCCATTGTCTGTGGGTCTGTTATGCCGTTTCCAAACGCATTGAAAGCAATTTTGCTGTTTGTATTTATTATGACATTTCTATTTGCCTCTCCTTGCTCGGATATCTGTATCTCATTTAGTTCAGTCACGAGTTTTTCTATTTTCATAGCAAACCCTAACAAATTATTGTCCCTCTGAACTATGCGCGTTAATTCGCTTAGCCTTTTCAGTGGCTAAAGTTACTGAAACCGTCTCCAAGTTTGTCAAAAAGTCTTGTAATTCGCTTGATCTGCCTGAGAATTTTGGTACCAGTTTCGTAATCAATGATAATTCGTTCATATCTAGGTTAGCCATGATTGTTTTTCGTTCTGTCGTCGACACTATTTTCCCTTTGGAATGTTGTTCTAATGTCTTTAAGGCTTCTTCCTTAATTTTTTCAAAATTCTCCCAAGTGTCTTTCTTTTCTAATTCTTTTAAATTTGAGGTTTTTATATACTCTTTAAATTTTCTTTCTAAAATTTGTACTTCTGAAGTTTTTTCTCTAATTATCTCTAATGTATATGGTCTTGTCAACGATTTTTTAGCATTCAGAGTTATCTGCTCAATTGCCTTTTGTGCTTCCATTAAAGATTTATATAAACGAAAATTTCCTCAAAAATAAATAATTCGATTTCTTCTTCTTATTCTTTTATTTCTTATAGTTGTATATTATTAACATAGGTTCGTACCATTTATTATGTAGAACTATCACCATTGGTGTGGTAATAATAAAAAATATTATCCAACCTATGCATTTGTCATAAATTTCTCTAAAATTTATTTTTATTTGATCTATTCGAACAATGATAAAAATGCGTCCTTAATAGCTACTAAATCTTCTATCTGTTCCTGACCTAAATATGCTATTTTATTTACTTTATACACAACTGAATTGGTTATATATACTTTTACTATATATCCTACTATAAACAAAGTCATTAATAATAATATTTTAATAGTTATTTTAAAAAATTTCATACTGACTTAAATTTCATACTGACTTTACTTTTGGATTTTTAATTGTTATTTGAAAATAAAATATTTTCTTACATGTATTTATAAAATTATTTTTTTTTTATTACATATTTCTTTTCTCTTTTTTTTATAAAAAATTAATTATTTATTGTAGCCTATTTATATGCATATGACTGTATATTATTTTCTCTATTTCCTCTATCCGGTTCCAGTATCTTGACGCTAATTCCCACGGTGGTGGTGGTGATGAGTTGACAATTCTCTTTAAGTTGGCTAACTCCCTTCTCTTCTTCACTATAAATCCACCACGTCGCTTTGGTGGTTTGACCTTAGGAATTGGTAGTGGCTTCACTACCGTTTTGGTAGTGAATATACTGCTTTGGTATTTACTGTAATATACTGCTTTGGTATTTACAATGTAACTCTAAACTTTTACTCTAATTGTTTACATTAAATCAAAACAAAAAAATGATCGCTTATTAATTTGTAGCTGACCTGGGATATTCATACATGTTTAGTCACACTTGCTAATTTTATGAACACTTGTTATACGCGCCTCTATGTCTACAACTCAACACAACATTGGCTGTATAGTTGTGCATGACACATATTTTCATTGTTTATATTTAGTTTGTGTGTGACGTCATGCATACACTACAATTGCCACTCAGACATTAGGCTATGATTTCTAAAAGATATAAGTATTCTGCCCCTATTAGATCTCGAGAAATTAAGACGTTCATAAAGATGTTCTGGCTGACAGGTATATATAATTTTCTGCATGAACAGTAGTGTAGCGTAACATAACTTTTGTAGTGTGCTGTATAATACCTACAATGCATACAGTACAATATTTGCAAATGCGGAAGTAACAAATATCAATATTGTTGACCGCTGCATTTACGAAGCATTGTATGAATGTGTATGCTGTTGTTGTAGGTTGTTGTTACGCTGGCACACTTATGTTTATGCTGACCCAAGTGCAGGTATCACGTTATTGTTAAAATATTTATATATAGAGAAGAACATTTTTATAAAAGCATTCATTAATATTCAATTAACAATCATTAATAATCAATTAATAATCAAGAATAATTTTAACAATAAAAGACCCAGCTCCAAGATTGAGCTGAAGAATTATTAATAAAGAAATACTATTAATTAATAAAATATTAATACTTGTTATGTTGTTTTGTATATGCGAACCTTTTTACTATATGATGAATTTCATTTAAAAATCAAGATAAAACTGAAATTTAGAACCCGACCACCTCAGATATCGATGAAATTTTGCTCATAGCTAAATTTGATCAATACAAACAAACCCTTATTTTTAGAAATGACTGCTTTGCGATTTTTTGGGCGTGGCACAGTGGGAAAGTTTTGTATTATTTTTTTAGAAAGGTTTATCCTTCACCTATACCATATCCAAAAAGTAAAATGGGTTCTTTCTTAGTTTTATTTATATAATTTTTTAAGTAGTGTCACTTCTAGTAATTGCACTTATATTTTATATTTACAGGTAAAATAACACAGTACAACACATGATTTGCCAACTCAATTCGCTTTTATTCGCAATTGAGTAAAGGTATGAATTTCAAAAATTTGCTCTACATATGCACAACATTCTTCGGAAAAACCCTCGATCATATTTTTATGATTCTCAGAATTAACAAAACGGAATAAACAAAGGGTTATTTAATTTTTATGATTGCGTAAGCAAAGTAATTTTTAATTATTTGGGTTTTTCAGTTGGCTACCTGTATGACTTTTTTACAGAAATTCAACCCACATTTAAGGGTGGTCATTATTCGGAAAATTTAAAACTCACACATGGTGAAACAGGTATATAGCCACCGTAAAAAAAAATATGCACCCATTTATAAGTACCTGTCAGTAAACTAGTGAACAATACACAGTATAAATAGGAGTGCATTGATCGATTTTACTCATTCAACAAGCGTCGACGAACGCGAAAATTACAAGTCCATATTTTAAAAGTGCAACGTACCGAAATTCATAATTATAAAGAGTTTCGAGAAGCCAAGATATCCCATTACAATTTTTACGCATATATTTTAAAAATTTGAGTGAATATGAATTCAAACAATAAGTACAGATGCATAAAAATATCTAATAAGTGTTTCGCTTCGCTTCGTAAAATAAGTGAGAACGAGGCTGCAAATATAATTGAGTATTTTCCAGCTGTCGCCAACATTCATTGTAGCCGTATTTGCGAAACTTGCCGAAATACACTGAGAAAAGCGCGCAGTCGTAATAAATCCAACGTGGAGCAGATTGAAGTCTCAAATTATTTACCAATAACGCCCAGCGATGAAATTAGCGAAGAACTGAATGAACTTCCAACTTGTACCAGCCGTAATGCAAACATCAAAAGCAACGAACTCATTGAAAATATAAATGATCACATTATTCCTCATCTACCAAACCAAATGACGCCTCCTAAAAGGAAATATATCAAACGAGATGCATACAGAAATAGAAAATCAGTGCAAATTTTGGAAAATATAGCAGATTCACTTGGAGCTGATCCATTATCTGATTTGTCATCGCAACTTGAAAACGTCAAAGCCATTTACGAAGAAATTTTGCAAAACATCAAATATCAACAAGTAAGAAAATTATAGTCGGTCTAGACCGACTATACGATACCCTATACCATGTCCTAACTCTTATGCCCAACTAACTGGACATAGAAAATAAGCAAACACCAAATTTGAGTCTGATTTTTATTAATTTTTTTGGGTGCAGATATGAAAAAGTTCATATCGGATGCTATATCTATATGGGGACTAGGTCCGAAAATGGACCAATCCTGATCATGTTTGGTAAAGTCTCTTGTATTTTGCAAAAATATATACAAACAAAATCTGAGAAGAATCAGTGCAATATAACAGATTTAAGTGAAGATCGGGAAGCAGCTTTATATGGGGCCAAAGGGATCATTTTTGGACTACTCATTAATGGACGTAATGAACGCATACAAAACCCAATTTGAGTAAGATCTATATGACAATTTGGATCTTATGGCAATTTATGTCGATTACATAGGGGTAATTTGTATGGGGGCTAGGTCTGAACATGGACCGATTCTCACCAATTTCAAAAGCGTTCATCCCATGGCCCATAAAAGCTTATTTACCAAATTTCATCAAAATATATTCATATTTGCGACCTGCAGTTTGATTACAAGCTTTACATGGACACACAGACGGACGGACGGACGGACGGACGGACATTGTTAAATCAACTCAGAAAGTGATTCTGATTCGATCGGTATAATTAAAGATGGGTCTAGGTCAAATATTTTTGGTTGTTACAAACAGCAGCACAAAGTCATTATACCCAAACCACATAGTGGTATAGGGTATAAATAGAGAACAGCTCAAATCTTTTGGAAAAGCAAAAACTTTTATCTCTCTTACCAATCAATATGAGTCACGCAGAAATTAAAGATCGTTTTGGGGATGATATATCTCACGATTGTATCAAAAAAAGTAAAGATATCCAAAGGAATAAAACGAAGTTTGCAGATATCAATCTTTTAAAAATGAGCAGACGTAGTTTACCAACCGAAACTCTAAGCACAGTCAAATTATTTTATGAAGATGATGAAATTAGCCGAATGATGCCAGGATCGCAAGATTCAATTACTATTAAACAAGGAAACTTACGTGAAAAAGTTCAAAAAAGACTGATGTTGTCTTCACTATGCGAATCTTACTACGAATTTAAAAAAAAAACATCCCTTGGCCAAAGTTGATTTTACACAATTAACAATGTTAAGGCCAAAAAATTGTATGAAACTTGGAGTTGGAAACCAGCAAAATATCTGTGTATGCACATTGCATCAGAATATGAAATTGATGTTTGAAAAAAGTCGCTTAAAATCATTTTGTTTTGAAGGAGAATGCACATTTACCGACTACAAAGATGTTCTCAAATTCGTTGTTTGTAATGGTGACATACAAAAAAGCGAGTGTTGCATTTCAATGTGTGGTCACTGCTTCAAAAATTTAAATAATCTAAAAACGCATATGCTAAAACATTTTGAAAATAACCAAACTGAAGAAATAATATACAAAAAGTGGAATACAACGATTATATGTGTTCTGGAAACGTTAAACACCAACCGAGAATCATTTGGCAAATACTATAAACAATTGTTGATGGTTTTTTATTTGTAAACATTTAAAAAATGTTAGAATTGTTGAACTATTTTGTAAATGTGTAAGAATGTGACCTGATATTTTCGCTGTTATTCGAATTATTTCAAAAACTTTCGGTACGTATTACTAGAAGTGACACTACTTAAAAAATTATATAAAAAAAACTAAAAAAGAACCCATTTTACTTTTTGGATATGGTATAGGTGAAGGATAAACCTTTCTAAAAAAATAATACACTGTAAAAAAACCCTTGATCTTTTTGGTTTCTTCGTTATTTAAAATTTTCTTTTTGTTATAAAATTTTTTACAGTGCATTTTTATTTTTTTTTTCAAACGTGTCATAAAGCCTGTTAAAATATCTTTTTAATGATACCAAGATCATGGAAATCGGTTCAGCCGATTCTGAGTTATTGCATTTTAAATGGAGCACTTTTCGACCATTTGCCACGCCCAAAAAATCGCAAAACAGTCATTTCTAAAAATGAGGGTTTGTTTGTATTGATCAAATTTAGCTATGAACAAAATTTCATCGATATCTGAGGGGGTCGGGTTCAATGCATCTCGATTTTTACATGAAATTCATCATATGGCGATACTGCCAGTGCTCCTTAGATGAGCATTGTAAAAAAATATATATTACAAAAAATATATATATAATACAAGGATTATGCTCTCAAATTGAGCAATCCTGAAAATAATAAAAAACAATCGCATAATAATATTGTCCTGGTGGATCAGCCAATACGATCCATCAGCTGCGCTGAAGGAAGATACTGTCTGGCCTAAAGACAGTGGAGATTGCAAAATCAATGGCGGAAGGGCAAAAACCTATCTCGATAGAAGAGTACAGAAGAAGGACGGGCCAGCAGAAAACGAAGGAAGAACACATCAATATACCCCTGGTGAGAAAAAAAAGAGGAGAGACGGCTACGTCGCAAGACTCAAAAGGGAAAAAGCTATTCTATTGAGAATCCTTAACGAAACACCACCACCGTGGGACCAGGCCACGAAACTCTAGGCGAAAATTGATGATATTAATCATCTAATAAAGCAACGGACAGGTAGTTCATCCTAGTCTTACTAAATAAAAAAAAAAGTGGAGCATCCCGTTATGCACCCGTAGGCCAGAAAACGTTAACCGCTCTTAGCAAATAAATTAAAAAAAAAATTTAAATAGAAAAGAAAAAAAAAGTAATTTGTAAGAAAAATCCACAAAAGAATGTAGTTCAATTAATCTGATTTGTTTTTGAAAAGCTTATATTTAATCTTGATGCAATTATATATACAAAAAAAAAACAATATTGTAATTATGCTGTTTAAAAAAAACAGAAATTAAAATAAAATGAAATAATTTATATTTTATAAACTAAATATTAACATTAAATAAAACTGATGCATGTAAAATAATATAAGCTATGAGAAAAATTAGTATGGTTAGCCAAATATTGGAAACTGATAGGCATGTGTGTGATAGGAAGTGCAAGAAATTTAATAGGTAATGAACAAACCATTTCTTAGATAATACATAAATTAAAAAACTCGGTAAAGGGCGAGTCAGTTGAAGTATTGACGGCGAAAATAATGAATACCCGACAAAACAATAAAACTGCGAATAATTATTGCAGTGAAATAGAGAATTTAACAAAGTCATTGGAAAATGCCTATTTATCGGATGGTTTGCCATGCGAATTGGCATGTAAATATTCAACACAGGTTGCAGTAAAGGCACTAACTAAAAATTGTACCATTGATAAAGTTAGACTTATCATGGAAGCAGGCCAATTCAGTAACATGAATGAGGCCATTAGCAAATTCATAAATAGTTGCACTGAAGGAACAGGGCAACAAAATGCCGTATTATATTTCGGGCAGAAGTTTAACCGAAATAATAACTACAGACAATACCGTGGAAGGTATGATTACACACGCAATAATAGTAATAACAGTAACAACGGCAGACCGCAACAAAGACCTATTCATAACAGAGGTCAACAAAATCAGAACCACAGACGTAACAGAAATTACGTCAGAGCAGCAGAGTCACATGAAAATGATTCGGAAAACTGCTAAAATCCTCTGAGATATATCATAATAACAATACTAACTACATATACAATCTTAACCTCAGCTTAAGTTTTTATGTTAATATAAAAATTAACGACACGAACAACACGGTAACACTGTTGGTAGATACAGGCGCAGATATTTCGGTTATAAAAACTGAACATTTTTATCAAACACAAGTTAACAGAAACAGAACAACCACATTAAGTGGAATAGGACAGGGTAAAATCCGTTCAATAGGTAATGTATTTATTGACCTAAAATTTAGAGGTGTCTTGATACCATATGATTTCCAAGTAGTGGTATCCTTGAAATGGATTTTTTTTAAGAAGTATAAATGTATACTGGATTTCAATGGAGACCATGATTACCTCGTACTACGACCTTCCAATCTGTCTCTTGTAATAGAAACTTCACTTACGAACGACTTCAATGGAATAACACTCCCACCAAGGTCAGAAGTGATTCGTCAAATCAGGTTTCCGGAGCTTGAAGACGAAGTACTAATACCAAATCAAGAAGTCGTACCAGGTGTCTTTGTACCAAATACACTGGTAAAATCAAGTAACGCATTGGATCGTTTTTTAAATACAACAAATATTAACCAAAATAACATAAAAACGATAATATGTCTGACTATGAAATAGTAAAACAAAAACTCAGAGGAAAAGATAATTATGCTGCCTACGCACTGTCGCGTATTACAATAAATGACTACAAAAATTCATCTGTTTTAAGGGTCAAGACAAGATCGATGACTAATAAAATGAAAATTAGTAAACCAGTAGTAAATCAGCAAAATATCAATAACAATAATAAGCCCAAGGTATATATACCATTGAATAATATAGACGTCAAAAGATATTATAAATAAAAGATTTTACCCAACAGATGTTATATCAAAAAGGGAAAATCCACACATGCTTGCATAAGAATAGATGATTTGTTTACTAAAGGGAATATTGACTTAGGACAATTTTTCCCTAGGCTAGAACGAATAGCCTGTAAACTAAATATTAACAAGATTCAAATTTCACCACATGAGAGGATTTTCGAATTAGTCTCGATAAGTGAATTTGAGAATATGGGCAATAAAATAATGAATAAAATCAGAATAGCGTTATTAAACAAATTAACTCAAATTGATAACACGAATGCTAAGGCAATACGTGAGATAATGCTGAAATACCATGATGATCGTATAGAAGGAGGACATTGTGGGATATATAGAAATAAATGTCAGTTAGCTAAATCGGAGAAACATATAAAAAGTCCAATGACTATAACGGAGACACCAAATAGGGCTTTCGATATGGTTACGTAGATACAATTGGACCATTTCCAAAGTCAATTTATGGAAATGAATATGCAGTCTCAATGATATGTGACTTAACTAAATATTTGGTAACAATACCAATAAAAGATAAATCAGCTAAGATGATCGCAAAAGCGATATTTGAAAATTTTGTGCTTATATACGGTCCAATTAAGACGTTCATTTCGGATATGGGCACAGAATACAAGAACTCAATACTGACAGAACTTTGCAACCTATTGAAGATAGATAAACGCACATCGACAGCACATCATCACCAGACACTAGGTACGATAGAAAGAAGTCACAGAACTTTTAGCGAATACGTACGAAACTACATATCAGTAGATAAAGACGACTGGGATGAATGGCTCAAATATTTCACGTACTGTTTTAACACCACACCATCTACAGTACATGATTATTACCCATATGAACTTATTTTTGGAAAAATTCCAAACAATTTGAGACAGTTTAGTGAAATAGATAGAGTTGCACCACTTTATAATATAGATAATTATGCTAAGGAAATTAAATTTAGGTTAGAAGTAGCAATAGATAGAGTTAAAAAACTATTAGATATAAATAAAATAAAACAAAAAACTAATTATGATAAAACAAAATTAGATTATAATTTTAAAATAGGAGATTTAATCTTAGTAAGAAATGATGCAGGACATAAGTTAGAGATGGCATAAAAAGGGCCATATAAAATTAAGAAAATAGATTTTGGCAATAATGTAACCATAGTTGATAAGAAAACAAATAAAGAACAAATAGTTCATAAGAGTAGACTTAAGTTATACAATATTAAATAAACAATATGCATTCTTTTCTTTAATTCTCTTTTTCATAAAATAAATCTATAATTGTAAATAAAATAAAAAAAATTATTGTAAAATGTGAAAATTGCACTTGACACACAAAAAAAAATAAGAAAACAAAAGAACAATAAGAAACAATAAGAACAAAATTGTTATATGAACATTCTTATTAAAAAGGGAGGTGTAGCGTAACACAACTTTTGTAGTGTGCTGTATAATACCCACAATGCATACAGTATAATATTTGCAAATGCGGAAGTAACAATTATCAATATTGTTGACCGCTGCATTTACGAAACATTGTATGAATGTGTATGCTGTTGTAGTAGATTGTTGTTACGCTGGCACACTTATGTTTATGCTGACCCCAGTGCAGGTATCACGTAATTGTTAATATATGTTAAAATATTTATATATAAAGAAGAACATTTTTATAAAAGCATTCATTAATATTCAATTAACAATCATTAGTAATCAATTAATAATCAAGAATAATTTTAACAATAAAAGACCCAGCTCCAAGATTGAGCTGAAGAATTTTTAATAAATAAATACTATTAAATAATAAAATATTAATACTTGTTATGTTGTTTTGTATATGCGAGCCTTTTTACTATAGTAGAACTCTAATTTTTAGTAGATTATCAAAACAAATACCATAAAGTTGAATAGAAAAAGAAGAGATGTGGTCATATATTTTCAGACCATATACATAACGCACAATATTATTAAATACCACGTTCATTTTCCGTCTACTCTGCGTATCGCAACTGGCAAAAAGTTCACAACCGTATAACAATAAAAGCATTAAATACGTTTTGGCGAGAAGTATCCTAATTTTAACTGGAGTACAATATTGAGTCTGCCAGAGTGTTCGTAACATAGAATATGTACGACCGCATGTATAATTTATGTGGTTTGACCAAGTATGTGTGTTATTGAAAAATATGCCGAGGTTCTTGTAGGTAATGACGACTATGTTTTATGCTACGAATGATTTTAATTTTTTCTTCTTATTCAGCAACAGTTTAAAAAAATTTTACTTTAAAATATAAATTTTCGTTTTACTTCTAAATGCTTTTGTTTAGTTAAAAATTTGTTTCTTTTTGAGCAATAGTCTATTTAAATAAATTTTCACTTTCAGATATAAATTTTCAGCAACAGTTTCCCATTTTCCTTTACAAATCATTAAAAATAAAATAAAAACTAGTAGTGATCTGCCATCTGGCAACCCAAAACACAAAATATCACAACATATGTTTCGGCAATTGCAGCTAACGTCAAGGGTATGTTTTGAAAATGGCGTTCTTCCTTTTTTTGATGACAACGTGAAAGCATCTTTTTTTAAAGAACAACTCTGTAATTAAAATTAAATAATAACGTGTAAAAGAACAAACAAATTAAAGAAAGACATTGTACTAAAATACCAGGTCTGGGGTACAACTGCTTTTATAACAAAAAATTTACAAAAGCATTTAAGATCACTGGTTCTACGGCCAAACCGCTACATACTGGTAGAAGCCTTGATGGCGGCTGGGATAGAGTTTCCCGAGTCGGCCACATTAAGCCAAATGAGAGCGTTGTATGACTCGATCCCAAAGCGGGAAGAGAGTGTTAAAACCAACTCGCTAGTAGTTGCCGAACCAGCTATAAAAGTGTCCGCTGCCACCGCAATTGAATCAGAAGATGTGTCCGCTGGTAGTGTACCCGCAGTCGATGTCCATGATGAAAACGTGTCTGCTGCAATAGTGCCTGAAGTAAACGCTGCTATAGTGCCTGATGTCCACGAATATGTCGTCCGTAATCCTGCTGCCAATATGCCTGCCCCAGCTGTCAATAAGCCACCCATTAATATGACCGACACTGTCGAAGCTCAGCACAACCGGCGGAAAATTCTGCAAACAACATGACTGCAACCGATTCGTTCGACACATCAGCAGAAGAAAAAGAAAAATGTGTAGGTGTTCGTCGGCGGTTGGAAGGAACTGCAAAAAATTAAGTAAATAATTTGGGGTTACTTCAGTACAAGCGACTCAAAACAAACATAAAGATGTTTAGACGTTCAATATCCTGACAGGAGGTGTACCGGCAACTGCGGCTATGTAATTTAAGACCAGACGAGTCGTGCCTAAGCTATTTAGTGACCATGCAATCGATTGCTGCGAAGGCAGAAGTAGAGTTGGTCGATATAATCATCGATGGTATAGCGGATAATACAAACGCAATTACATACCTATACGGGGCTAATACAATAGATGAACTGATTACGCGAATGGATCGTTACAGCATCGGCGTCGGCAGCCACGCAGCACCGCGGCAAGATTAATCGACCCAGCAACGGCTAGCAAACTTACGATGCCCGCCGGAAGTGTAAAAAGTGCAGCGAAGGCAACTGAGGTCCGCTGCTATAACTGCTCGCAATTTGGGCATTATCAAAGCCAAGACGGCAGAAGCCAAGACGCCCACCTCCTGTGTCGTCTGCGCGGAAGTAGGACATTTTCATCGCGACTGCCGTAAGAAGATGTGTCTGACCGCTGCAATTGCCGACTATGGGGAAAACGAGTCTATAGTTGCATTCCAAACCGTAAGTGTTGCCTTCATTAAAGGAGATAAGCGCACTGAGTTAACAAAATTTTTTTCTTTACTTGATACGGGTAGCCCCATTAGTTACATTTAAGAGTCCCTATTCATACCCCCCTATCTCACATCACACTGCAAGTTCGAAAAACTCAATATACTCACATTTTTGTACTAATACACACATTTTCCGCAGTGGTCACACTAATGGCACCAAATTTTTCGTGAGAGTAGTGGCTGACACTAACGATGATTAATGTTACCCTGTTATAAATTTAATGCAAATTTACTGGATTCTGCAAAATTGTAATTAAAGTTTTAACTTGTGAAATCTATTATTATGGTTTATTTATTGAAATGCGCATATAAAGACGCAAGTTTGTTAATTATAGAGTATAAATATTATTAACTATTATTAAAATAAAACTAATAATAATAAATGTAAACATTTTCCCTCAAACATGTACCTGTATAATAAACTCGTTAACTCTAAAAAAAATAAGAGAGAGAAGTAAACAAATTTTTTATAGTTTATGCTTTGACAACATTTTAAAAATGAGATTGCAGTCAGATGTGTGAGCACAAAAGTTAAGGTGCTATTACATGATGTGTTTTTTACATATGTGCTGTCAAATTTTCCCACAACAAAAGTTGTACACATCGTGTGATACATATGAAACATTGTTTATGTACAATACATGAGGAAAGTCACAAGTACATTTTTCAATTAGAACAGGTTCTATTTTTGCATGACAAACATATAAAAATACAACACTGCTTGTGGCGAAAGAAAAACAGAGTAAATTTTAAAGATTAATATTGAAAGAAAAATAAATTGAGTAGTATTAATTAACAATTAAAAAATATATAACTTTTTTCTAACAATAAATTTTTGTAAATTCACAAATTAAATCAGCTGTTGTTTACATTTAGAGGTTATGTCATACGGAAATACATATGCACGTGTGATAGCAAAAATTATGAATCGTATGTAAAAGACAATTTTGACAGACATGTGGAATTTCATATGGATAAAAAAAAGTGACAGTACATATGTAAAAAAACACTTCGTGTAATAGCACCTTTAATGGCGATGTATTCGAACAATTTTTCGTTGATAATACGTACACAACGATTTCACAGTTGCAGCGTGATGTGAGATAGGGGGTGTAGTTGGTAAAGCGAGAACTTTGACATCGTTTCGTGGCGTGGGGAACAAAAAATTGAGTATGCTTGGCTGTGTGAAATATTAATGTGAAATATTATTGACTAATAAATGTATAACCCATTTTTTATTATTTTGCCAGATGAAGAGGCTATTGTACCGTTGCTAATTGGGCGTGACCTTTTGTACAAATTTAAGGTAAGCTTGTGAAAATTAATTTAAACACTAATAAAAAACCAAGCAATAAAATAATCAGTGCGCTTATGTCACTTAATTTATATAGAGGTCTGCGGGAAGTTGTTGATGTTTCAGCCACTAAGAATAATGATAGTTTGTTAGATGCGACACCTGTTAGAATGAATAGTGATGTGAATATTTTTGTAGAAGTTGGAAAATTGAATGAGATTGACTTAATTGTTTCTGGACAGCAGGGTAACATGAATGAATTAATTATAATTGAGGAGAACGATGAGTGTGGTGAACTATTGAGAAGGGTTGGTGCGACTGAGGCCGAGTGCAAAATTGACATTGACATAGCCTCAGATGATGCTAATGCCTTAAGATCTGTTGTAAATGAAAGCTATTTCAAAGGTTTGGATAAAAGCCAACGTAAAACGGACTATTGTATGAGAATCAGGTTAGTTAATGATATGCCGGTATACAGCGGTCCACGGCGACTTTCGTACCGGGAGCGAGATGAGGTTAAAGTGAAGCTGGGGGAATTATTAGAAAAGTGTATAATTCGCCCAAGTGAATCTCCATATGCCTCTCCAATCGTATTGGTGAGGAGGAAGAATGGGAGTTTGAGAATTGGCCTTAAAAATGCGGGAGCTGTTTTTCAGCGATTCATTAATATGGTGTTGAGGGAATTTATAGACAAGGGGAAGATAGTACTGTACCTGAACGCCATGAGTATTGTAACCCAAACTTTTGAGGAGCACTTAGAAATTTTATCCGATGTCTTGAAGGTTTTGTAGAATGCAGGGTTGAAACTAAAATTTGAGAAATGTAATTTTGCATATCGCGATTTGGACTACCTATGTTACCGAGTCAATGAGAATGGTATACCCCCAAATCACGACCATATCAGGACGATTCTGGAATATCCGATGACCACGGATCATGAGGAGGTGGGCCGATGCTTAGACTTATTTTCGTTTTTCCGTAGATTTGTCCTCGATTTTTCGAAGATAGCGAAACCTCTTACGGACTTGAAAAATAAAACGTTTAATTGGACAAGTGACTGCGCAGATGCATTTATTACTTTGAGGGACAGATTAGTTAATGAACCGGTGCTGGCGGTATACAATCCCCTTCGTGAAACGGAGCTTCATACCAACGCAAGCTCCAAGCGCTATGGCTCGGTCCTAATGCAAAGGCAGGAGGATAAGAAATTGCACCCGGTAGCGTACTATTCGAAGTGTACTTCAAAGGCGGAGTCGAAATACCATAGTAGTGAAGTGTATATACTATTCGGCACCTCATAGAAAAAATGAAAGGAATTTGCATAATATAGATAAACAGCCTATCCTGTTCGATACACTGCATATCGACCATTTTGGCCCATTGCCCTCGGTCAGCTCTAAACGAAAACACATCTTAGTAGTAGTTGACGCATTTACGAAATTTACAAAACTATATTCGGTAAATACACCGGGAACAAAAGAGGTGTTATGTGCTTTAAGGAAATATTTCGAAAATTATAGTCGGCCGCGGTGGATAATCAGTGACCGGGGGACTTGTTTGACTTCTAGCAAATTTGGTAAATTCTTAGCTGAACGCAGTATTGTTCATGTGAAAATCTCAGTGGTGTCCCCACAATCGAATGGGCAAGTGGAAAGGATGAATAGGGACTTGAAGGCCATGTTAACAAAGTTGACAGAACCTGTCGAACATTCCGATTGGGTAGAAAAATTATCACAAGTGGAATTTGCAATGAACAATACAGTTCACCGTACCACTAGTAGAATGCTGTTTGGAGTAGAACAGCGTGGAGAAATAGTGGAAGAATTGACAGAACATTTACAAGGGGCATATAATGAAGAAGAAGTAGACCTGAGTTCCATTAAGAAATCAGCACTGGAGGCTATCACGAAGTCTCAGTCATACAACCTGAAATATTTCAATGAACACCACAAGCCAGCTAAATCCTTTCAAGTAGGAGATTTGGTAGTATTAAAAAATATTGATACGACGGTTGGTTTAAATAAAAAACTCATACCAAAATATCGAGGACCGTATGTTCAGAAACAATTAGGGAACGATCGCTACGAGATATCGGATATCAAGAATTGTCAGGTTACACAGTCGATTCGGCACGTTTGTGAAAGTGGCTGGAGCATGAAAATATTATTGGCGATAAATTATCGGACTCTGGAGGCAACACCGATGAGTGTATAAAAACAATTTAATATTTTTAAATTCTATACATTATTTGTTGCAATATCTATATGTAAAGATAAGATCTCATATGTAAATATCAAATTTGTTAAAATATGTAAATAAGGGAGGAATATATAATTGAAAAAATTCAGCAACAGTTTATTTAAAAAAATAAATGTTGAAACGTACAGGTGGTATTCTTTTCGCGAATCCTACCGACTGCGCCAGTTAATGTATAGATTAATTTAATACTTATAAATAAATAAACACGAACAACCGTTTTTTGAGGTGAGTTTAATACTAACTTTATTTCCAAATTTACATTCGTTTATATTTTAATAGTTTCACTATAGCTAAAACCTATTCTAGTTACAATTGTGCTTACTTAATAGTTTAGTAATTTTGTCATTAAATAAGTGTGTTTTGTTATGATTGTGTTTTTAGTGTCTATGGTTTCATATCATAAGTGTGTTTTGTTTCCGGTATAAGAAATGCATTAACACCTTATGTTAGCAATTTTACATTAGCCCAAAAGTATTTGTCATAAGTTTGTTTCGTTTCTTTATATATTTATGTAATGCTAACGAAGCAAACAGATGTTAAGGCCCAAATAGACTACACAAAATGCTTGCGCAACATCGTGTTTGCGCAACAGCTTTTTTTTTTGGATATAAATTACTTTTATGTGGGTTTTCTATTAAAAAGGTTCACTTTATTTATTTTATATTTTTACTTAAATTAATGCTTATTTACTAAACTTAATTACTACTCTTCTTGAGTTTTATTTCTTAACTGCCAAACAAAAGAAAAATGCAATCTACTTAAAGCGAGCCCATTCCATGTCTTGTTCGTTGTTTACTTGCTGACAATGCAACGTGTGTGTGGAATTGTATTACTATGTGAAACGAACAAACAAACGTAAGCATAAAGCTTGAGAATGTTTTGTTCGAATTGGTAGACATGGCGTAAGCATTTAGTGTATTATTTAGGTATCACCTCATATGTCACATGTGCCATCGTTAACTCCTCCCTCACTCAAGTGAGATCCGTCCTCGGTTCTCTTAAAGCTGTCAATAGTAACCTGGATGGGATGATCCTGGCGTTTCTTCATTTGAATCTGACGCTCTTTAGAAACTAAGCAATAGGTTAGTAGAATACCAATTATAACAACCGTGGAGATCGTTGGGCCAATGATAAGTTTATCTTCGACCTCCCCAATGTATTGTAGGTTTTTTATTCCCAATTTCCGGAGGTATGGGAGGCTCAGTATTTCCTGGTGCCCAGTGATATTTAAAGTTGCCATACTAGCTGAGCTTGGTATTTTTTTCCGATTTTGTTTCAAATTTTTATAAATGGACCCATTCACCTGGATCTCGTCATCGAAGGTAATTAAGTATGTACCGGTGACTGTTTTTATAGAGTGATCAGTCATCTTTATTACGGCAGAGTCGTCGTTGATGATAATAATACCGTCATCAATTACAACCAAAGGATTAAGATGACTGGGCCGAGTATCGCATCGAGCTATGCCACCAGAGTGCAGTTGTTTAGCACATGTGGGATGTAATAGCTCCTTACAGAAAGTTGTCGTAAGTGTTGCGCTGCAATTTCCAATAGCGATTATTTTATTTTCACAGTCAGCTACGATGTTGTTTTTGTCAAGGTGCAATATTGTTCCGTTATGTTGGACTGGAAATAAGCTCACCTTCTTACATTCTATTCTAGGCTTAGGATACTTAATGATAAAATGCAAAAAATTATTATCTAATAAGACTTTAATAAATGATACCTCCATTATATCAGCCACAGTAGTGTTTGTAGAGCGCGCGTTTACAATTTTTGTTAAATCTTCGGAATCCAGAATTACAGGGTTAATTATTCCTATCTTTGCAAGGGTTATGGACAGCATTAAAGTTTCAAGTTCTGACTCCATTATTCTATTTCTTGCCAGTAGCGTTCCGTATAAATGTCCTGTATCAATTTGTTTGTCTTTGGAATTTTTAATAATAACATTAACGGCTTCCGTAATTTTGTTTATTTGATCCTGTGTTTTTGTGTTTACTAGTATTTGTCTATTTTCTGATTTAATGATCTCATGTAGCTTGAATTTTACATTCCCAAAATCGTCAAAATCCGGTGTACCAGCAACTACCTTAAGGGCAGTGCCTAAAATATTAATGCTTCTAGCATGTCTGTGGTGGATGTCAAATGATGCTAAAATTGCTCTTATTCGGGTAACATCCGATTTCAAAACTTTCAACATATGAGACAAAGGAAAATGTTTTGTAAGTTGTTCGGTTTCGTCAGCCATTTCTGAGTACATTGTCAGGTTCGTAGTATGCCTAAGGTAATCAAAATCCTGCCATATGATTACTTCCCCGTCCATAATAGGAATATAGTCGGAATTAGAATAGTCCATTAATTTTGCGGTCGCTGCCTGCAGTGGAAATATCATCATAAGTAAAATCCTATAAGCAAAAAAAAAAAAATATATAAACAGGACAAAATAAAAGTGGAGCGATTGCATGTGGTTGAGAAATTAGTTTTATCTTAAATTGTCCTTATGGACCACCCTCCCTTTAACAAGAACTGTAGTTCCTAAGTCGGCCTCTACTCTCTCCTCCGTATATAAAGGGGTTAACTTGTTTCCTAATCTTTTATTATTCCTTACGAGCACACGCTCCCCAATGTCAAAAGTCCTATTCCGTCTTGAATTATTGTCCCTATCAAGCTGAATTCGCTGAGCCTTCATGATTTTTTCCTTTATTGCTTCCCTTATTTCTGCCGATGTACTGTGAACCACTTCTATAGGTCTTTTGTTGGTCACTGAGTGAATAGTTTTATTATATTGTGCTGTAGCCAACATTATGAGCTCGATAGTATCCTCGATTTTCCTTTCGAGTTTGAGACATCTTGCAATCTCTGCCAAAGTGCTATGAAAACGTTCGACCTGACCATTCGAAGTGCTATGAAGCGGAGGAGCATTTGCAACCACCACGCCAAACTGGTTTTCCAGCATAGCCGTAATGGTCTCAGATTTAAGCGCTGGTTCATTGTCGCAATAAATATTCTTTGTGTCCGGAAAAATGTTCGTTAGCTGAATAATTGGGATTTTTAAGTCTATGATCGTATGGGATGGGATTGGTTGAACCACAGCGAATTTCGAAAACTTATCGACACATGTGAGGAAGTATTTTCTGTCCGTAGAAAATATATCAAAGTGCAACATTTCTCCTGTATAAGATGGTACTGGGGTCTCACCCATCTCATGCCTAATCGGATGCCTATCGTACTTGGCCCTGTTACAGATCCTACAGTTCGCTACAATCTCGCTTGCCAATTTTGGGAAATAATAATCATCAAGAATTTGTTTTACGTTTGCTTGAGCCGCCCTATGAGCTCGATTGTGTTCGGTATTAATTATCTCCGATTGTTCGTTTTTATCAAAAATATCCACCACCATTTTTCTACAATGCCAAAATCTGGTAGCTGGAAAGACCCTAACTAATTCATGTTGAATACAAGCTAAGGTTGGTAAATCGCAGTATATTGCATTCACCACTCCTGGGTTTACTGCTAATTTAACTTCTTCGATAAGCGCGTTCCTATCAGTAAATTCAATCACATGACGAGTTTTTTCACCAAAAAGTATGAAATTCCGTTTTCGCGCGAAGCGCGCTTCCTCCAAAACAATCTGATTTCGGTAGCAGTTAATTGGTTTATCCGTCGCTTCAATCGTGTAGGTAAGTGACATCTCACTGTGTACCGTCGCAATATCAGAGCGAGCCTCTTCTTCCAAGGTATGAATGTGTTGCCGCGACAATGCGTCGCTGACGTAATTCTCTTTACCTGGTTTGTAGAAAATTTTTGCGTTGTGTTCGTCCACAAAAGCCTTCCAACGTTTTATCTTAGCGTTAGGGTTTCGATCTGAAACAGCAAACATAAGCGGTTGGTGGTCTGTGTAAATATTTAAATTGTTTACGCCATAGAGATAGTTTCTAAGTTTTTGCAGAGCCCATACTATGGCCAGTAGCTCGCGTTCGTTCGTTGCGAAGTTCAGTTCCCTGCCTTTCAGAGTCCTTGAAATCATTGTAATAGGTCTACCATTTTGTGACAAAACGGCTCCTAGTCCCGACGCAGAAGCATCTGTTACTAAATCGAATGGCAAAGTGAAGTCCGCGTAAAACAACATGACCTCCTCTGAAGCCAATATATCCTTTAGTTTGACAAAAGCTTGAACTTGTCTCTCGTCCAAGTTCACCTTTATCTTTTTTGATTGATGGGCACTGACCTTGCCATTCTCACCCTTTAGAATATCAGTCAGAGGTTTTGCTATCGAAGCAAAATCCTTAATGAAACATCGATAATAGCTCGCTAATCCCAAAAAGGATCAGATGTTAAATAATGTAGTGGGCTGTTCGTAGTTGCGGATCGCATCTACCTTATCGGGGCTTGTCTTTATACCATTTCGAGATACAACGAAGCCGAGGTATTCTACACTTTCCTTAAAAAAGTGTGATTTCTCACGAGAGACTCTCATGTTTGCTTCATACAGCCTACTCAGTACCCATGCAATGTGGTTAACATGGGCCTCCTCATTTTCCGAAAAGATTATTACGTCATCTATATAAACATAGCATGACTTTCCAATCTGTTCCCTTAGTACGTCATCAATGGCCCTTTGAAAAATGCTGGGGGCATTCTTCAAACCGAAAGGGAGCCTGCAGAATTCATATTTCCCATTTCCTATTGAGAAAGCCGTTTTCTCCCTATCTTTCTCCGCTAGCGATATTTGGTGGAAACCCGATTTTAGATCGAGCGTCGTAAAATATCTCGCTTTACCCAAGTTTGCTAAAATCACTGTCACGTCCGGGATAGGATACCTGTCGTCGACAGTCTTCTCGTTCAATTTTCTGAAGTCAATAACGAGACGTTTCAAAATATTTCCCAGTTCGTCTTATGGGGACCTGGAGGGCCTGATTATTCCGTTCTTTAATAAATTACGTATCTCGTTATTTACGAATTCGGCCACACCCATCGGGTAAGGGTAAAGCTTTGAATATACCGGGTCGTTGCTATTAGTGCGGATGGTGGCTACGATGTTTGTGTTGAAGGGAAGAGATTCATTAGGGTTTGCAAAAACTCCTAATAGACTCTTCATCATATTCTGAAATTTCTTAAGAACTATGTGGGGTACCACTATATCTTCCACTTGTGTGAAATTTACATTTGCACACTTTAAAAATTTTATTTTCTCCGAGCCGTTTTGAGTCTGGAGTTCACTATTTTTGAAATCTAGTTTTGCACTTATCTGCATTAGCAGATCTAGGCCTAGTATACCATCAAATGTTGACAGTGATGGCAATATGAAAAATGTACTATTCGTGCTGAATAGGTTAAGTGTGCACTTCTTATCAATGGAGTTAAAACCGTGGATCGATTTTACTAAAAAGGGGTTATTAACTGGTACTATGTTTCTCAGTTCGCTCAGGTGTTTTATGTAATTCTTAGAAGCTCCCGTATCTATTAATAATCTAATATTTCTCCCTGCAATTGTCCTCTCTATGAATGGTAGCAGGGAGTTTTGACTAAAAAATTTACCTGATCAAAATCCTCTTCAGTGTCAATTTCTGATGCCGCTAGTTCCGACTGGTATTCATAGTGTTCTTGCCCCGTTGAGGTAGTCTCCTGAGGGATATGATTGATCCTCTGTTGCTTGGGGCCTGTAAATCTAGCTGAGTCACTGTGTTGGCGTTTTATTGCCTGTCCTGAAGGCTGATTATTGTAACACTGACCCTGAAATGCTAAACCTTGTCCTGACTGTACCCGGTGCCCGTAATGTTGGCTCTGAGGCGGTCCACCATTAGCTGGTTGCCGTCTCGTCGACTGTATAGAACGCATTAATTGATCAACGTCCATTGGTTGGGCAAGTTCCCTTTGCTGGGTTCTATTACCAAAATTTTGTCGTTTAAAAAAATGAGGATTCTTAATTGTCTGAACTCCTGTGGTTGGGTTTCTATTTTGATCTTGCATCAGAATTTTGTCTTTGTTTGTCCTCAAGACACCTAGCATAGTTGCTTGCAAATTGGTACCTCTCATGATTAGATTCAACTTCCTGTGCCAATGCTAATGCTGAGGGTAAATCATTCGGCCGAGCCGAGAAAAGCACATCACTTAATCCCTTTTTCGTTTCCGATATGAACACACGAAGTGCGTCCATTCTGTATTTTTCATTAATGGATGCCGCAGTGGCCCTATCATAAGTCATAATTGTTTTGTTTGTCAATAGTGTAAGTTTTTTCTCGACCTCATCATAGAATTGTAACAATGTCATGTTTCCTTGGCGGAGAATTGACATTTCCTGCTCGATTAAGTAAATTGGTCTTTTGTCCGAATACGTAAAGTCAAGACGAGCAATGATGGCTTTGAAATTTAAAACCGTATTAAAGGAGGACAGTACCATATCTGCTGAACCTTTTATTTTATTCCTAATAATTGCTACCGCTTGGTAATGTCTGGAACTGCCCTCAGCATTTTCAAATACCTTATAGGCGATTAGTGCCGCTTGTCGCCATGAAACGTATGTTTCCTGCTTACCTTCAAAATCATGTAAAGATTTTACTATATCTAGTGACTCATCACATTGCCGGTCCGGAATTATTTATATTTCTCTATAAGGTTCGACTACTGGTGTCTGAACAACACATTCATTGAATTTTCTATTAAGTTCTTCTATTTGTCTTTCAAAACCTTGTTTTTGGGATCTCAGGGCGGTATTTATAGCAACCTCCACCATTGCTCTCAATTGTTCTGTTGTCGCCGCCATTGTTTTGTTTTCCCACCAGTTAGTCCTTACTACACTTTTGCTGACCTCTTCTCTATCGACCGTTAACCTATTAAATTTTTCAACTACCTGATCTAATTTTTCCTGATTTTCAGAGTCATTCATAGAAACCGAAAGAGTGGAACTGTCATACAAACAAAGAGATACCAACCCGTGCAAAGATTCACAATTTTTTCTAGTTTTTTGTTTTACAAAAATAAAAAAATTTATCGCTAAATTTCTACACTCTACTTACAGATATTCATATACCATCTTAATTTTTACAGTTGTGTTGTTGCAATTTGATGTTTCCAGTTGTTGGTATAATTTGTTGACGTTTCTGCTGTGCTGCGAACTTCGGTAGTTGTTGCAATTTTGTTGATGTTTCTAGCTGTTGATTTGTTGATATAATTTGTTGATGTTTCTGCTGTGCTGCGAACTTCGGTAGTTTTTGGATTGTTGTGGCAATTTTGTTGATGTTTCCAGCTGTTGGTTTGTTCTTCACGCAGCCCAGGCTATTTCGAAGCTCTGGTGACTATAGCTATGATCCAATTTCCCAATTGCTTTTGTTGAATAAGTTTTTGATATTTACTTGTTGATTTTTATTTTTTAATTTCAAAAAAAAAATTTGTTTAAAAAATTTATATTTTATACAGTTGTTGAATTTTTTAATTTCACTTGTTGAATTTAAAAAAAAAATTTTCCGCTTGTTGAACTTTTGAATTTTTAATAGTTAAAAAAAATTTGTTTAAAAAATTTATATTTTTATTCACTTGTTGAATTTTATTGTTGTTTGCTCCGAATATTTTCTTGTTAAAAAAATTTCTTCGCAAGCCCCACGTTGGTCGCCAATTACTTTTATGTGGGTTTTCTATTAAACAGGTTCACTTTATTTATTTTATATTTTTACTTAAATTAATGCTTATTTACTAAACTTAATTACTACTCTTCTTGAGTTTTATTTCTTAACTGCCAAACAAAAGAAAAATGCAATCTACTTAAAGCGAGCCCATTCCATGTCTTGTTCGTTGTTTACTTGCTGACAATGCAACGTGTGTGTGGAATTGTATTACTATGTGAAACAAACAAAGAAACGTAAGCATAAAGCTTGAGAATGTTTTGTTCGAATTGGTAGACATGGCGTAAGCATTTAGTGTATTATTTAGGTATCACCTCATATGTCACATGTGCCATCGTTACACATGTGCCATCGTATACACTACACAAAATTCATAAGTACAAGCAGAGAATTCTAGTTTGGTTTTTTATGTATTTATTTTAATCTTATTAATTTTAATATTTTTCTTCAGACATTTTAATTTAAAAATTTTTTTTTTCAAACATTTGGCTAAACGTGCCCTACGCAAATTTCTTATTATTGTTATTTATTTTATTCCTTTTTTCTTCCGCCTGTGTTGACAACGCGAGATGTTTTAAAAAATGGAAATTTTGTATGGAAATTGCCTACACACTACACAAAACTGTTGCGCAAAATTCCAAAAATCAAATCAATTTGATTTTTGCACAACTGTTGCGCAAACATGAAAACACCCCTACACATTACACAACACGTTGCGCAAGCATTTTGTGTAGTCTATTTGGGCCTTTAAGGCCAGTATACACAGTCAAAATGCTTGACGTCAAATTCATGTATGTGTGCATGAAGATTTTCTTTCGATAATGCATAGCTCTTCAATCATTCATTTGGTATTTGATTTTGTGCTGTAAACACCATGTCTTCTTTCAATTCTAATACGTTTTTCTTTTCTCCCGACATTTTTACATCCATTCGCTTCGAAGTCAGATCAAAACTGACACCATGCAGGACGATCAACGATATACGCACATCAAAATCGCACGTAAAGCGAGCAAAAAAATAAAAAATTTTTGATTTTGCTTCAATCATCATCGGTGTGACACATACAAACACATTTTCACTAATACCACTACAATGCTTGTCATGCATTTTGACCGTGTATATCCCGCTTTAGCAATTTTACATTGCGAACAAGCAAACGTATGTTATTTAGTGTAGCGGATGAACCATGGAGAGGAACCTATGGAAGAAGAAAAAAAATCATTATTCTAGTTGTTATTGCAGGTGGGGTAGACACGCAATATTTTTCTAAGTCAATGACGGAAAAAAATTTTGTGTGCCGGAGCCTTTACAAAGAGTCGTTGGGAGGAAGGTTGCGGGCAAGACTCCGGTCTCAATTTCCTGCCACTTTAAAATTGTTTCCTTTTAAGGGAGAGGTTTGCGGCCAGTGGAGTAACCAACTCCAACCTGAGTCCCGGGTTCGACTATTGTTAATTGGGCGAACCTACATTACGCGGCAGAGCCCAAAACCGCAGTTCGCCCCAGACTCACTTTACTGGTGATCTGAAAAGAAATAATTAAGAATTAGTAAGTACACAGAATAAGTGGAACGATAAATTGTCCTTACCCAACTCCAGGAATAGTCCTTGGTTGAGAATCTGAAAATAGAAAGTTATTAATTAAATAATATAGATAAAAAGAGCAGATATCTACTTACCATCTGTATGTGTTGTTTACGTCTGTTGATTTTATTTGTAGGTTTATTATATGTGTCAAAGTGGTAGTGATTGGTTGTAAAAAAAAAAGTTACTATCGAATTGGCAACTCCAAAATTATTTGTAAAATAAACAAAAAAAAAAAAAAACGCAGCGTTGGATTTTCCATTCAAAATCGCAAATATTTAAATAGGAAAATTGATTTTTGAAAAGTAAAATTTGTGAATGGAAAATATAACCCTATGAAATCGTATGGTCGCCTGGTAGAGTGAAGGATGGATTGTGACGGTTATTTGGTAGGTAGGAGAAGATTAAGTGGGGGAATGATCAAAGAAAGGTCGGATAAGTATATTAAATGTGGAAAGTATAGGAAAGGAAGAATTTTTACCAAATATTGATAATGTTATGGGATTGAAAAAGATGGAGTTTTTGGCGGAGTAATAGCACTATGTAATGTAATATGGAATTGAAAAATATGGAGTTTTGGCGGGACTTTTGCCAGGTATATAGATTTAAAGATGACGTGGAAATAAATAGACCGTTGGAATTGTGGAAAATTTGGGAATAATTAGGATAGTTGAATACATTTTTGTAGCGAAAGAAAGGACAGTATTAAGTCGAATGTGAAACAAAAAGGTCATATAAAATAATTAGTGAAAGTGTGCGATTGAACGTATATTTATATGAGTGTTTTAAGATTAATTATAAAGTAAGTTTAAAAGATTTTTTTTGAGAAAGAAAGTGATAGCAGTGAATTATAAATAATAAATATATAAATAAAGGCCTGGCTACACCATCAACTCCTACTAGTAGGAAAAATTTTCGTTTGGAGCAGAGGGTGAGAACGAGAATAGCTAACAACTTTTGGAAGGTTAGTTGAGAAGGACCTAGGCGATTTCGTCCTCGTTTGATGATTGCAAAGGACGGCAGCTGCAAAAGTGAGCGGTCAACTGATATAATTCCTGCGTCAGCCCTAAAAATCTGAAAAGTAAAAGGTCCATGGCGTAGCCAGGTATGGTAAGTCTTCTATATAATTTTATTTTTGGGCGAACAAACGAGCCTTTCAAATCAAAGTGACACAGGTGTTCAATATAAATATAAAGCGTGTCATTGATTTTGATATTAGAACTGAAGCCAAGGAAGAAAATAAATCCTGTTAAGTTGATAAAGGTGTTTTCACTGGTTTATTGTTTTGTTGTTTAATACATTCATACGTACCTTGAAAATGATATTAAATATGAAAATGTTTGTGTAAGCTTGTATGAAAAACTGTGTTTAAAAAAAAAGGGATAGTATTAAAATTGAAAGCAGAAGATATTAAGGGATGTTAAAATATTGTCATAATTAGGTAGATTAAGCTAGCTTTACAGTATTTCTTTTTATAATATTAGTGGTATAATTTTTATGTGTATAATTGTAAATCCAGCGCCTTGAAAGAGTAATACTCTAAAAAAAAAAAAAAAAACTGATATATATATATAAAGAAAGGAAAGAATAAAATAAATTACATACGCATAGGGTGCACATCTTTGTCGGGTCGGTGTGTAAAAGAGTTGATAGGTGTATTAACCGATAGAACTATCCTCAGGGAGCTCCTTTAGGAATAAGTTAGTGTGGATTTCCGTTAAGATTCTGAAATGCAGAAAAAAAAATAGGAAAAGATTTGAACCCTATAAAAGAAAGTAAAAAAAAAAGAAATTAATAAGGATACATATATATATATAGAAGTTGAAATTTCATAAGGCAATAAGACTAATTAGTAATTGAAAAAAAACATTGTTAAATTTATTCAAATGATCTGTTAATGTTCATATACAAGTTAACGATGGCACATGTGACATATGAGGTGATACCTAAATAATACACTAAATGCTTACGCCATGTCTACCAATTCGAACAAAACATTCTCAAGCTTTATGCTTACGTTTGTTTGTTTGTTTCACATAGTAATACAATTCCACACACACGTTGCATTGTCAGCAAGTAAACAACGAACAAGACATGGAATGGGCTCGCTTTAAGTAGATTGCATTTTTCTTTTGTTTGGCAGTTAAGAAATAAAACTCAAGAAGAGTAGTAATTAAGTTTAGTAAATAAGCATTAATTTAAGTAAAAATATAAAATAAATAAAGTGAACCTGTTTAATAGAAAACCCACATAAAAGTAATTGGCGACCAACGTGGGGCTTGCGAAGAAATTTTTTTTAACAAGAAAATATTCGGAGCAAACAACAATAAAATTTAACAAGTGAATATAAATTTTTTAAACAAATTTTTTTGAAATTAAAAAATAAAAATCAACAAGTAAATATCAAAAACTTATTCAACAAAAGCAATTGGGAAATTGGATCATAGCTATAGTCACCAGAGCTTCGAAATAGCCTGGGCTGCGTGAAGAACAAACCAACAGCTGGAAACATCAACAAAATTGCCACAACAATCCAAAAACTACCGAAGTTCGCAGCACAGCAGAAACATCAACAAATTATATCAACAAATCAACAGCTAAAAACATCAACAAAATTGTAACAACTACCGAAGTTCGCAGCACAGCAGAAACGTCAACAAATTATACCAATAACTGGAAACATCAAATTGCAACAACACAACTGTAAAAATTAAGATGGTATATGAATATCTGTAAGTAGAGTGTAGAAATTTAGCGATAAATTTTTTATTTTTGTAAAACAAAAAACTAGAAAAAATTGTGAATCTTTGCACGGGTTGTTAAATTTTTTGTGCGCGAATCGAACCGCGATCAGATTAAAATTTTTTTTATCGAGTAAACTTTTGTGCGTGACTTATCGAACCGCGATAGATACATTTTCTTGATCATTTTGTTTGAAATTATTTGCGTCCCATTAACTAACCATAATGAGTGACAGCTACACTACCGACTTCGAGACTGACGGATCCAGCACAGAGGAATTGGCTTGGATGACTTCATCGGGTGACTCAGGAATAGAATACGATGGACACAGGACCATAGTTAGAAGAACACTACGACTGACAAGGGAACAGATTGGAAAGTCATGGTATGTTTATATAGATGACGTAATAATCTTTTCGGAAAATGAGGAGGCCCATGTTAACCACATTGCATGGGTACTGAGTAGGCTGTATGAAGCAAACATGAGAGTCTCTCGTGAGAAATCACACTTTTTTAAGGAAAGTGTAGAATACCTCGGCTTCGTTGTATCTCGAAATGGTATAAAGACAAGCCCCGATAAGGTAGATGCGATCCGCAACTACGAACAGCCCACTACATTATTTAACATCTGATCCTTTTTGGGATTAGCGAGCTATTATCGATGTTTCATTAAGGCTTTTGCTTCGATAGCAAAACCTCTGACTGATATTCTAAAGGGTGAGAATGGCAAGGTCAGTGCCCATCAATCAAAAAAGATAAAGGTGAACTTGGACGAGAGACAAGTTCAAGCTTTTGTCAAACTAAAGGAAATATTGGCTTCAGAGGAGGTCATGTTGTTTTACGCGGACTTCACTTTGCCATTCGATTTAGTAACAGATGCTTCTGCGTCGGGACTAGGAGCCGTTTTGTCACAAAATGGTAGACCTATTACAATGATTTCAAGGACTCTGAAAGGCAGGGAACTGAACTTCGCAACGAACGAACGCGAGCTACTGGCCATAGTATGGGCTCTGCAAAAACTTAGAAACTATCTCTATGGCGTAAACAATTTAAATATTTACACAGACCACCAACCGCTTATGTTTGCTGTTTCAGATCGAAACCCTAACGCTAAGATAAAACGTTGGAAGGCTTTTGTGGACGAACACAACGCAAAAATTTTCTACAAACCAGGTAAAGAGAATTACGTCAGCGACGCATTGTCGCGGCAACACATTCATACCTTGGAAGAAGAGGCTCGCTCTGATATTGCGACGGTACACAGTGAGATGTCACTTACCTACACGATTGAAGCGACGGATAAACCAATTAACTGCTACCGAAATCAGATTGTTTTGGAGGAAGCGCGCTTCGCGCGAAAACGGAATTCCATAATTTTTGGTGAAAAAACTCGTCATGTGATTGAATTTACTGATAGGAACTACAGTTCTTGTTAAAGGGAGGGTGCTCCATAAGGACAATTTAAGATAAAACTAATTTCTCAACCACATGCAATCGCTCCACTTTTATTTTGTCCTGTTTATATATTTTTTTTTTTGCTTATAGGATTTTACTTATGATGATATTTCCACTGCAGGCAGTGACCGCAAAATTAATGGACTATTCTAATTCCGACTATATTCCTATTATGGACGGGGAAGTAATCATATGGCAGGATTTTGATTACCTTAGGCATACTACGAACCTGACAATGTACTCAGAAATGGCTGACGAAACCGAACAACTTACAAAACATTTTCCTTTGTCTCATATGTTGAAAGTTTTGAAATCGGATGTTACCCGAATAAGAGCAATTTTAGCATCATTTGACATCCACCACAGACATGCTAGAAGCATTAATATTTTAGGCACTGCCCTTGAGGTAGTTGCTGGTACACCGGATTTTGACGATTTTGAGAATGTAAAATTCAAGCTACATGAGATCATTAAATCAGAAAATAGACAAATACTAGTAAACACAAAAACACAGTATCAAATAAACAAAATTACGGAAGCCGTTAATGTTATTATTAAAAATTCCAAAGACAAACAAATTGATACAGGACATTTATATGAAACGCTACTGGCAAGAAATAGAATAATGGTGTCAGAACTTGAAACTTTAATGCTGTCCATAACCCTTGCAAAGATAGGAATAATTAACCCTGTAATTCTGGATTCCGAAGATTTAACAAAAATTGTAAACGCGTGCTCTACAAACACTACTGTGGCTGATATAATGGAGGTATCATTTATTAAAGTCTTATTAGATAATAATTTTTTGCATTTTATCATTAAGTATCCTAAGCCTAGAATAGAATGTAAGAAGGTGCACTTATTTCCTGTCCAACATAACGGAACAATATTGCACCTTGACAAAAACAACATCGTAGCTGACTGTGAAAATAAAATAATCGCTATTGGAAATTGCAGCGCAACACTTACGACAACTTTCTGTAAGGAGCTATTACATCCCACATGTGCTAAACAACTGCACTCTGGTGGCATAGCTCGATGCGATACTCGGCCCAGTCATCTTAATCCTTTGGTTGTAATTGATGACGGTATTATTATCATCAACGACGACTCTGCCGTAATAAAGATGACTGATCACTCTATAAAAACAGTCACCGGTACATACTTAATTACCTTCGATGACGAGATCCAGGTGAATGGGTCCATTTATAAAAATTTGAAACAAAATCTGAAAAAAATACCAAGCTCAGCTAGTATGGCAACTTTAAATATCACTGGGCACCAGGAAATACTGAGCCTCCCATACCTCCGGAAATTGGGAATAAAAAACCTACAATACATTGGGGAGGTCGAAGATAAACTTATCATTGGCCCAACGATCTCCACGGTTGTTATAATTGGTATTCTACTAACCTATTGCTTAGTTTCTAAAGTGCGTCAGATTCAAATGAAGAAACGCCAGGATCATGCCATCCAGGTTACTATTGACAGCTTTAAGAGAACCGAGGACGGCTCTCACTTGAGTGAGGGAGGAGTTAACGATGGCACATGTGACATATGAGGTGATACCTAAATAATACACTAAATGCTTACGCCATGTCTACCAATTCGAACAAAACATTCTCAAGCTTTATGCTTACGTTTGTTTGCTTGTTTCACATAGTAATACAATTCCACACACACGTTGCATTGTCAGCAAGTAAACAACGAACAAGACATGGAATGGGCTCGCTTTAAGTAGATTGCATTTTTTCTTTTGTTTGGCAGTTAAGAAATAAAACCCAAGAAGAGTAGTAATTAAGTTTAGTAAATAAGCATTAATTTAAGTAAAAATATAAAATAAATAAAGTGAACCTTTTTAATAGAAAACCCACATAAAAGTAACTTACATACATATTCGGGTAGCATTTAAGGTAATAATTTTTTTACATTATATAAGTTTTTTTTTTGATTAGCATAGGATATAAAAACAGTTTATTTGTAACAATAATTGGTTATATTAAATGTTAATTGTATATTATATAATTAAAATTTTTTTATTTGGCTGAACATCAAGGGAGATGATGTCCGGCAAAATTCTCGTAATGGTGTGTTAACGTAAGTATCTGTAAGGTGACCAGTTTTTGAATGTGAGGTAATCGTCTGAATTTTATGTAGCGATTACCAGGTAGGGCGGGCAGCTAGGGGGACTAATGAGATCTTTTGTCCTTTATTTAAAATCTGTGTGCTATTTATTGTCCGGGTCAGGTTTGCCCGTCCGGTTGGTAGTGAAAGTTTTTTTGATGGTTAGTTTTTTTGTTAGGTATAAATGTAAGTTCGTGGTTAATGTATTTATTTTTTTTGTTTTGTATTTTATAAATGTTATTGTTCGGTCCTTTGCCGTTAGTGATTGGTCGTACCCCCCCTGTCGTCGGTGATCTAGTCGGCCAAAACTTCACTTCCGGGACGTGTGAAAAGGGACATGCAACAATATGGCGCCCAATGAAAAAAAAAAGTATTAAATCTTTTGATGGTCTTCCTAAGTATCTTTCATGTTTTAAGTGGCTTGTTCATTAACGATAATAGAACAATTGCATGACGATCATGAAAGGTAGGCGGGAAGATTAGCAAATAGATGTTCAAAGTGGTTTTTGTGTTTAAACGTCCGTCCGTTTTTTTTAATACCTTACTAATTTTTTAGCTTCAATAGGAAACAAAATTAAGACCTTTGAATTAAATATAGAATCAAAGTAGCTTTATTTTATATAGAAAATAGTGGCCAATGCCAACCATAGAGCTTTTGTAGCACTGTTTTTTTTTTTTATTTTTTTTACAAGGGAGTAATGCAATATAGGTTAGAAGGGTGGGTTTTTGTTTTTTTTTTTTGACATTTTAAAATTTTTTTTTGGGAAATAAATAGCTGTGAAATAGATTTTATAGGAAACTAGCATAAGGATAATATTTATCCGTAGTATTAATGGTCACCTAGATATAAGTACATGTTAACACACCAAATTCATTGTATTGAGAAAATTGTGTAATTGTATTAAACATTTTATTTTAAATTATTAATTTAGTACTTTTAAATCTCATTATATATATATTTTTGTATTATTATTTTACGTTTTTTTTGAAAACCACTCATTTTTATAATTCAAAATGTCGCTAAATCCAGAGGTACAAGCTGGTGCACAAATTTTTGTTGGTCGCTCGTCAGTAGTTCAACACTCACCTATAACGAACATATCAGAACATAGGCGTAGGTCACAAAGAAGTTTAGAGTTTGACAGGGAGAGGTCAGTTGAGGTAGAACAAACACCTAGAAGAGCATCAATTTATAATAACCCAAATATTAGGCACATATCTGGAACAATTTCAAAGAATAATGTAAGGGAAAATACTTACCCGATTGATCAACTAGGAGATGAAGTTCCACACGCAGGAAGGTCAGCGAATCCACCGCTGGTGAATATTGAGAGGGCACCGTTAATTGATATGACTGAAGATAGAGAAACAGGTCAGAGTAAAGAAGGTCAACGAGAAATCGAATCAGCTGTCAACGATGCTATGAAGAAAGCCAGCGAAAATATGAGAGTAGAAATGTCAAAGCTTGTTTTGTCCACTATGCAGGAAGGTTTCAAAGTTCTCATGAAGGACATAAACGAGGTTATAAAACCAATAAAAAAATCCAACAGTGCAAATGAGAACCCAGTAGAAACTGATTCTGTTAGCAGTAGGTCGAGACAAAATAGTGTTAGTAGGAATGGGGCGAATGTGGGAGAGGCAGATAACTTATTTCCGCATAATATTTACCGACAACAAATTCTATCGAATGATAACCGTCAGCCATATCCTCAGAATAGGTCCCACCAGGTTCCACCCAGTAACAATGGTCACAACCAACAGTCTGCGGATGAAGCTCGGCGCTTTTCTGATATTTTAACCACTGGTCCATTTTTTTCAAATCAAGTTAATAATAGGTACGTGGAACCAGTACAGGGAAATATTCGAATTGATAAGTGGAACTTAATTTTTGATGGAGTTAGCCACTCCTACTATAGAAGGTTTTATATTCCGTATAGAATATCTACAGGCTCATTATGGAATTCCTTGGAAGGAGGTATTAAGAGATTTTCATGTTTTGTTGAAGGGACACCCGAAAGATTGGTATTGGTTATTTGTGCAAAACTTTGACAATACTACAGCGGTTCAGAATATTGCCGGAATAGAGGGCGAGTATAGAAATAAAACGTTAGATTAGCCCACTTTGCGGTTTAGTCTTCTAAAACAATACCAATCTACCCGTAGCGATTTTGAGGTCATGAGAGAATTGGTTGAAAGGAAACAAAATATAGGCGAATCAATTGATTCATATTTCCATACCATGTTGACATTGCGGTCAAGATTAAGAACACAGATTCCAGATTATGAAATGATTAAGATTATGAAGAGAAATATTAAGGAGAATCTGGCAAAAATGATTTATCCTATCACAATATATAGTCTGGAGCAGTTGAGGGAAGAGTGTAAGGAAATAGAAATAAGATTTCCTAAACGGGATGTCAGGGCAGTCCCACCGCCACAAAATATGCGATTCCCAAACCGTCAACATGTTAATGAAGTTTTTAATGAAAATTACAATGTCAATATACAAGAGGGTGATTACGACCCTAATCTACAGGCTGTCGATGCAGTTGCTTTTCGGGAAAAAAGGGAGGTCAAGTGTTGGAACTGTAAACTTTCCGGGCACACATATATGGAATGTGAGTCAACCGTGTGAAACATATTCTGTTTCAAATGCGGGTTGGAACGAACGGTTACTCCGAAGTGTCCAAACTGTAGGCCGGAAAACCAACGTCGGAGCATGATGAAAGCGGGCGAATCACGCTCCACACAGACGTCCCCAACAACACCCGGAGTGTAGGAACGATGACTGAAGAGTAGTGTCATGGGGAGAGATCTGGAAAAAAGAGCAGGGAGCAAAAATTTTATACTAATTTTGTATGGCAAAACTAACAGTGACGTCAAAAAAATCAACCCTGTTTTGTTATTCTGTTGTGGTTTTGATTGGTATGTATGAATGTGTGCTTGAAATAGGTTGGCACTTATATACCTGTAAGTTTTTGAAATAGTGTGTGAGTAATGAGATTCGGCAACTGGCCTGGTACGACTTGGCTTGGTTTGGCTTGGCTCGTCTTGGCTTGGCTCGCTTTGGCTTGGCTCGCCTTGCCTTGCCTTGGCTTGGTTTGGCTTGCCTTGGCTTGACTTGGGGCTTGTCTTGGCTTGGCTTGACTTGGGGCTTGTCTTGGCTCGGTTTGGTTTGGCTTAGCTTGGCTTGGCTCGGCTCGGCTTGCCTCGGTTTGGCTCGAGTTGGTTAGGATTTGTATACTAATTTTGTATGTGAAAACTAACAACGACGATATAAATGTCACCCCTGTATTGTTGTTCTGTTGTTAAAAGTTCTGCTGCGGTTTTTCGTTGATATGTATGAATGTGCGTGTTTTGAAAGAGTTGATATAATTAAATTGTTTGAATACAAAGACTTGTTCCTATCAGTTCATGATGTTCATTTTGAAAATTGTCTTATCTTGAAACAAAATACGACTGATTCGCATATTGTTTGTGATTGTAAATTATTTTGTTTGCAAAATGCAAAAATTGTTTTTAATATATATATATATATAAATAAATATTGTTTTTGTAAAATAAAAACTGTTTTTTTTTTTTTGTTTGTATGATTTAGACTTTATTAAAATTTCAATTGTTGTTTATTTTGAAATGTCCCCAAGCGTAGGTATTAATACCATCTTCTCTTATATAACGTTTATTATCATCATAACTTAATACAACTTTTGATATTTGTTGTGTATAAATTTCATGTAGAATAGATTTAAATATGTACATTTTATCATAATATATAGTTTTATCTATCAGACAGTTACGATAATCATTAATAGTTAGTTTTTTTAAAGCCGAGTTTTTTACACCTTTAGCTTTTTTGATTTCTTCTTTATCAACAACAGCTGTTGAATACACTTTTGATCGAAGCCCAATAAATTCTAGCATTACATGACCATTGTTCTCATCTTTCATCATTCCCAACACCTTTTTGTTTTGCAAGGGGAAATTGAAAACATTATTAATTGAATAGTCTGATGTATCAAAGTTTAGATGAAGATCATTGTAAATATCTTTATAGAAATCGTCTGTTCTTATTGTGTAAATAAAAGAGTCAGTATCCATATAATTTAATGTTAAATTTTCATTAAATTTTGATTGCATATACTGATAGTGAAAATCATACATTTTATGTTTAGATAGTTCTAGAACTGAAAACCCTAAATATATAGGTTTATTAAACGTTACCCTATCCATACTCATTTGAATTGCAATCATATTATCGGTAAAATGTTTTAAACTATGGAAATTAGGTTTTGCTATAAGAGCTCGTGCACCCAAACGATTATGTTCATTCTCCCAAGCATGAACGATTTTCACATTTTTACGTTTTTCAACGTTTTCCATCGTTTTTCCGTATACTGCATTATTTAAAAGTTTAAAAAAATTTTTCTCAAATTCATTTTTGGCATTTGTTCGATGAAAGGTATTTAAATCGATATACTGTTTCAACCAAGCAGATTGTTTAAATCTTAATATTCTATGAATTTTAACTAATTTTAGACCATTTCTAATACACTGCTGAAGATTTCGATAGTGAATTATATATGATTTTTTGTTAGTTAAATCGGGAATTAGTTTCTTAATATTATGATGTGTTATTGGTGGACTTTTAAGTTCAGCACAAAACGGTAAATCATTGTGACTATCGTGAAGTTCTTGAGGATAGTCTAAATCAACTTCTAAAATGTAACCAAAATCAGAGTTTTCGGTTACTTTCAAAATATCGAAGCTATCTATATCTTCAATCCATTCAAATTTACCTTCTGGTAAAGATTCAGACATTGCCCAACCATATAAATTGTTGGCGTCTAAATACATAAGATATTGTGTGGGCTTAGAACAATCATATGTTTTCATATATTTATGATTTGCAACTGTCCGACGTGTTGAGCATTGAACAATACCACCTCTAATTCCTTTTTTAATGAAATTATACATATTTATATCGGTGAACAATTCCAATTTAATTTTCGTTATTTTTAGCATGGCATCCCACGACAAACCAGGTGTCGTATAGTAATGACATGGATCAAGATGATATATTGATTTACAAACAGAACGAAAATTTTCAAATACATCAGTCAAAAGAAGTACATCTGTTTTTAGATATAAAAGCATATACTCATTTAGAGATTGACAGTTAAATGTAGACCAAACACTTAACGCATGTTCATAATCAGCAATAGCACATTCTTTATTATTTAATGTAGAGAAAAACTGTTCGCGAGAAGGTAAGGAATTTTCGTTTAATTTCTCAGCTGAATCAATATACTCATAAGGAAATATACCTTTTCTTTTCAAAAGATTAAATTCTAATTGATTTGGAAATATCGATTTTAATATTTTAAAGTCATCATTATGTAAATAATTAGATAAACTATCTAAACTTGATGACATAAATTTAAAAGAATCGAGAAAACGTAATTCTAAACTATATTTATCAGTTATTTGAATTCTTTTCGTAACAGATATATACAATTCTTTATTAAGAGGTATAACATTTATACCACCCGGAAAATCTGCTAGTGCCTTTACAAACAAATGACAATCATAACCAGAAAAGTTATGAAAAATTATTGGGATATAGTTAGGCAATTGATAATTAATATTACATCTCAAATGAGCTGGACCGCGATATTGACCAGTTAAATGACAATGATCAGCACATCTATCATCACCTAAAAATTGATTACATATATGACACACATTAGTATTATATTGTTTTTCAAGTTCATGGGGTAACAGAGAATTCATTGGTACTACTTTCATTAAAAAGTTTTCACACAAAAAACGTGTATCATCTATCAAATTTTGAACAAAATCTTTAACAACATCGTCACCCGTATACGTTCTAAACTTATTCAGTTTAGAATCAAAAGATGATTTTATGTAGTAGCTGTAAGCTATAGGTATATGTTTTTGAATGCTGATAACATTATTAGAATTTTTGTTGTTAATTTTACTTAATATACATTCAAAATCCGCATAGATAACAAATGGTACATCTAATTTATTTTTAAAATTTTTGAACTGCAATATATTATCATTATCAACACCCGTAGGCATTTTGGTGACAATTTTATTGCATTCTTGTTTATGTTTTAACAGCAAGAGTTCACTACTTGAATATTGTAAACAAAAATTACAAAAATATTTAGCACCATTATGTTTTGAAACCTGTGTGCTCAATAAACTACTTAAGTTTCTTATCCAAACATAATGTGATTCATCGTTTTTATCATCTTGAATGTATAATAGATTGACATGAGTAATTTTTTCACCAACTGTCTTATAATATGGTCCAACGATTTCTTTTTTTATCACATCACATCCAAAAACATTCACACTTATATTTAAATTATTTTTTTCAAATATCTTAATATCACCAACAGATAGAGGAAAGGTTAAGCTGGTGAAATCAATTGTTATTCCATTTGTTAGTGTTATTAAGCTTTGTGTGATAACATTACTAAAATGTGAATACTTTGGATTTAAACGTTTGTTTTCTAATGCAGCTATAAGAGCCCATTTAAAACAATAATTATCATTATTTCTAATGTTGATGCACGCTTTTTTATTTCTAATAAATAGTGGTAGTTCTAAATATTTAGATCCTTTTATTGGACAATACTTGTTAACATTTATCTCAATTCTATTTATAGAGACTAGAGCCCAACCACTATCTCGCTCTTGAAATTCATCCATTTTGGTTGCTATTTCTATACTATGACTATCGTACACGTCTGATAGATCTTGATCTAATTGAACTATTATCATTTTCGTTTGAAAAGATTTCATACTAATTAGAGCACTATCATCATCATCATCATCATCATCATCATTTTCATTCTTATTAGTTTTTGAGAATTTTATATATTCTGCAAAAATTTCTATATTGAATTTTATATTTATATGTTCTAATAACATATTTTTTAAAATATTTATGATGCTTTCTTTTGCATTCGAAAATAAAATGTTTGTTGAAAGCTCACCTTCCTTTTTATTTTCGTATACAAAAGTTTGGATACGCTTATTAAATAAATTTTCGCTTATATATATATCGTTGTTTATAAACAAACGATTATTTTTTTTTTTATGTTCATTAGTTCTCAAATGATGAGACCAAGAACCTTTTCTTATATTTAATTTACAAGTTTCACATCGTGTATAGCTACACGATGGAGTTTCTTCAATATTTTCAACTTTAACAATTTTTTCATTTTTTAAATTTAATTTTGTTTTGTTTGATTTTGGATTAATATGCTTATTATTAAAATGTCTTTTAAAATTAAATTTGGATACGAAAGACGTTCCACATATCTCACAGATGTACATAATACAACAGAAATTAAAATAACGTTCTGAAAGTATTTGAAAAATTAAAGTTGAAATAAACATAAATTATAGATTTGCTGTTAATATCTCTATAACATACCTGGATTTAGTGTAGATGTTTATATTTAAATATCTCTCAATTTCGGTTTAAGAGAATACTTTTAAGAATTAAGCTTTTACGTAGTTTTTCAATTAAATCGAATCCCGTTTCCACTTTTTTTATTTTAATATAGTTTTAAACAACTTTTAAATTATACAAAAAAAATATATATAATTTTCTGTTTATGTGTGTGATACGTTTTCTCTAAATAACAAAATTCAATTGTTTCATTGAAACTCATTAACAAATGTTTTTATATACATTTTATATTCTTACTAAAATAAAGCCTTGTTCAAAAAGTTGCGGTCAAGTGTATATATATATATATATATGTTCGCATGTTATGTGAACATCTGTATATACAACAAAAAAAAAAAGTCTTCTAAGTATGCTTAGTGTTTAAAAGAATGAAGACTTGGGGGACCGTCCCCAATGTATGCAAATATTCCCGCAGTATACAGAGCATTGAAAATCAGTTCCCAGCACTATGCTCTATGTATATATATATATATATATATATATATATATATATATATATATATATATATATATATGTATGTATATACATACAATCACGTATACTTTTTTTTAATATCTATGCTTAACCGCAATTGATAAGAAGTTATTGAAATATCTAAAAACGTCTTATGCCATCAATTATTGAATATAAAGAATCAGTTTGAAAGTTCGTTTTATTGTGAAAAGTTGAAAGCAAAAAAAAAAAAAAAAAAAAAATGAGAGCAAGCTTAAGAAAATTGTTTCAAAATCCTAATATTACATACTTATCTTTAAAGGATATGGAAGAAAATACTGCATATGAAATCAACAAGATTGATCGAGTAGATACAAAATATGGTGAAAGTATAAGATGTCTTCTAAATAAAGAATATCATATTTATTTACCTAAACGATTTCTGATTATTACTAAAAATCAGATGGATTATCTAAACACAACTCCACACATTTTAAAGAAAGTTAAAGAAGTGAAGGGATTATATACTCTAATCATTAAAAAGAAGAAGCAATATATATTCTACAACAACTTGTATGACAGTACTGAAGAAGATGATGATGATCATGATGATGATGAAATAGAAAACACATTTTAAATGGAAACTTTATTTAAAAAAAACTTTTGAAACAGAAACTTTTTTAAAATATACATCATATTTATCAGTAAAAAAAGTATATTTATAGTATATATATATATATATATATATATATACAAAACAACAAATTGGATTTTTATTTAGTAATTTATTTCTAAATACTTTAACAACATAAAATTAAATTATTATCAATATCAAAAATATGTAAAAAGTGTGGAGTAAAGCTTAACAAATATGGTTACCTTAAAGGGGAAAAATAATAATAATAAAAATTAATAAAAAAAAAAAAAAAAAAAAAAAAAAATATATATAAATGTGGTTTTATTCCATATTATTATTAGTTAATGAAATTATTAAATTAATCTAAAATTTTTTGATTAAATAGAAAAACCGCAACAGAAGCTATTTAAAACTAAATTTTTTTTTGTTTCTCACGCATTTAATAAATTTGCAACTTTATAAAAACAAAAAAACCGCAACAGAAAAAATTACATTTCTTAATTTTGTATAAAAACCCCCTCTAGTTTTCTTTAACTATTATTCAAGTTAAGTAAATTGCTAAAGATGGAAGCACATTTAAAACAAATATTCAAAAAATGTCAAAACAAAACAATTCTCTCTATAAATGAGATGGTTTTCAATCACAATTACCAAATAATGAAGATGGAGCGTGTACAGACACGCTTCGGGATGAAAATTCGATGTTTGGTTGAAAACAACCAATATATATACCTACCCGGTATGTTCAATAATACAATTGATGACGATATTATTGCGGAATTTGACCACAACACCTACTATCTTTCCAAAGAAAGGAAAGGTAGTAGCGAATTAAATTATGAATTAACTATAAATGCGAAAACAACAGGTAATTTTTGGTAAATAGTTTTTATTTATTTATTATTAAATCTAATTATTAATTATTATTGTTTTAGTTCAAGATACACCAAAGAAGTAAATTGAAGAATATTGAATGTAATCAAAGACAACGACAACCGAAAGCCGGAGTTATTTGTTTTGAATTGAATTGAATATTATTAAAATTAAAAATTAAATGTTATCATATATTTTATTTCTAATATATTATATAAAATTAAAAAAGAAAAGTATAAAAATAAATAAAAAATTTAAATAAAAAATTGATTAAAAAAAAAAATAAATAAAAATTTGTTATTATTTTTTGTTAGATTAATAGATTGAAACCATATAACAAAACTATATGACTGAAACTGACAAACAAATCTCGGACATCAACACGCTTATGATAGAGGTGATTGATAAAGCTGTATGTTGTACAAACAAGATTGATATTCTGTTATTATGTTAATATATATATATATATATATATATGTTATTTATAATAAGAGATTCAGTTGAATTAAAAACTTTGATAAATATGTATTGGGGTCAATTTTTAAAAACTGGTGATAAATATTGTATTTGTCATGCACAGTGGAAAACATTTCAAATAATAAATGCAATAGTTTTGGATATTATAATGCAGGTGTTTCTAACCGCAGAAGGAGGGACTAGAACGCAAATTTTTTCTCTTAATAGAGGACAACAAATGCCAACAAATATTCCAATATTTCAATTTAGTCACAATCAACATATAAAAATTGAGGTTATTGGTGGTATGATATCACTAGTTGGAACAGTATATGAAGGCGGTTTTAAAGATATAAATGTACATTCATACAAACCATCATGCGTTTATAGTGAAATAGATGATCATGTTTTTAGAGGTGCAACTAAACTTTATAATGGAAAGACTGATATCCACTCATTGAATAAAAATCAGCAAAAACCTCCCCTCTCTCAAAAAATGGCTAATGATAGTAAAGTTAAGAAAGTAGCTGGTGGTGGTGGTGGTGGAGATAACTCATTTGAATATGGAGATTATTAAATTAGTATATAAATATGAGAAACAATTCTTATCATCTCATTCAAAAATATATCGCTAACTTAAGAACATATCTATTAAAAAGAAAAAACTAAAATGAAAAATATTTTTATTATATTGTTTTCATATATCTATATTATACAAGTGTTTTCAGCTTCATTACCTATTGATTTGAGTGAAAATGAACTTAAAAATACTGAATTTGCAATAAAATTACCAAATAATGATACTGTAAGCATACAACTAAATTTCAAACTTTTAAAGTTTAGTAATGATTTAAATAAAAACATCGAGTCAACAACAAAAGCAGAATCTAAATCAATCGATGATTTAAATAAAAACATCGAGTCAACAACAAAAGCAGAATCTAAATCAATCGAAGAACAAGAAGACTCTCAACCACCTATAAATCAATCTTTTACTGTTGAACAAGCTATTGAAACATTTAGGCAAGATTTATTAAAAAAAGAAAAAAATATTGCAGGAATAATTGAAAGTTCGGCTCCATTTTATAGGCATTTTCAACTCCAATATAAAGATAATATAAAATTGAGAATCCGTTGTACATATGACAGCAATTACTTGAAACGTCGATTAAATATTTCATGTTTCGAATATCGTCAAGTTGAATATGAGAGAATTTTAAGTAATGGTGAAATTGAGGTGGTTTCTGAGGATGATACTACATACCGATCCGATGTTACATTAATCAACATTCAAGATTATACACATGATTTAGATATGGAAATATTATAAATTAGCTGATATGATGAAATACATTTACTACTAGTTAATATAAACTTTAACGTTGATGTGTTAAGAAGTTTTATTTAACATAAATAAAAAAATATTAAAATAAGAAAAATAATGAATAATCAGTTTTATTCGAAAATTTTACATGACTTCTTGAATGAAGAAAGGTTTTTGTGGTATGAACATGAGATTATTTTGAAAAAATTAAAAACTCAATTCGATAAATATGCATTTTATAAGAAAAGTAAATCAAAATTTGGATATCATTATACCAATTGTGTGTGTGGTCCAACGATGAAACAACTTGTGGAGCTGATACCTGTAATTGTTCTCTTATCGATAAAAGTTGGGAACAAGCATTATGTATAATGAATTTTTATAATAATTTAAAAGCATAGACTTTATCAACAGTTCTACAGTCGTCGATGTGACCTGATTAGTATTAAACAATGTCTGAGGAGAGAATATTAGTTGTAGACGTACAAGGCTTTTATCTCAACAATAAATTCATTGTAAAAGAACTGAGTATTTCAATTGACGACACACAAGTACAAACATTTATTATTAAACCACCTTTTCAATATTCATTGTTGACAACAAAAGAAAAATATTCAATTAATTGGCTTTATAATCATCATCATGGATTAAAATGGAAAGATGGCGATGCAACCTTAACAAATATTATGGAATACTATATTACACATGTTAAAGATAAAAATTTTATTTATTATGTCAAAGGATTAGAAAAAATTAAGTGGATTCAAAATATTATTAAAGATAAAATTAATTTTTATAACCTAGATGATCTAAATTGTCCAAATTTGAAAACGTTATATCAAAAGGATAAATCTGTAAATGTTTGTTGTTATCATAGAAAATATTGTATATGTGCTCAAAAAAATGTAATACTCTTAAGAAAGTTTGTTAAATCAAATATTAATAAAGAAAACATAAAATTATAAAAAAAAAAAAAAAAAACGTTTTTTGGTTATTATTATTTAACACTTAAATCAGGTAAAATAAACATCAATCATCAGTTTATTCTGAATACTTGTAATGTCAATAACAATCGCTTTAAACGGAAACACTTCAACTCTGGTTGGAGAATATTTTCCCCCAATTGAACTCCCTACAAAATATGTTTGTGGACTTATTGATTTTGTAACATTCAATTCCATACCCAATGTAGATGTTTACAACAATTTGTTTCATATAGGAGATTATATTATTACTATTCCAGTGGGTTCATACGAACTTGAGGATATTGATTTTTTCTTAAACACAAGCTTAAGAGACATTGATGAATCAATTAACCTAATAATTGAAGCTAACAATAACACACTTAAAACTGAAATAACTACATCTATGAGTATAGATTTTTCACAACCAAACAGTATAGGAAAGTTGCTTGGATTTAGCAAAAGAAAGTTAGAAGCAAATTCAACTGAATATTTTGAATCTGATTTACCTACACATATTACGAATGTTAACACAATACGCATTGAAAGCAACTTAACAACCGGATCATTTATGAATAATACTTCAAATCATACTATTCATGAATTTCCTCTTGATGTTCCACCAGGATATAAAATAAACGAAAAACCTCAAAATGTTATTTATTTACCAGTCAACTGTCAACAAATAAACAACATAACGATTAGAATCTTAAATCAAGACGGTGAACTTATAAATTTTAGGGGGGAAAAAATCACTCTTAGACTCCACTTAAAACCAGAATAATGATCATTTACAATAAAACCCTAATACAAAGAGGATTTCCATTCAATCCTTCATCAACTCACGTTCGAGAACGTATAAAAAATAAAAAACTGTTGTCATCATCTAATACAGAATACTTAAAATCATTAGGATTTATTCTTCAATCATGAATGAAATACTAAATGTTCTTCAAAAACCTATTTATGATGAGAGCATTGTAAAAAGGGAATATCATAGTTACTCTCCATATCTAAAATCATTCAACAACAATGATGAGATACGTATACCAATTCAAAATCAAGATCTATTTGTCTTACCAAGTGAGAGTATGATTTACATTCATGGTTTTATAGTAAAGAAGGAAGCAACCAAAGAGGTTCCAGCTACAGATGTGAAATTTAAAAACAATTTTGCTGCATATTTGTTTGATGAAATTCGTTATGAAATTAATGGTTTTGAAGTTGATCGTACACGCAAACTTGGAATTTCAACTATAATGAAAAATTTTGTATCGTTGAATAAGGCTGAAAGTGATACATTAAAAAATGCTGGTTGGTGTCTTAAAGAAACTTTTACTTTGGGAAAAAGTCATTTTAGTTGTTGTATACCTCTGAAAATGTTGATGGGTTTTGCTGAAGACTATAACAAAATACTATTAAATTCGAAACATGAGCTCATCCTTCAACGTTCTACATCCGATGAGAGATCATATTATTGTACAAATGCAGCTGATCAGTTGAGATTAACAATTCTGGATATAACATGGAAAATGCCGCACATTCAACTATCGGACTTTGCAAAATTGGAAATGTTTAAGATAATCAACAGCAAACATTCTATACCAATTGCGTTTAGAAGTTGGGACTGTCATGTAAATCCTGTGTTACCAAAGAGTACAAAGGTTTTATGGAATGTAAAGCTTTCTCCACAAAACGAAAGACCACGATTTCTTATAATTGGTTTACAAAAAGAGAAAAGTAAAGAACAAGAAAATATATTTGACCATTGCAATATATCTAATTTAAAAGTATATCTGAACTCAGAGTCATATCCATATGATGATTTAAATAATCGTTTCGAAATGGGTCAGTATTCTGTTCTATATAATATGTATGCAAAATTTCAACAAAGCTTTTACATGCGAGAACCTGAACCATTGCTAGATGTTGATGAATACAAGTCTTATGCACCGCTTATTGTTGTTGATGTTTCACATCAAAATGAGACTGTTAAAATTGGACCTATTGATGTACGAATTGAATTTGATACTGAAGCAAGCAAACCAATTCCAGATAATACATCAGCATACTGTTTAGTTATTCATGATCGCTTAATTGAATACACACCTCTAACAAGTGAAATTAGAAAAATTATTTAATTATAATATTTCTTTTGAAATTTTTAATAAATGAAAAAATATGTTTATTTATAAATAAAACGAAATCTTTTTAATTTTTAATTGATGTATTTTATTAAAACAATTATAATTTCTTTTTAGTTTAGTTTCGAAAACAAAAATTTCAAACATAAATGACCACAATTTATTGTATTAAAATTTTGATATCTATCATAATTATAACTAATGTTTTTTCCTAAATATTTTATTAATTGTTTCGGTGGTTGCAAGTTACCAAAGCTATCAAAATATTCAATTTGATTGTTGCTTTTCCAGTACGCTACCCAATGTGTGCCAGATCCCTTTGAAGTATCCAAATTAATTATTCCACATTCTTTTTTAAATGGTGTACTTGGAAGAGTGTTGCACATAAACACACCTCTAAAATTTGGAATATGTTTTGCATATTTTCTCAAGTCTACATCAGAAAGGGCTCTTTTAGGTAGCTTCATTAAAAATTTTGTTGATAAGGCTTTAAATATAATCCAAAACCTTTTTTATATGGTTTTAAGAACATGCCTTTTCCCATCGCAATGGCTTCCATTGTATTATTGTGTCGTTTTGCTTCAGTCAGCTGTTCCTTCCCATTTTTAACTGCATTGATTGCTTTTGTAATACCAGATACACCACCAGCTAAACCACCAAGTGCACCCAGTACAGCAAATATAGGGGCAAGTGGAAGAAAACCTCCAGATTTTGGTAGCGGTATTATTCGAGGTGTTTTTATTAACGATTTTTTCTTCCCCTTGAAAATATTGTTTACAACTTTTCGTGAAATCTTTATAGCATCTTTCAAGTTTTCACTTTTCTTTATATTCTTTCTTGCACTTTTCAATGCATGTGTAAATAGTTTGTGGGTATTTACTGGAGACGACTTTTTAGTTTTACTAATAACGTTACCCATACCGAATTTTGTTTTTGCTTTCATTGCAGTAGCAACAAACCAAGCATTTGATTTTTCACCCAAACTACTATCGCTTGCTTTGACCCTTTGCCAAGCCTTTTCAGTTAAAATTCTATCAGCAATATGTCTTTTCTCTAAATCTTTATTGTTTGAGTATGCTATATCGTGCTGTCTGCAAGCAGTATCCAACGGATTGATTCCTTGATCACCTCTAGCTAAACGTTTCTTTAATTTTGTACCAGGTCCGCAAAATTGATAACCGGGTAGATGAAGTTCAATGGGAAGTTTATTAATTATTTTATTTAGAAAACCTTTACCAATGAAGGATGGATGGCGACTGAATAACTTTTTATAAATGATAGTCATATCTATTGATACTTTATCGATTAAAGATTGAAATGAAATTGATTGAAAACAAATAAAAGAGACTGGTTTATATATTATGTTATCATTAGATTTCAGAATGCGTTTTTTTAAACAACATAAAAGGATTGATGTAAAGAATATCGAATCAAAGTTCGATTCATCAAATAAAATTCGTCATAGTTCATTACTACCGAATTCTATTCGAGCTCTTATTGTGGGTCCATCAAATTGCGGAAAAACAAATGTGATGATCAGTCTTATTGAAAGTCCTCATGGATTGAAATTTAAAAATATCTACTTATATTCAAAGTCAACACAACAACCGAAATATAAGTACTTAGAAAGTCTAATTAAACCCATTAAGGAGATAACTTTTTCATCATTTTCCAATAATGATGATGTTCTATCCCCAGACGAAGTTAAACCGAATTCAATATTTATATTCGATGATATAGCTTGTGAGAAACAAAATCATGTACGTTCTTACTTCTGTATGGGTCGCCATAAAGACATTGATAGTTTTTATTTATGTCAAACTTATACACGTATACCAAAACATTTGATTCGCGATAATGCAAATATGATTATAATTTTTAAACAGGATACAATGAATATTAAGCATATTTACAATGATCATGTTGGTTCTGATATGACTTTAAAAACATTTTATAAGTTATGTGCTGAGTGTTGGAAAGAAAAATATGGTTTTCTAGTTATTAACAAAGATGATCCTATGAATAATGGTCGATATAGAAAAGGTTTCGATATATATATAAATCTATAAAAGAAATATTACAGATATTTTGAAATCAGTACAAGATTAATTATTAAACTAATAACTTCTCAACTATTAAACCGCTAACTGCTAAACTGATTTGTTTTTTGAATCTGTTTCTCATTCAATCTATAAATATGAATACAAATCTAGTTAATAATCTTATTAAAACTCGAAATATTTTGAAAAAGAAATATAAAAATATTTTGCTTGGAGAAATCGCAAATGATGAGATGTTAGAAAAAACATTTAAACCAATATCAAAACCATTAAAAGAAATAGTTCAATCAACTAATAATAATAATACTATAAAACATGAAAAGTATCCGGATAACTCTTTTAAACATGATCTTGAGAATAATAAAGTTGTCTTCAGTACCCCATATAAAAAGAGTAAGCTTGATTATAATACGTTTTCTCCAAGCTTTGATAACAAGAAAATCGAAAAAAGTTCAAACACGTTTAAATCATTTGATGGTGAAAATAATGTTGATGACTATGATGATGATAATGTTGATAATAATGATAATATTGTTGATAATGATGATGATGATGATGATAACACCATTGCAATACAACCTGATCAAAGTATTCAATATGATTTATCAAAAGTTCATTTAAATATATATGATAAAACCTATGGGCCTCGTAAAGATAAAAAAAATCAAATATGGAGACTGGGTAATGAACCCATTACTTTCAATTCAACCAATATTACTGTAGGTAATTCAAAATGGCCCTTCACATCAGGTTTATATGAATTGTTAGTCTATAAAAAACCAATCAGTTATAATAAAACAGATTTAAATAATTATAAACAAATATTGGAGATGACTAATGTTTATAAGCGAAATAATAGCATAAATGGTCAAATTAAAGGAAATCGTTCAACTAAATATACAACGATTATTAAAAACCTATTTAAACAACAGACAATTCATAAGGGAAAAGGTTTAATGAAGTTGAATAGAAAAAAGACCAATTATGTTTATTGGGATGATCCTAACGAATTGGTTGATAGATTGCGTCTATTGATTTCATCCACAACAGCTGGTCACTCAAATCATAATAATGAAATTGTGTCAATTATTAAGGAATTGAGAGAAGCAAAGATTATTATATAAATAGACTTAAAAATATTTAACAATTAATATTCATAAAATGCCTATCGATAAGTTTGGACATTATATTGAACAATCTGCAAGATATCAAAATCCGCATTTCAAGATTCATTTGGATAGTGATCGTAATTTCAACTTTAACTTGCGGAGAATAAAAAATATTGCTAATCCTGTATTGGAAAATGATGCTGTAAACAAAATTTATATGAAAAGTTATTTTAATGAAATAAAGAAACAACTGGATGCAATGTGTATGGGGAGAATTAAGGAAACGGAGAATCGTTTTAACGAAATAATACAACAACAAAACGTGTTGTGTACAGAAAAATTTGTAAATTTAGAAACAAGTTTAAGTAAACTAATACATGATCAAAGTATCTTACAAAATAATCTCGATCAATCACTAAAAGAAATGAGATCATTATTTAATTATAAAATTGATTCAGTTGAAGAACGTCTTAAGCTCATTACAAAGCATTTAAAAATAGAAATATAAATCGTTTTTAATTTAAAACCTATATCAACAGCATTTAAATTGATGTAATCTAAGATAGATGTTAGAAATGGAACGACAAGAAGTGGTTCAGGAGCTTCATAAGCAAGCACGTAGAAATTTCATTCGACGTCGAGTGGTGATCAAGGGAATTGATGATCTTTGGCAAGCAGATCTTGTTGAAATGGGTGTTTACTCAAAATATAACAAAGGCTATAGATTTATTTTAACAGTTATAGATACATTTTCAAAGTTTGCTTGGGCTGTTCCCGTAAAATCTAAAGGTAGTGAAGATATTACCAATGCTATGAAATCTATTTTTTCATTAAAGAGAATTCCAAAAAACTTGCAAACAGATAATGGTAAAGAGTTCTATAATAAAATATTTCAAAACCTGATGAAAAAACATAATATCAACCACTATTCTACATATAGTATCATGAAAGCGTCTATTGTAGAACGATTTAATAGAACTCTAAAAGGAATGATGTGGAAAAAGTTTAGTCTACAAGGAAATTATCAATGGATACATATATGCAAGAATTTAATTAATCAATATAATAATAAAAAGCATAGAACAATTGGAATGACGCCAAAGTCTGTTAACACAGAAAATGAAAGTTCTATACTAAAACAAGCCTATAATCATCCCAAAATATATAAATTTGGTAAACTAAAAGTTGGAGATCACGTTCGAATTAGCAAATATAAACATATTTTTTCAAAAGGATATACTCCAAACTGGACAACTGAAATTTTTAAAATACGTACTTTACAGAACACAAACCCCATTACTTATTTATTGGAAGACTATCAAAAGAATCCGGTTGTTGGTGGATTCTATGAACATGAACTATTGAAGACACATTTTCCAAATACATACTTGATTGAAAATGTTATTAAAACTAAGGGACAACAGGCGTATGTTAAATGGTTGGGATTTTCCAATCAACAAAATTCTTGGATTAATAAAGATCAACTTCAATAATATATACTTCAGTATGTGTTTTTATTTTTTTACTATTTTTTTATTTTTATTATATTATAAAATTCTCAAACAAATTAATAAATAAAATATATATATATATATATATATATATATATATATACACATAAATAGTGTTGTTTTGATTTTTATTTCTAATCAACTTTGTTGAGTATGATTAGAAACAAGTCTTTGTATTCAAACAACTTAATTATATCAACTCTTTCAAAACACGCACATTCATACATATCAACGAAAAACCGCAGCAGAACTTTTAACAACAGAACAACAATACAGGGGTGACATTTATATCGTCGTTGTTAGTTTTCACATACAAAATTAGTATACAAATCCTAACCAACTCGAGCCAAACCGAGGCAAGCCGAGCCGAGCCAAGCCAAGCTAAGCCAAACCAAACCGAGCCAAGACAAGCCCCAAGTCAAGCCAAGCCAAGACAAGCCCCAAGTCAAGCCAAGGCAAGCCAAACCAAGCCAAGGCAAGGCAAGGCGAGCCAAGCCAAAGCGAGCCAAGCCAAGACGAGCCAAGCCAAACCAAGCCAAGTCGTACCAGGCCAGTTGCCGAATCTCATTACTCACACACTATTTCAAAAACTTACAGGTATATAAGTGCCAACCTATTTCAAGCACACATTCATACATACCAATCAAAACCACAACAGAATAACAAAACAGGGTTGATTTTTTTGACGTCACTGTTAGTTTTGCCATACAAAATTAGTATAAAATTTTTGCTCCCTGCTCTTTTTTCCAGATCTCTCCCCATGACACTACTCTGAAGCACTGAAAGAAATTAATAACGTTAGAATTATAAAACAAAATGATAAAATACACACTTTACCCTATTTAAAACGTCAACCTTTAGTTCACAAAACTTATGAGGAATGATTAAGAAATTATATAGAAGTTATAAAACGTATTTTTGGGCAAGATGATTCCAAGGCTCCTAAGCCCCCATCGGGAAAGTTTCTTAAGGCAAGAAAACGTTTTGATGAAAGAAGAGCTTTAAGAGAATCTATTATTCATCTGTTGAAGCCGTTGATAATGGAGATCCCAGAGTGTTCGCAGAGATTATTCTGAAAGATAAAAAAATAAAGGGATTATTAGATACTGGCGCGTCAGTGAGTTTATTAGGTAAGGGTTGTTATGAGTTACTGGAAGAAATAGGCGTCAAAGCAGATAGATATATTTCGAATGTAAGGACAGCTGCTGGTAGAGCACATAAGGTTAATGGCAAAATAAAAGTTTTAGTTAAATACCGTGACTTAGAAAAAGAGATCCAGTTTTACTTGTGTCCTTCACTGGAACAGATTGCCTACTTGGGTATTGATTTTTGGAGGTCATTTGAATTAGCACCTGAAATTTTGGATGTTAATGAAATAGATGTAGAAAAGATAACGCGAGAAATGAAAAGCGCCACTAAACAAAACATAGAGCAGCATATTTTAACTCAGCAGCAAGAACAAAAACTACAAGAGATTAAAAATATGTTTAAGACATTCGAAAGAGAAGGCCTAGGAAAGACTCCCTTGGAAAAACATCATATCCAATTAATTTCGGGGGCAGTACCATTTAAAGATCGACATTACCCAGTATCTCCGAAAGTTCAGGATCTATTATATGAAGAGATAGACAATATGTTGAAACTCGGAGTAATTGAAGAAAGTGAAAGCCCCTGGAATAATAGGGTCACGTTAGTATCTAGACCCGGAAAGAATAGACTTTGTCTTGATGCCAGAAAACTTAATGATTTAACCATTAAAGATGCGTATCCGATCCAGAATATTGAAGGTATTTTGAGTAGGATAGATGAAACCATATTCGGGAAAGATCGAAGCCATTGATAATATACCCATACCAAAGACGCCGAGACAAGTCCGTAGTTTCTTGGGTACTGCCGGCTGGTATCGGCGTTTTATCAAAGACTTTGCAAGTATATCGGCTCCCTTAAGTGACACTTTGAAAAAAGGTATAAAATTTTGCATGAAAGATGCAGATCTCCAAGCATTTTTCGAATTAAAAAGGGCACTGACAACAGCACCTGTATTAGTACATCCGGATTTTAAACGACCGTTTTTTGTGCAATGTGACGCCTCAGTATTGTTCCAGAAAGATGAAGAGAATAACGACAGGCCCGTTGCTTTCTACTCTCAGAAGTTAAATGGTGCGCAACTAAACTACACCGTAACGGAGAAGGAGTGTTTAGCGGCAGTACTAGCGGTCAAAAGATTCCGCCCATATATTGAGCTGATGGAGTTTACGATTATTACAGATCATGCCAGTTTTAAATGGCTTATGAGCCTGAAAGATTTAAGCGGCCGTTTGGCGCGCTGGTCTCTACAACTCCAAGCATATAATTTTAATATTGAACACAGAAAAATGTAGTTGGCGATATGTTATCAAGGGCAGTGGATGAGTCGGAACCTGTAGTAGAAGAAATAGACATATTAGGATTTGAAACTACCGAATTTGACTCGCCAGAATATAAAGAAATTGTACATACCATAGAGGAAAATAAAAACTGCTTACCCGATTTGAAAATTCAAAATGGTGTTATTTACAAAAAAACGCGATTTTCCTAATATTACAGCGGTCTGGAATGGAAGCTGTGGTTACCTGAAAATTTAATCACCACGATAACTTCGAAATGTCATGACGAGGAGACAGCTTGTCATGGTGGTATATCCAAAACGTTGCACCGAATTAGACAGTATTATTTTTGGCCTAAAATGGTGACGCATGTCAAAAATTACGTCAGAAATTGTAGAACCTGTAAAGAAACAAAATCATCAAATTTTGAAATGAGGCCAAGAATGGGGAATGAAGTGGTAACCGAACGTCCTTTTCAAAAACTTTACATTGATTTCTTATGTAAATATCCACGCTCTAAATGCGGCAATGCGTACGTCTTCGTAGTTTTAGATCATTTTTCAAAATTTGTTTTCTTGAAACCGATGAAAGAAGCCACGTCAAAACAGGTAGTGGATTATCTGGTAAGGTACGTTTTTCATACGTTTGGTACGCCGGAGGTAATACACTCGGATAATGGAAAACAGTTTATTTCCAAAGATTTTCAACAAATGATTAAATCTTATCAGATTCACCATATTAAAACAGCGGTGTATGCCCCACAATCAAATGCATCGGAACGGGTGAATCAATCCGTATTAGCAGGCATTAGAGCATACCTCAATGGCGATCATCGTGATTGGGATATGCATCTATCCGATATTGAATGTGCGTTAAGAAGTTCCGTGCACGAAGCTATAGGTACAAGCCCTTATCGTGCTGTTTTTGGCCAACAAATGTACAACTGTGGTCCCGAATATGAATTGGCCAGGAAATTGCAAACTCTGGGCGATGCGGAGATAGACATCCTGGAAAGAAAAGATAGCTTACTATTAATTCGTCAGTCCATTAAAGAAAATTTACATAAAGCGTACGAAAAGGGAGAAAAACAATACAATAAGCGAAGCAGGGAAGTTAAATTCACAACAGGGCAAGAAGTGTTCCTCCGAAATTTCGTCCAAAGTGACTTTAAGAAAAACTTTAATGCCAAATTTGCTCCAAAATTCCGGAAATATAGAGTTCTTAAAATCGTAGGCAATAATATGGACGAAATAGAAACGCTTCAAGGCAAGAATCTTGGCATTTTCCACGCGAAGGACATGAAGCAATAAGCTGTGATAGTAGTTTTAAGGATCATGCGATGACAAAATTGAAGTGCAATATTTTTTTCGTTTTTATATTTTTTTTGTTGTTCGTTCGTGCAGTCCCTTTTTACACTATTATTATTGCAATTATTGATTTTAAGTGTTGTCTCGTGGAAAGTCCCATTTACTCCAATCAAGCCTGTGATATATTTTAGTTTGTGATTTAGAATTACTGCCAGTACCTGAAAATAAATACAAAAATCTTAACAAAGTACCGATTTTTGTTTGAAAGGTTGAAGTAAATACTTCCCGGCACTAGAATCCGTAAAATCCAAGTTGTCAATTTTTTTTATGCATGCATTATTGTGCCTGTCCGGAAAGAGTGCTATTATTGGATTATATATATATTAAATTACACCGTGATTATGAAAACTGATTTATGAACTTACCCATCCACGAATTGTCAGATTTAATCGAGATAGCCGCCATTATTTGCGTGCACTCTTTTCTCTTCTGCTCCTGTACTTTGACTGTATTAGTAATCTAGAAGAAGTTATTAGCAAATAGAAATATGGCAAAATCACTTGCCTGACTTAACACATCTAAAGTGTCTACGTTTATAATTATTCCTGTTGCTGGTGGGATACAATTGTTGTGGTTTTTGTTGTTATTTTGAGTTACATGAATATTTTTTTTTTTGAATTGCAAATCTTTTGTTCCTAGGGTGTGAGATAGTTTAAAAATTTTAAATAATATGTGAAAAAGATAAGTTTATTTTGCTTTCGCAAAAATCGTACGAATCCAAACAAGATCCGCCATTAATTGGATGATGGCACACACTGTGGATGTAACTGTCCGGGATAAACCTGATAAGGGTGAACTTCCGGATAATACATCGTTTATTTAGTAAACAATGTTTTTGTCCTTGCTTTGTTAAGGGCGTTTAAATTGTACTAACTTCACCCGTTTGCATATTAGCACCTTGGTAGCTGGTCTGCAAACGGGATTTGAAGGTAGATTTAGTCGCGTAAATGTGAGATATCACACAGGAATTGTAGTACATTAAAATTAAAAAAGTATTCAGGCGGGTTTAATAAAATTATAAATGTAATTTTTTTTACTCACCGGGAAGATGGAAGACGCCAGTAGCGATATAAAGGAGGCTGCATCGTCAGCACTTTGTACCTCGTTGCTAATTTTCTAAAAAGCATAATAATTTTTAATTTTAATATATGAGTTTTTTTTTAGCACAATATTAATTCTGTACAGATAAGTTTATACTCACTCAATAGTATTTTGCGTCAACATGGTAGATATAAGTAATTGTCCGGCTAGGGATGTCGGCGAGCATGAGACCTTTATCTCAGGGTGTGGGCGTTTGCCTACGTTGGGCTTTTGAGTCATAAACCGCTCTTTCACTTTTCTGCCATCAAGCGTCGAAAATCGTAAGCTTTGTAGCGGATGGACCATGGAGAGATGAACCTATGGAAGAAGAAAAAAAATCATTATTCTAGTTGTTATTGCAGGTGGGGTAGACACGCAATATTTTTCTAAGTCAATGACGGAAAAAAATTTTGCGTGCCGGAGCCTTTACAAAGAGTCGTTGGGAGGAAGGTTGCTAGTCCAAGGATCGGACTTTAAAACCTCCGAGTCCCTTTTCAATAGGGAGAGACCAGATTATGGGAGCGGGCAAGACTCCGGTCTCAATTCCCTGCCACTTTAAAATTGTTTCCTTTTATTAAGGGAGAGGTTTGCGGCCAGTGGAGTAACCAACTCCAACCTGAGTCCCGGGTTCGACTATTGTTAATTGGGCGAACCTACATTACGCGGCAGAGCCCAAAACCGCAGTTCGCCCCAGACTCACTTTACTGGTGATCTGAAAAGAAATAATTAAGAATTAGTAAGTACACAGAATAAGTGGAACGATACATTGTCCTTACCCAACTCCAGGAATAGTCCTTGGTTGAGAATCTGAAAATAGAAAGTTATTAATTAAATAATATAGATAAAAAGAGCAGATATCTACTTACCATATGTATGTGTTGTTTACGTCTGTTGATTTTATTTGTAGGTTTTTATATGTGTCAAAGTGGTAGTGATTGGTTGTAAAAAAAAAAAAGTTACTATCGAATTGGCAACTCCAAAATTATTTGTAAAATAAACAAAATAAAAAAAAAACGCAGCGTTGGATTTTCCATTCAAAATCGCAAATATTTAAATAGGAAAATTGATTTTTGAAAAGTAAAATTTGTGAATGGAAAATATAACCCTATGAAATCGTATGGTCGCCTAGTAGAGTGAAGGATGGATTGTGACGGTTATTTGGTAGGTAGGAGAAGATTAAGTGGGGGAATGATCAAAGAAAGGTCGGATAAGTATATTAAATGTGGAAAGTATAGAAAAGGAAGAATTTTTACCAAATATTGATAATGTTATGGGATTGAAAAAGATGGAGTTTTTGGCGGAGTAATAGCACTATGTAATGTAATATGGAATTGAAAAAGATGGAGTTTTGGCGGGACTTTTGCCAGGTATATAGATTTAAAGATGACGTGGAAATAAATAGACCGTTGGAATTGTGGAAAATTTGGGAATAATTAGGATAGTTGAATACATTTTTGTAGCGAAAGAAAGGACAGTATTAAGTCGAATGTGAAACAAAAAGGTCATATAAAATAATTAGTGAAAGTGTGCGATTGAACGTATATTTATATGAGTGTTTTAAGATTAATTATAAAGTAAGTTTAAAAGATTTTTTTTTGAGAAAGAAAGTGATAGCAGTGAATTATAAATAATAAATATATAAATAAAGTCCTGGCTACACCATCAACTCCTACTAGTAGGAAAAATTTTCGTTTGGAGCAGAGGGTGAGAACGAGAATAGCTAACAACTTTTGGAAGGTTAGTTGAGAAGGACCTAGGCGATTTCGTCCTCGTTTGATGATTGCAAAGGACGGCAGCTGCAAAAGTGAGCGGTCAACTGATATAATTCCTGCGTCAGCTCTAAAAATCTGAAAAGTAAAAGGTCCATGGCGTAGCCAGGTATGATAAGTCTTCTATATAATTTTATTTTTGGGCGAACAAACGAGCCTTTTAAATCAAAGTGACACAGGTGTTCAATATAAATATAAAGCGTGTCATTGATTTTGATATTAGAACTGAAGCCAATTAAGAAAATAAATCCTGTTAAGTTGATAAAGGTGTTTTCACTGGTTTATTGTTTTGTTGTTTAATACATTCATACGTACCTTGAAAATGATATTAAATATGAAAATGTTTGTGTAAATATAGCTTGTATGAAAAACTGTGTTAAAAAAAAAAGGATAGTATTAAAATTTAAAGCAGAAGATATTAAGGGATGTTAAAATATTGTCATAATTAGGTAGATTAAGCTAGCTTTATAGTATTTTTTTTTTTATAATATTAGTGGTATAATTTTTATGTGTATAATTGTAAATCCAGCGCCTTGAAAGAGTAATATTCTAAAAAAAAAAAAAAAAAAAACTGATATATATATATATAAAGAAAGGAAAGAATAAAATAAATTACATACGCATAGGGTGCACATCTTTATCGGGTCGGTGTGTAAAAGAGTAGATAGGTGTATTAACCGATAGAACTATCCTCAGGGAGCTCCTTTAGGAATAAGTTAGTGTGGATTTCCGTTAAGATTCTGAAATGCAGAGAAAAAAATAGGAAAAGATTTGAACCCTATAAAAGAAAGTAAAAAAAAAAGAAATTAATAAGGATACATATATATATAGAAGTTGAAATTTCATAAGGCAATAAGACTAATTAGTAATTGAAAAAAAAACATTGTTAAATTTATTCAAATGATCTGTTAATGTTCATATACATACATATTCGGGTAGCATTTAAGGTAATAATTTTTTTACATTATATAAGTTTTTTTTTTGATTAGCATAGGATATAAAAACAGTTTATTTGTAACAATAATTGGTTATATTAAATGTTAATTGTATATTATATAATTAAAATTTTGTTATTTGGCTGAACATTAAGGGAGATGATGTCCGGCCAAATTTTCGTAATGGTGTGTTAACGTAAGTATCTGTAAGGTGACCAGTTTTTGAATGTGGGGTAATCGTCTGAATTTTATGTAGCGATTACCAGGTAGGGCGGGCAGCTAGGGGGAGTAATGAGATCTTTTGTCCTTTATTTAAAATCTGTGTGCTATTTATTGTCCGGGTCAGGTTTGCCCGTCCGGTTGGTAGTGAAAGTTTTTTTGATGGTTAGTTTTTTTGTTAGGTATAAATGTAAGTTCGTGGTTAATGTATTTATTTTTTTTTTGTTTTGTATTTTATAAATGTTATTGTTCGGTCCTTTGTCGTTAGTGATTGGTCGTACCCCCCCTGTCGTCGGTGAGCTAGTCGGCCAAAACTTCACTTCCGGGACGTGTGAAAAGGGACATGCAACATTAGCTTGAAAAATTTTTATCGTAAGTGTGTTTCGTCGCAATTCTAAATATTGGGAACGAAGAAAACGAATGTTATTGATTTTTAAATTTAGCTTGAAAAATGTTTATCATGTCTTTTTCACTGCATTTTTATATATTGGGAACGAAGCAAGCTTATGTTTAAATTTATCATGAAAAATAAAATATACGTCATTTGTCAGGAAATATATCTAGACAAAGAATATGTATATGGCAATTATTAAAGAAGAATAATTGCAAAAGTGCTAACTATATAATTTGGGTTTTGGGTATTATGGGTATTGTAATATCTCCTCTCATCTGGCTCCAAGTATTGATAGCTCATTCACAATTTATAGATAATAAGACAAAGGGGTAGAGGAAAAAAGAATAACTCTCTTTGTATGTTATGGTTATTGTTTGATATTTATGTATGTTTAAATTTTTTTGTGATTGATTATCTGTGTTGTTTTTTGCATTAAACACATTTTTTTGTTTTATTATTATTTTATAATATGCTGTGTTTATTATATTTTATGTTTTATGTTTGTGGCGGCTTTTTTCGCATTAGATATTAGTAATATGTTTATGCTGATTCTAACTCAATTTTCACGTACAATTAGATGCTCTTTTTTGCTTCCATTGTTGGACGTTAGATGGCGTTGTGGTATTAAGTGACATATAGATGAACTTACTCTGTTTTAGCAGATTCACGAACCTTTTTAGATCTGGCATCGCTATTGATTATGTTAAATTTTACAAAATTACAATTGAAATATAGGCGGCAAGTGTGTTTTTTAAAGATTTTTTTGCCAACTCGCAAACCTACAGCTTTTTCGTTTAGCTACAATATGTATTGTATAGCAATACATAGATGGCACTTACTGTAATAAACTTATTTATAAATTTTTCCTTATCCGTTAACTTTATATATTCAAATATCCACCGAATTAGGGTCGAGAGAATGAAAAAATAAAAAAAAGTTCCTCGCATAAAGGTGGATCGAAAACGTGGTGTCTTCTATGTCTGTTTACCTACCCCTTCACTGTCATCTAGTAGACTAATAGCGAGCGGGTTTGAGTGATTACTCAGTCTTTCAAGATACCTAGAGCTAAAGCTTTACAAACCAAGGAGTATTAACAATCAATACCATACCATATACAAAATATAATACATAGTATAATACATATTTTTAAATAGTTAAATGCAATTAAATTCAATTGTTATTATTATGACTAAATGTATTGTTTCGCATATATGTCGAAACTAATAAAAGTGTTTTTGAAGAAATATAACCAGAAAAGGAAAAAAACAAGTAGAATTAATAGACAATTTGCAAAATAAACATACATATTAAATTTAACCTTGTGTCATAGATACAACAACCAATTAAAGGCGTACTATCTAAAAAATAGTTGAGTTCTTCTATTGCAATAAAGCTTAGCACATGTGTTATTACACAATATTTTTAGGCAATGATTTCTCTTGCTATTTGGATTGTGTACATATTTATTAAAAACGCATATACATACATTTGTAGTAGACATTTGAACGCTATTATTTCGGGGTGTATATTTTCGTGCTCATTCAGGTGATTTTTCTGTATTTGAGAGTTTTTGTAAAGTATTAGGTTTTGCTATCTTCCCGTGTACATATTAGACAATAAGATATTTTCAAAAGAAAGATTATTTATATTTGTTGCTGAGTTTTAAGATTTTTTAAGTTGGTAACAGGCATTGTAGTCTAATAAATTATTCTGTATTTTTAATAAACTATTCAAGGGGCTCAATATGAATTCGGAGGAGTCGCGAATGCGGACATTTAGTACGTGGCCAATTAATGCTCCTATTCATGCACGGCAACTTTCAGTATCCGGGTTTTTTGCTACTGGGAATTTCTTGGAGGCCGAATGCAACTGGTGCCACTTACGGATCAGCGATTGGGAATATGGAGATGAAGTGGAACAAAGACATATCCTGGCTAATTCACTCTGCGAGTTTATCACCAACAGAAATGAATGCGGCAACGTACCTTTTCATTCGTCTACAAATCAATTATTTCAACAACAACCATCAGAAAGGAGTGAAAATATTTCATACACAGTTCCCGCGTTAACTGGTAAATCGCAACCACTAGACCTATTGATTGAAAAAAATCGTTTAGCTACATTTAAAAATTGGCCGGTGAGTTTAATTAAAAGTTTTTGGTAACAACATTAAAATCTACTTTGACTGTTTAGAATCCAAATATATCGCCACAATCACTTGCGAAAGCTGGGTTCTTTTATCTTAATCGCTCCGATGAGGTAAAATGTGCGTGGTGCAAGGGTGTTATTGCCCAGTGGGAAAAACAAGATAACGCTTTTGAGGAGCACCGACGATTTTTCCCAGATTGCCCACGTGTTCAGTTGGGTCCACTAATCGAGATAGCCAATGATGGCATACGAGACTTAGGAATTCAGCAGATAATGCCACCTAAAAATCCAAAGTATTCTTCTCTGGATGCTAGACTTCGTACCTATATTAATTGGCCAATACCAGATGTGCAGAGACCAGCTGGTTTGGCTCATGCTGGCCTTTATTATCAAGATGTGGATGATCAAGTGAGATGTTTTCATTGCAACATTGGTTTGAGATCATGGGAAAAAGAAGATGATCCGTGGTTTGAACATACTAAGTGGTATGTATTAAAAAAAATATATGCAGCATATGTATCCAAATATGTTAGATTAAGAATTTTTATAAGTATGTAGGAAGGTTGCTTCTATTTTTTTGTACAATATTTAAGGATTTTAATGGAGCTACAAGATAATGTCTAGACTATATTTTATGTGGTACAAGAAAACGATAGATTTAGATAAACAATAAAAAGATCATTTGTATATCAATTTTTAGTTCAAAAAATCTTTATCACTATTATTTATTATAGATATAGCGTTTAAACTTGAAAAAACTGTGGGTGTACACGATTCTGTGTAAATCTATTGTTTAATTATTTCGTCTAAAATTTATCTATGAAAATAATTTTTTTAATTATGGCTGTGAACGCTGAGTCTCGTGAAAAGATGTCAGGTCCAACCATCTGAGATTGTTATGTATTTTCAGTCTGAACATAGTTTTAGGACCAGAAAAGGTCTGATCATATATATGTACATAAATCAAATTTGAGTAAAATATGTATTATTTGAGTGTCTCGAAAGATTTGAGTATCGGGAAACAGTTTTATATGTGGACTATGACCTCAAGTTGTCCCACAGTGACCAATTTTGGAGTTCCGATTTTAGGGTACACATAAATTCAACAACAAAATCTTTATGATAATATCAATTTTAGTGCTAGGTCTGAACCTATTTTATATGCCAAGTTTCAGCAAAATATATTTACATATATTTGAGATCTGTTTATAAAAGGTGGATGAATGAAAAGTGATTCCTAGTCGATCGGTATAATAAGAGGTGGGTTTAGGTTAAGTATTTTTGGTACTTATAAAATCAGCAAAAATTAATTATATCCTGACCACAGAAAGGCCATTGCAACAATATTCTCAATTTTCAATTCAATTTATTTTCTTAAAATCTATAATGTTAATAGGCTAGGCGATTTCTTGTGACTGATGTTTTATTCTACCGTTTTATCCCAATTTTGACCAAACTTATATTATTTGAAAGGTATTTCTCTTTAGCCGTTTTGCAGATTTACAGATTTTTAAATTTTTTCCTTTATTTTGAATAAATTGCATTTAAAATTGCTACTAACCAAGGTTCAGAAAATACACACATGAAACATACAATGTTCTGTTCAAAAGCAGCCAACACATATCTTTATTTTCATATCAATTATGTGCGTTTCTAAATTTTCTACGGTGCCCAACACAATCATGACTGTGTTCGTTTTAATATTTCGTTATTTACACGAACATTTTTCTATCACGTATTTTTTGTTTCGAACACACATAAACCACACAGATTCGAGTGTTGCTTTATTTGAAGTTCGTGTTCTGGTACGTGTACTGAGAAAAAAAAACAGAACATTTATAATAAACAGGTTCGAGTTCAGTTATATTTTAAGTCGGGTTCTGGCTCGTGTACTAAGAAAAAACAGGACATGTACAATAAACAGGTTCGAGTTCAGTTATATTTTAAGTCGTGTTCTTGCTAGTGTACTAAGAAAAAATAGAACATGTACAATAAACAGGTTCGAGTTCAGTTATATTTTAAATTCGTGTTCTGGCTCGTGTACTGCGAAAAATTGAAACATCAATTCGCGATCTGATACACCCCGATAAAAACGACGACAATTGTTTCAACCAAATTTATTAAAATTTTATTGACCCTTTTTTATGACTTACGTTGCAAATTGTTTACAATTGTCAAATATTTTAAAATTTTATTGGCCATTTTTTTTGTGATTTACGTAGAAATTATTTACTATTGTTTTTATTGACTGGTTTTTATTTTAATAAAAGATGGTAATAAAATACTTAAGACACAAAAACTGCACACTGCACTTAAATCTTTCTTGCATGTTTCAATCAGACATGTAAATTTTTTCGTTTCGCTATTAAAAGTTGCGTATTTTTTATAGCAAAACTTATTTCTGTTATTGCTTTTCAATTTTTTTAATTTTCACAAAATATTTGCAATTTACACAATAACACAGTACACTTATAGATCACGATCTAATGAAAACTGAACCACTTTTAATGAATAAATGACGCATGTACTCGCTATTTATTGCAAAATCAATTGCGTGAAATTGTAACACTTGCAAGCAATTGTAACGTAAGTCATAAAAATGGGACAATAAAATATGAAAATATTTTTTTTGGGTTTTTTTATTGACACTCATTGTGTTTTTACGCAAAAAATTCCAAAAAATCATTGAGAAAAGGATTGTGCATTGACACTAATTGGTTCGCAAATTAAGGGTGGGTGATTGTGTTTTTTATGATGCAAAATTTGTTTGTGTCTAAAGTTATTTGTTACCAAAAAAAAAAAATGTTTGCAAAAGATCCTAACAACCAACAAGTGTGTCTTTTATGCTGCAATATTGGGTTTTTCGTCTATGATACTAATTGGTTGCGAAAACAGGGATGGGTAATGCAAAAAAACCTAACAACCAACAAGTGTAAGTTTTATGATGCTAAATAGTTTTTGTGTCTTAAGTATTTTATTACCATATTTTATTAAAATAAAAACCAGTCAATAAAAACAATTGTAAATAATTTCAACGTAAATCACAAAAAAATGGCCAATAAAATTTTAAAATATTTGACAATTGTAAACAATTTGCAACGTAAGTCATAAAAAAGGGTCAATAAAATTTTAATAAATTTGGTTGAAACAATTGTCGTCGTTTTTATCGGGGTGTATCAGATCGCGAATTGATGTTTCAATTTTTCGCAGTACACGAGACAGAACACGAATTTAAAATATAACTGAACTCGAACCTGTTTATTGTACATGTTCTATTTTTTCTTGGTACACGAGCCAGAACACGACTTAAAATATAACTGAACTCGAACCTGTTTATTGTACATGTTCTGTTTTTTCTTAGTACACGAGCCAAAATACGACTAAAAATATAACTGAACTCGAACCTGTTTATTGTAAATGTTCTATTTTTTCTTAGTACAGGAGCCAGAACACGACTTAAAATATAACTGAACTCGAACCTGTTTATTGTACATGTTATGTTTTTTCTTAGTACACGAGCCAGTACACGACTTAAAATATAACTGAACTCGAACCTGTTTATTGTACATGTTCTGTTTTTTTTTCAGTACACGTACCAGAACACGAACTTTAAATAAAGCAACACTCGAATCTGTGTGGTTTATGTGTGATCGGAACAAAAAATACGTGATAGAAAAATGTTCCTGCAGATAACGAAATATTAAAACGAACACAGTCCTGATGTGTTCGGCACCGTAGAAAATTTAGAAACACACATAATTGATATGAAAATAAAAATATGTGTGTGTTGGTCTAAGTTATGTTTGTTTACATATATGTACGAGTTTTTTATTCAGTGTGTGTTTTTTTCTGAACTCTGCTACTAAAGGTGCTATTACACGAAGTGTTTTTTACATATGTACTGTCACTTTTTTTATCCACATGAAATTCCGCATGTCTGTCAAAATTGTCTTTTACATACGATTCATAATTTTTGCTATCACACGTGCATATGTATTTCCGTATGACATAACCTCTAAATGTAAACAACAGCTGATTTAATTTGTGAATTTACAAAAATTTATTGTTAAAAAAGGTTATATATTTTTTAATTGTTAATTAATACTACTCAATTTATTTTTCTTTCAATATTAATTTTTTAAATTTACTCTGTTTTTCTTTCGCCACAAGCAGTGTTGTATTTTCATATGTTTGTCATGCAAAAATAGAACCTGTTCTAATTGAAAAATGTACTTGTGACTTTCCTCATGTATTGTACATAAACAATGTTTCATATGTATCACACGATGTGTACAACTTTTGTTGTGGGAAAATTTGACAGTACATATGTAAAAAACACAACATGTAATAGCACCTTAACACATACATAAAATTAGACAATGCTATGTGTGTATTTATTAAATTTGTTAATGTGTTTCTAATAAAAATGAGTTTGTTTTTTGTGTTGATTTGTGAATTGGCTATAATTGATTAGCATACTTTTAGGGTCTTTATTTAATGAAAAAATAAAATAAAATCTGCTAGTATTAGTAAATATTTTACAATTTAGTTTTAAATATTGAAGAGTTTAGGAACTATTAATAATTTGTTAATAATAATATTTACATACTTACATTTTATTATGAGGAAGGGAGGAGAAAATTTTTACAAAAACCTTTTTAAAAGAGGGTATAAGATAAAAAGTGTTAAAATTGCGATGAGAGCTCATTAATGTAGGTATATTGGGAGTCTTGACATCTCTTGTTAAAATTTTGTGTAAGTCTAAGAACTTTTATATGAACTAGTGCAAAGGAGGAAATTGTGTGGAGGCGCTGTGTCGAATAGTGCCATGGCAATCTATATATCGTTTGAGGCGCTTATTTTGGGCCACTTTGAGTTTTTTGATGTGACATCTAGTGGAGGAAGACCATACTGACGCACAGTAAAACATTAGTGGCAGAAATACCGCTTTGATGATGAGTTTTTTGTTTTCTATATTTAGCTCCGATCTCCTATTTATCAACGGTTACATAATTCTGATCATTTTATTTATTTTATCTACTATAAACGGTATGTGGTCTTTGAAGTTTAATTTAGTATCTAGTAACACTCCCAGATATTTTACATTACTCTCCCAACTAATGTTGTGCTTCATAAAACTAAGTGGGTTTTGTATAAAACATGGTTTACGTTTTCTTGTGAAAAATATAGCCTGTATTTTTTCTGGATTTATGAGAATATTCCATTTTTTGAAGTAGCTGCTAAAATTTGTAAAACCTGTTTGTAAGCTGGTAATGATATCAGCTGGAGGATAAACTTCCGAAAAGCACATACCTCCGATCGGTCTGAAATTTGGCGTACTTACGTATTTTGACCTGCTAATCACGAATATTATAGTGAAAATTGCCGCAAATGCCGTTATCAGTATACAAATCAGAAAACCTGTCTTTCCGCTGTACATTGCCGCACTTTATTATTAGTACTATTATTCCTTTAAATTCCTAAGTGGAACATAGGGCTTCAACAAATGAATTCCATTGAATTCTGTTTAAGGCTGTAGTTTTCATTTCACTAAATGTGTCCGAGCCAGTTATAGCGGCCCCTTTGGATTTCGTCGTCAATGGGCACTTGCCTTGTTATATACCAGAGCTCGGTGTTTCTGATGGTACGTGGCCAGAATATTCGAAGAATGCTACGTAAGCATTTATTAATGAAGGCTTGAATCATGCAAATTTCGCGGGAGGAGAGGTTCCATGACTCGCTACCATATAGAAGGACACTTTTTACGTTGCTGTTGAATATCTTCATTTTTATGCCGGCCGACACGTTTGACGATTTCCAAAAACGTTTTAGAGTCGCAAAAGCCCGCCTGTCTTTATTCAGGCGATTTTAAATGATATATATAGTGCCAAAATCCGATACTACATAACAAAGTTATATACAAGTCAATGTCAAAAATTTGGAAGTTCATAACTGGGAAAATAGGCTCGACCGCCGAAAAAAAAATATTTTCCTAGAACCGAAAGAAATGTTTGATAAGTGGTGAAAATTTGAAACCGATCGGGGCATTGCCCCTAAACTCAACTTAAGCCAAATTTGTTTTTAACTTTATCGTATTTATCATTTTAAAAACACAGAATTTGCCACACTGTTACATTACTTAAAATAAACAGCTGTTTATTTTATAAACAAAGAAGAAAATAATTATAGTTAAAAATAATATTTAAATATAATATAACAGAAAACTTCCAAAACTATCACCTATGCGCTCCACAGCACAAAAGAGGAAAACTTTTCTCCTCGTGCAACATTTTGAAATTTTTGATCAAATATATTTTTAATTTTTGGCTGTTTGATTAAACAATTTTTTTTAGCTGTTTGATGAAACAAAAAGAGGCAAATAAATGTGCCTAGTGTGACCACAAAATCAACTCTATATTTGTTTCACAAAATTTTGGGCAAATACAAGAAAACAAGTTTGCGTCAAATAATTACCTAATGTGACCGTACCTTTATAAGAAGTTCTAGACTTCTACTCTAAGAGAGAACTTACTAAAGTTCTCTTAATATATATATATATAATATATATATATATATATATATATATATATATATATATATATATATATATATCTATAATTATGAATTATTACAATCTTCATTTGCGCGAGTTACATACAACCAAACATACAGATTATATGCTTGTATTCACAATCATATACTTTGTCGTTTGTTTGTATGTCACAGCAACTCGATAGTTTTGTTATTGTAGCAATCCACCGCAATATCACGACTGTGAGTTTTTTCTAATAAATGTAGATGATAAGATAATGCTGAATTGCAGAATAGCTGCAATTCATAGCTTTAAGTTATTTTTTAAGAAAAATAATAATCTGTTTAAAAAACCAACAAAACAACAAGGTTGTTTTTACTTAAGTGGCGCAGTCGGTGCCCAATATATCAAAAGATATATCGGTAAATAAAATATTAAATATAAAGAACATTAATACTATATATCCATAGATATATATATATAAATAAAGACAATATATCCAAAGATATACCAACAAAAACTTTACTATGAATGTTGAACAAGTTCAACAGAGACAATATATCCAAAGATATACCAACAAAAACTTTACTATGAATGTTGAACAAGTTCAACAGAGGATTGAGCAGCTTGAATGTTTCGTACTCAAACAGGAAGCGGTCATCAAAGACCAACAACAACACCAGTTACAAGTACAAAATGAAATGGCTGAACATGTGCAACTAGTGCAACAACAAAAAGCTGAATACGAAAATCAGATTATGCAAATGCAATCAAGGTACCAGCAAGCAGAAGCAATTTCACAACAAAGTCATCTGCATCAACTGGATCAACAAGGGCAACTCCAGCAGTTTGGTTTGGGACTAAGCCCTCACCACGTCCTAAATCAGTTTCATCAAATAAGAGCCTCCGCAAAGGGTCATCATCTCCCCTCTTTTCTCAGATCAGTAGAAAGTGCCTTAAGCCTCTGCGGCCAAAATCAGGATCTAATAAAATATGGCACAATGATAGTTAAAAATGAGAAGTTACTCGACTATGCAGCGAAATCAATCTCTATGTTACCAGAGGACACAAGTTGGATGGAAATAAAACAACAACTCAAAAAGGACTTCGGACCAAGAAAAACTTACCCCGAAATATTTAACTATTGTAGAAATGTAAAAATAAGTAGTCTTAGGAACTATTTAATGTATTCATGGAATCTAAATTTGAAATTAATGAAATATTCATACATGAAGAACAAAAACCCGAATTATACTCATCATACAATGTCGATAGAGACCTTACTGAAATACTTATTACAAAAATCGACGGACAATTTAGAGCTTGTATCACCGAACAAAGCCCCAATATTGAATCACTGTATAATAGATTTTCACAATTGAAGCTATTAGACAACAGAGCAATAGATTTTAAGCACAGAAAAAAAACTAAAATACAAACCAATAAAAGATTTAATGGGAAAAGAAACGAGAGTGTTGAAGGCCAACATAATTTTACTAATAGACAAAATTGAAATAATTTCGGCAACAAACCAAATTCAAACAAAATGTCTACAAATAGTGCTCAAACCAGGCTTTTTCCGAGAACCCAGTCCCATTCGTTTAGGAACAAAACTACTCCTATGGATATAGGAAATTTAGAGAATGAATCAGAGCATGAGGAAGTAAATTTTCTCAGGGTTCCTATAAATCAATATTGCCCCTAATAGCGGTTACTATAGGAAATAGAGTGGTAAGATGTCTCATTGATACCGGGGCGGAAACTAGTGTAATAAGGTCTAATCATTTTGAGGGATAATTTTCTGAGGCAGTATTAAGTAAGCCCTTTAGGTTCCGTACTTTGAATGGCATAAATATAACAACAACTGGCCTTATTAGACCGATCCCTAAGGATCTGCCCTAAGGCAGAACTTTTTGGTTCCGCTTAGGGCAAAGATAGATTTGGGAAATAGATTTATGGATGTATTCGGAAGGAAAATTTTATTCGAAGAGGAATCCCCTTATTGTCGATCAATTCGATTTGAGTCACTTAAAGATGAAGATTTTAGACTAAGAAAAATGCTGAATGAATTTCAGGATTTATTTTATAAAGATGGTGATGTACTTACATCCACACAGGTGGTGCAGCATGAAATTCCAACATCTAACAATAAACCGCTATACTCAAAAATATATAGATATGCACAGGTTCACGAAAAAAAGATACAAAGACAGACAGACGAAATGCTCGAGCAGAATATAATTTAGGAGAGCAACTCTCCGTACAAAAGTCCCCTCTGGATTGTACCTAAGAAAATGGACAACTCTGGTATTAGGAAGTGGAGGTTGGTTGTAGATTATAGAAAGCTTAATGAATTTACTTGAACCGATAAATTTCCGATTCTTAATATGGAGGGAATTTTAGATAAACTGGGCAAAGCCCAATATTTTTCAACCCTTGACCTAGCAAAGGATTTCACCAAATTTTGGTAAAAGAAGGGGACAGGGAGAAAACGGCATTTTCAACACCATTTGTCCATTTCGAATTCATTCGAATGCCCTTTGGCTTAAAAAATGCTCCATCGACCTTCCAAAGGCTTATGAATTCAGTACTTAGGGAATACATAAATAAAATTTGTATTGTTTACTTGGACGATATTATAATTTTTAGCACATCATCAGATGAGCACTTGGTTAATTTGAAAAAATTCTGAATCGACTTCGAGAAGTCGGATTAAAGGTTTTTGGGTCACATTCTTACACCCGAAGGTGTCAAACCCAATACAAACAAGTAAGAGTGTTAAATTCGGCTGTGCCGAATCTTTGATACCCTCCACCTCGGTTTGAGTATTGATAATAAATGTAAACAAAATATTGGAAAAATAGGCATGCGTTTCCTATATGTATGCGTTTCCGGTTATATGACATAACTTCTCGTTTAATTTAGTTTTTAGTAATTAAATAGCTCGCCCTTACCTCCATTGCAAAGGTATGGGTTGTGTAGGGTGGCTATATGCATTAAATCGTGCTAATTGGAGATGGCTGTATAGTTTCTTTTAACTGGCGAAATATTTTTTCATTGCGTCCATGTAGGTCGGATGGAGTAACAAAATAATAACCAAAAAAAGCTCTCTCAACTTTTTTTATTAAAATATTGCCATATTTGGAAAACATAGAGAATAAATTTATAATAATAAATAATAATTTATTTAAAAAGAAAAACACAAAAATAACGTTTGATGTTGTATTTTTTGTGTGTAATATTTACATATACATACATAAACATATTAAATAATACAAATAATATACATATATTATATATATGTATTTCCATAACAACTGCATGTTAGAAATAAATCGGTAATTATTTTATTTACATAATTTTCTGCAATATTTTGTTGTGGGGAAAATACATTTCTTTTGCTTTAACAGAGTGTCACTTCATTTTGCTCAGCTTGACTATGCCGCAGTAGACGGCGCCACAATTTTTGTTCTAATTAGCCTTGCAATAGTTACTTCTATTTTAACATGAATGTCAATATTTTCAACTAGATATCATACAGAACAATGTTAAAGGTGCTATTACATGATGTGTTTTTTTACATATGTACTGTCACTTTTTTTATCCATATGAAATTCCTCATGTCTGTCAAAACTGGCTTTTACATACGATTCATAATTTTTGCTATCACACGTACATATATATTTCCGTATGACATAACCTCTAAATGTAAACAACAGCTAATTTAATTTGTGAATTTACAAAAATTTATTGTTAAAAAAAAGTAATATATTTTTTAATTGTTAATTAATATTAAACAATTTATTTTTCTTTCAATATTAATCTCTATAATTTACTCTGTTTTTCTTTCGCCACAAGCAGTGTTGTATTTTCATATGTTTGACATGCAAAAATAGAACCTGTTCTAATTGAAAAATGTACATGTGACTTCCTCATGTATTGTACATAAACAATGTTTCATATGTATCACACGATGTGTACAACTTTTGTTGTGGGAAAATTTGACAGTACATATGTAAAAAACACATCATGTAATAGCACCTTAAGAGTATACACTGGCTGGTCTTTTATTTCATATGTTTTTTCATTATTCTTTTACAAATATGAACATAAGTTTGGCATGTTAACTTTTTGTTGTCTTTATAAAATAGAGTTACCGAGTTCATCAATGAGTTTTTTGCTTTCAAAACAGTTTTACATAGTTATATAGAACTATTATTCTGCTTTACCCCCCCAATCTCACATCACACTGAAATTGTAAAATCGTTGTGTACGTATTATCAACGAAAAATTGTTCGAATTAAGGTACGGTCACATTAGGCAAATATTTGACGCAAACTTGTTTTCTCGTATTTGCCAAAAATTTTGTGAAACAAATACAGAGTTGATTTTGTGGTCACACTAGACACATTTATTTGCCTCTTTTTGTTTGATCAAACAGCTGCCAAATAGTGGCAAATAAAAACAAGGAAAACATATTTGCCGTGCGGTCACACTTGTACAAATATTTGACTAAAAATATTATTTGATCAAACTGTCGAAAATTAAAAATATATTTGATCAGAAATTTCCAAATGTTGCATGAGGAGGAAAGTTTTCTTATTTTGTGCTGTGGAGCGCATTGGTGTTAGTTTTGGAAGTTTACTGTTATATTATATTTCAATATTATTTTTAACTATAATTATTTTTTTCTTTGTTTACAAAATAAACAGCTGTTTATTTTAAGTAATGTAACAGTGTGGCAAATTCTGTGTTTTTAAAATGATAAATACGCTAAAGTTAAAAATAAATTTGGCTAAGTGGTGTTTAGAGGCAATGCCCCGATCGGTATCAAATTGTCACCACTTATAAAGCATTTTATTGCGGTTCTAGGAAAATATTTTTTTTTTCGACTATCGAGCCTATTTTCCGAGTTATGGACTTCGAAACTTTTGCCATATACTTGGATATAATTTTGTTATTTAGTATCGTATTTCAGCACAATATATATATTTTAAAAACTTACTTGAGTGTCTTTTACTCGATATTTTTAAATTTGAAATCCATTAACCCATTATGAACCTATTTAAGATTTTGTATCATTGTAATAGATATTTTTCTTTAATATGGAATATTATCGTAAGTAGACATACATATGTATATCATGAATAAACTGAATAAAAACTAGCTTTATTTATTTCTATGTATACTTTGACCTCTTAACCCTTTCAGGACAGGATGTATATAGTCATTTGTAAGTTAGTACAATAGAAAATCAAGTATCTTTTTTTTTTAGGGAAATTAACCCATTCATAACCATATTTGAAATTATACCATTATTTATTATGCTATAGAAATAGAAATAACAACATATTAAAAAAAAACCTTAAAGTTGAATGTAAAATTTCTAATATATCCGATCCTTAAGTGGTTAAGAGGTCAAAATATACATTGAAATGAAGCTAGTGGATCCAGCATACATTCAGTTGTAAAATCAAACACTATATAGGTCATTTTATGAGATAATGCCACGTTTTCCCAAAATAACTTTTAAAAAATCCAAATAGGTTCATAACGGGTTAATTGATTTTTTTGTGATAACAGTTTCCTTTAAAGTCAATTTTTAATGAATATTAACAAGTTGCACAACAAATGCTTTTGAAAACAAAAAGCTTTTTTTTAAGATATGACTGAATTAAATTTTAAAAGTTGACATCACTGCTGAAACAACTGTTGTTTGCCACTGTTTGCTCTTACAAATGTTTTGTAAGGTCAAATAATTATTTGTCCAAAATTGAGGAAAATATTTGGTCGTGAGTGGTCACATTAGGCAAATATTTGTTTGCAGGCAAATAATTTTGTTTGCCTAAAATCAGCTGTTTTGTTGTTTGACGGCAAATAATATTTTGTGGTCAGACTGAGGCAAACAAATATTTGGCGTTTTTTGTCAAATATTTGCCTAATGTGACCGTACCTTTAGTCGAATCCATCGCCATTAAATTTTATGCTCAAACATCTGACTGCAATCTCATTTTTAAAATGTTGTCGAAGCGTAAACTTGAAAAAATTTGTATACTTCTCTCTCTTATTTTATTTTAAGTAGAGTTACCGAGTTTATTATACAGGCACATGTTTGAGGGAAAATGTTTACATTTATTATTAGTATTACTTTAATAATAGTTAATAATATTTATGCTCTATAATTAACAAACTTGCGTTTTTGTATGCGCATTTTAAAAAATAAATCATTATAATAGATTTAACAAGTTAAAACTTTAATTACAATTTTACATAATCCAGTAAATTTGCATTAAATTTATAACAGGGTAACATTAATCATCGTTAGTGTCTGCCACTACTCGCACGAAAAATTTTGTGCCATTAGTGTGACCACTGCGGAAAATGTGTGTGTATTAGTAAAAAAATGTGAGTGTATTGAGTTTTTCGAACTTTCAGTGTAATGTGAGATCGCTGGGTTACCTACAAAATATCTGATTGCGATTACATCTAATTTTTAAAAATTGTTTATAATTACTAAAGCATTATTATTCACATAAATACAAAATTGCACTTTTTAAATTTTCCATTCAAATTTAAGATAATATCAATTCTAAAAACTGGAATTAAAAATTTCCAATTATAAATTACAATTAATTGCATTTCAGAAAATCATATCAAAACGTCGGAAATTATAATTTTAAATTTAGAAGCCATCTAATGCATCTTTAATATATAAATTTTATTCGTTAAACACAAATTGAAATTCAAAAAAAAAAAAAAAAAAAAACACCAATACCTACGTTTACATTTAAAAAATTTTTACATTTAAAAAAAATATTGACATTCAGGAGAAATTAATAGCTTTTCACTACCGCGATTCAGTAACTTCTTTTAACGATAGTCGAATCGTTAAAAAAAAAGAAAATCGCAAAATTATCAGTAAAATTTTTAAACGATATTCGCTATTATCTATTTATTCAATCGATAAAAACTTAAATTTTTAGGTTGAAATGTCGTCATACATAAATAAAAATCACAAAATAGTGAAAATATTTTGCTTTTATTAAAAAACTTTTTTATATAAATAAAAAAATTAAATAGCATATTCAATTCATTATTTCATATTCAAATAAATACACAGAAATATTAGTAAAAAAATAAAGATATTAAACATAAACATAAAATCATCCTGTCAAACACGAAGTAATTTGTTTTTTTCTATTCTTCTTTGTGTTTTTCGCTTATTTTGACAGAGATGCCACTCGTCTACAATTTAAATAAATAGAAAAATAGATTTGTCGACTGTCGTTAAGATGTATGTACTTAGTGCATTACTTAATCCTTAGTGCAAACAACAATAGCTGTCGATATATTTTGCGATTTTCGGATCGTTGAAATTTACAGAATCGGACTACAGAAAACATTGATTTAAATTCAATGAATTTTAGAAAACATCAAATGCTATTTAAGAATTGCGAACATAAAAACTGTTGCAATACATATATGTATATTCATATCTTATATATTAATTACAAACTTAAATTATATACTTATTTACAAAAAAAAAAACATAAATATATGTATATATATGATGCACTCCGTTTAAATAACAGGGAGATATATATATATATATATATCTCCCTGTTATTTAAACGGAGTGCATCATATATATATATATATATATATATATATATATATATATATATATATATATATATCTCCCTGTTATTTAAACGGAGTGCATCAGAGAGAGTAGAACAGTAACGATCGGCCACTCCCGGGTTTCGAAGACGAGACGTGTTGTATTTTACCGCACCCTTTTGTGTGTTGATTGCCGCTGGACGAAGTTTAAACGTGCCTACCAAGAGCTTGTGGTCACTGTCTATATCTGCACCCCGTCTTGTTTTTACATCTAATAGGCAGCCAAGAAATAGCTTGCTGACCATTATATGGTCAATCCGGTTGCGCGTGAAGCCATCAGGGGATTCCCAGGTATACTTGTGTATGTTTTTGTGAATAAATTTCGTACCACCAATAAATAAACGATGGCGAGCGCACAAGCCCACGAGTCTTTCGCCGTTTTCATTTCGGGTATCTCCCAGTCCTTGAGATCCCATAACCGCCTGTAGGTTTACGTTATCACATCCTACCTTGGCATTAAAGTCGCCGAGCAAAATTTTTAAGTCACCACCCGGTGTCGCCTGTAGCACAGCTTCAAGTTGGCTATAAAAGTTATCTTTAGCATCATCGTCGGCTGGTTCTGTCGGTGCGTAGCACTGGATCACGGAGATTTTGCGAAATTTTGAATTAAAACGAGCCGAGATGATACGATCTGATACAGCTGCATAGTTTATGAGGGCTTTATTTGCCCTTGGGGAGAGTACTAAGCCAACACCGTTGATACGTTTCTCGGAGTTACCAGAGTAGATAAAGGTATTGCCATTTAACTTACGCGTGGAACCGTTGTTTAACCATCTAACTTCACTTAGGCCGAGAATTTCTATTTTGTAGTTCTTCATTTCATTACAAACTTGTTCAAGTCTTGATGGATCGGAGAGAGTTCGTATGTTCCAAGTTCCAATCATTATCCGTTGTTTAAAGCCAAATTTCGTTATCATGGTGGGGGATCGTGTTGAATTATTTGTAGACGTTTCAGTAATAAGATATTTTTTACGAGAGAGGGTTATTAGCCCGCAGCTCAACCTACTTGAAGGCTAGGGACCTTAAAAACAAAAGTTTGGCATTGGTTAATTAAATGGCGCCAATATTTCGCCATGTCGAATGGAGCCTCTACGGCACTCAGGATTTAAAGATACACATTGCCAGGCGTGTCCACCTGAGACCCTCTTCTCCATTCCGCTGAACTGTCCGCCACTGCTTATTCAATTCACAGTTACCCTTCACACTGCATGGTAGGGTTGTCCACTATCCGCAACCTGTGGAGGCGTCCCATAGCACTTCAGCTGTGCTTCCTTAAAAGGGTTTTATATTTACTTATTCATGGAGAAAAACCAAGAATAAAGAAAATATAAATTCCCAGGAGGAAAAGAAAAACTGTATGAATAACTTTTTCTCCATTTCATTTGCATTTTACTACTGGCATCGTTTGTTGGGATACAATTTTAAACGTATCAACGTTCTCTCCTCAACGTTCTCACCACAACGTTCTATCCCAACGTTCTCACCACAATATTCTCTGTTGAACGTTCTGCCTATGATTTTGTTTAACTAAAGAAACATTTACATATATGCATAATTGCCGAATAACATATTGGTGGTCGAGTGCGTAGTGCGCTGGCTCTTGATCTTTTTCGCTTATGTTCGAATTCCAATGAGATAAGAAATATTGTATTTTTTTTTATCATATTTTTTTTCTTCAAACTTATTGAAAACAATAAATTCTTAACATATCAATAAGATCTAATAAAAATAATCATTTCTTTGTTTAATTTCATATAAAATTCTATAAATATTTTTTTTTACGATATTACATTTTCAACAATATTGGTGAATAAAAAAAAATTATATATACATGTTGCCTTTTATTAATCAACAATGTTGCAGTAAATACAGACTTTTGGTTTAACCGTTCCAAAAATTGAAGTTCGATGATAATTCCCAGGTAGTAGTATTTGGAGTCAATAAATGAAAATATATTTTATTAACATAATTTAATTCAAAATCAAAAGTTGGCATCACAGAGTTAGATTTTGTATTGTATGGTGTTATTTTGTGTTGCCACAAAATCTAATAGAGAAAACTCCCTTTTAATTGTAAAAAAAATTATTTTCCAAATATGATAATATTTTAACAACAAAAAAAAAATTGAGAGAGCTTTTTCGCAATGAAGGTTAGGGTGAGCTATTTAATTTGCAAAAATTTTAAATTAATCGAGAGGTTATATCAATAACCGGAAACGCATGAATATAGGTTTATAACCTAAATGCATGCCGATCAGCAACAACGATGTCCAAAAAGCAAACACCGAAACGTGTTTTCTTTTATCCGAAATAATAGAAAAGACGAAAACGATCTTTCCTCGTTGGAGTGCGAATTAATAATGTGAGAAAGCTTTTTAGACCAACTCTTTATGATCAGATCAGTACACTAAATACTATTGCAACGAGATATTCACAAATTAAAGCACTAGATGACCCTAGAGCTATTCATATAAAATATAGGAAAAATACCAATAATAATGTTTACAATGGAGCACCAAATACTAATTGATACAACCAAAATAACACAGTACCAAACACTAATAGATACAACCAAAATAACACAATAGCAAATACTAATAGATACAACTAAAATAACACAGTACCAAACACTAGTAGATACAACCAAAATAACACAATACCAAATACTAATAGATACCACCAAAATAACATAACACCAAACATTAACAGATACAGACAAAATAGCACAGCCATACAAAATCACTTAAATACTACCAATTCAGGCCAAACTAGGATTACCCGTATGAGCGTAGATACCCGTAACTCCAGATGGACACCTGAACCTATGGAGATAGGAAATGTTAAAGAACAATATGAAGAATGCGATGAGGTAAATTTTTTAAGGCAGCCTCTAGGAACAGATTACCCATAATAGTGGTAACAATAGGGAATATAAATATAAGGTGTCTAATTGACACTGGTTCAGATACTAGCATTATAGATTAAAAAAAAAGCAAAAGGATATCAGAAGAGGAGATTGTATAGACCACAAATATATAGAATATTGACAGGCTTGAATAAAATGGAGTATGAAGTAGTTACACCTATTCCGAAACAATTCAAAGCAAGAGGAACATTAACTTGGAAGGCAATGAATGTCAGGAGTGAGAAGCATGATGCCATAATTGGTCAGAATTTTTTAATCCTTTCAGAGCACAGATAGATTTATCAAATGGACATTTATATATATTTGGTAATAGAATATTGTTCGCAGATACATCTTCTCCGTATGTATACAACGAAATATGCAATTTAGAGGGACTGGATGGATCTAATATGGAAAATTTTAATTTCTCACATTAGAATAATGAAGAGGCGAATAGTATCGAGATGTTATTGAGAAAATTTGTTGATCTTTTCTATAAAGAAGGGGACAATTTGTCTGCAACAAATGAAATATGTCATGAGATTATAACGACAATTGATAAACCATTATATTCGAAAATTTATAACTACCCTCAAATTCATGACCAGGAAATTCAAAGGCAGATAAGAGATATGCTTGAAAATAATATAATAAGGGAAAGTAATTCTCCATATAATAGTCCTCTCTGGATAGTGCCGAAGAAAATTGATATTTCAGGAAAACAGAAATGGAGACTTGTTGTCGACTATAGGAAATTGAATGAGCATACAGTAGACGACAAGTACCCTATACTTGATTTTTCAAATATATTTAGCAAATTGGGAAATGCACAGTATTTCAGCATTATAGATTTGGCTAAAGGGTTTCATCAGATCTTGGTTAGGGTAGAAGATAGGCAAAAAAACGGCGTTTTCGACACCCTAAAAAATGCTCCCTCAACATTTCAGAGGCTAATGAATACTGTCCTCAGACAGTTTATTAACAAAATCTGTGTTGTCTATATGGATGATATTTTGGTTTTTAGTACATCCTTGAAGGAACATATAATCAATTTAATACAAATATTCAAAGCATTAAGGAAAGCCAGATTAAAGATCCAGGTGGATTAATGCGATTTTTTGAAAAAGAGACTCAGTTTTTGGGTCATATTCTGACCAGAGAGGGTATTAAACCAAACCCGAGCAACGTTAAACATATACAAGATTTAAAATTGCCGAAAACGGTAAAACAGATAAAATCATTTTTGGGCATGACAGGGTTTTATCGCAAGTTTATTAATGATTGTGCGAAAATTGCATTTTACATGACAAAGTATTTGAGAAAAGGCGAGAAAATTAATTTAAATGATCCTAGTTATATTTTCGCATTCGAAAATATGAAAATAATTTAAGATAATAACTGATGCTAGTAATTTTGCTATAGGTGCCGTTCTAACACAAGAAAGCCATCCAATTGCATATGCTTCGAGAACATTAAATGAACATGAAAGAAACTATGCAGCAATCGAAAAAGAATTGTTAGCAATTGTTTGGGGAGTAAAATATATTAGACCATACATACATATATGGACGAAATTTTGATCTTGAAAGTGATCACCAACTACTTAAGTGGTTAATGGTAAAATATTCGGGAAGCGATATCAGTCCCCGATTTCAAAGATGGCTGGTCGAACTTGGAGAATACAATTTCAAAATTGACTACATAAAGGGCAAGGATAATTATATAGCCGAATTTCTCAGTAGGATTGACGCTGAAAATAAGGAAATAAATGTTGTAGATTCTGTTAACCCAGATGATAATGACTATTGTAACCACGGAAAGGCTCAATGGTTCTCGTGAATTGCTGGATGTGCAGACATGCCATTCGCAAGAGGAAGACTTGAATAACTATTTTCCGATTTTGGACACGGTAGTAAATAGGTTTAAAACTCAAATTTTTATTGTGGAGAATAAAGATTCGGAAACACAAACAGTTTTCGGAAATAATAGAATCTTCATTGATAAGGCAGACATTGAAAACGATAATGTGGAGGAAATAATCAAAAGAAATGTAGTAAAAGGAAAAATAGGAATATACCCAGAAATTAACGACCATTATTATAATAAAGTTCAGGAAAATTTGACTGAAATGTTTCCGATTGCAACGAATGTCAAATTTGTCAGACATAGAAGATGAGGAAGACTTAAAAAAGCAGATTTCTTATTTCCATAAAATTGAATCAGGCCATTCAGGAATTACTTCTACCTTCGAAGACCTGAAAAACAGACTATATAATCCAAAACTAAAGACAATTATACATTCTATAATAAACAACTGTCAGATATGCTCATCAGCAAAATATGACAGAAAACCGATTACACCAACCTTTTGTATAACGGAAACACCGGGCAATATTAACGAAATAGTACATGTCGATACATATACTAATAGTAAAAATTCGTTTGTTATTTTCATTGATAAGTTTTCCAAATATTCCATTTGTTTTCACCTACCAGATAGGAACAGCCAAACTATCGTGCAAAAGATCAGGGAATTTCTCTCAATAAAGGGTAAAATTAACAAGTTTGTTTTTGACAATGAGTTTAAATCAAAGAATGTAATCGAATTTTGGAAAAAGAAAGAATTGAGTATCATACGACCAAACCGAATAGTTAAACAGGGAACTCGGATATAGAGAGATTGAATGGTACCCTTACGGAAAGAATAAGAAGTCTTAATTTGGAGGAGAAACTACACATAATTGAACAGATGACAAAGGCCTTTACAATTTACAATAATACATACCATAGTACAATAAAGTGTACCCCAATGGCGGCTCAATATGCAAAAGTAGATCGGGAGTTGATACGGAAAAGATTATGGGAAGCTAAGGAAAAGGTAATAAGGAAACGGAACGAGAATAGGGAAAATTATATAGAAACTAGACAGGAGGGTTTTATAAAAAACTATAAGAGTTTACGTCATAAAGAAGAACCCAAGTTTAGAATTTGCTGAAATATTTGGTATTAAGTTTAACAAATTGTTTACTTTTTCAAATATATTGTTTACATTTATTATCAATACTCAAACCGAGGTGGAGGGTATCAAAGATTCGGCACAGCCGAATTTAACACTCTTACTTGTTTTTTTACTAATATTTCTGTTTATTTATTTGAAAATGAAATAATGAATTGAGTACGCTATTTGATTTTTTTATTTATATAAAAAAGTTTTTTAATAGAAGCAAAATATTTTCACTATTTTATGATTTTTATTTATGTATGACGACATTTCAACCTAAAAATTTAAGTTTTTATCGATTGAATAAACACACAAAAATGGTTGTTGTTTAGATAACAACAACAGCTGACTTTAACAATAGCGAATATCGTTTAAAAATTTTACTGATAATTTTGCTTTTCTTTTTTTAACGATTCGACTATCGTTAAAAGAAGTTACTGAAAAGCTATTAATTTCTCCTGAATGCCAATATTTTTTTTAATGTAAACATTTTTTAAATGTAAACATATTTGGTGTTTTTTTTTTGGAATTTGATGCAATTGATGTCTTCTAAATTTAAAATTATTATTTCCAACGTTTTGATATGATTTTCTGAAGTTCAATTAATATTTTATGATTTATAATTGCAAATTTTAATTCCAGTTTATAGAATTGATATTTTCTAAAATTTGAATGGAAAATTTAAAAAGTGCAATTTTGTATTTATGTGAATAATAATGCTTTAGTAATTATAAACAATTTTTAAAAATTAGATGTAATCGCAATCAGATATTGTGTAGGTAAAGCGGAATAATAATTCTATATAACTATGTAGAACTGTTTTGAAAGCAAAAAACTCATTGATGAACTCGGTAACTCTATTTTGTAAAGACAACAAAAAGTTAATATGCCAAACTTATGTTCATATTTGTAGAAGAATATTGAAAAAACGTATGAAATAAAAGACCAGCCCGTGTATACTCTTAACATTGTTCTGTATGATATCTATTTGAAAATATTGACATTCATGTTAAAATAGAAATAACTATTGCAAAGCTAATTAGAACAAACAAAAATTGTGGCGCCATCTACTGTGGCATAGTCACGCTGAGCAAAATGAAGTGACACTCTGTTAACCCATATCCGCCCAACGTTCGAATAATCGAACAGCAAATTAAAGGTGCTTTCGTTTCTTCTTTTTGTTATTCTCACAGCAATATATCACTAAATTGGCTCATTTTATAATATAATGATATTTCGACTTGTGAAAAAAAGAGGTTTCGAACTAAAGGGATCCCTCCTTTGACCCCCTATGCATATCTCAAAAACACCCTATTTTTGGTACTTTTTTAACTGACATTTTATATATTTAAAATTCGAATTAAAAAAAAAATTAAAAATGTAGTTTAATTGTATATGAATAAGAATTATTAAATATATAAAGTTTTTATCGATATGTAATACTTCCCTCGTAGCTGCTATGTTTAAATTTGAGTGTTCGACAAATCGAACGTGGGCACTACTCAGTATTTTGTATTATTTTTATTTTTAACCGAATATACGCATTTCCTTGGAAGAAAACTTTGTTTTAAAATAAGTGATGTTTTTGTTTTCATTTATTTTTCGGCAGCTGTGCAAAAAGCTGAACCAGTACTTAGCAGTGGCGTGTAAATTTGCACTTTAACGGGGGTCATACCAATATTAGAGTGGTTTTTACAAACAAATGACAGGGTCTCTTATTGAACTTTACGATGATTTCTGACACAAATGCAGTATGAATTTTTTTTTTTGGATGGACGTGGCGGTTAAGTGTGGGGTAATTTGAACGCAATTAATTTCCCCAACCGCGTCCTCTTCCCACGATAAAATTAGGAAAAAACCTAAAACACGCATAAAAAAAATGAACTCCCCTCCAAAACCTTGACGTCTGACGACACTGATTCTTAGTCCGTAAGCAATAAAAAAGCACAGTTATAAAAAGTGACACAATATGCATGTTTTTCGGAATGTGTTGTTTTTTTTTTGTGTGCTAATTTAGATGGAAATTTTCTTGAGGCCACTTATTACATGATTGCAAGTTCAACAGTAATCATTGGCTCTCAAAAAAATAAGAAAAAAAAATAATAAAGAGGAAAGTGTGAAAAATCTTTATTGTGCACTAAAATGGAAAAATCAAATTTCAAAAATGTGATCCACCGTGCTTTAACGAAGGCTGATTGATATAGAAGCAATGATAAATGAGTAGAGTGATGAGGAGGCAGAAATTGCTTCTATAGTTATAGTGCCACCAGAAAAAGTTGACGAAAATACCGATGAAGAAGATTTGGATGATGACATAGTTCCCAATCAAGATGTAAGTATTTATATCTTATTAGTGGTTAAATTTAAGCCGGCTCAGCTCTTGATGGTTTTTATTTAATATTTTTTTAAGTTTAACAAAATTAAGGAATGCGTTGGAACATTTGAAATCAATACAAACGAAATGACATCTGAGGACCAGTTAGATGAACTTCACAATATTGAGAGCAGTCAGGCTAGTGATATTGATTTAGTCACTTCGTCAACTTCCTCTGGAGAAGCACATTCGTCAAAACGGCGGCGGATTGAAATTCCACAAAACCAACAACAGGTGTATAAGTCACTGCAAGCTTTTGGTAAGACCAAGTGGACACAGAGGAACAATCGTGAAGGCCAATTCCACTTCGATATCGAACATAATTCAGAAGAACTAGAGAGCATGCAAAGTGATTTGGTGGACGGATTGAAAAATAAAACGCCATTTGAACTGTTCTGCCTCTTTTCTGATGATGAAGTTTTCACTATGATTATTGAAGAAACAAATCGTTACGCTCAGCAAAAAAATGAAAATTTTTGTCTTGATGCTGTCAATCTAAAACGATTTTTGGGAATATTGGTCCTATCTGGATACCATGTTTTACCCACTGTTCGTGACTACTGGTCGAATCATCCTACACTCGGTTTGCCAATTGTAAAACTATGTATGCCAAGAAATCAGTTTCTAAATATTCAAAAATATATTCATTTCTGCAACAATTATAATCTGGATGAGAACGACAAAATGGCTAAGGTATTATTTGATTCTGCACTCAAACTCTGCTGTTTTTAACAGACTTTTATCTTCACATAGGTACGGACTTTATATGAAATAATTAATCGGAAATTTATGCAGTTTGGAATATTTGAAAAAGAACTTTCAATTGATGAACAAATGGTGCCTTATTTTGGTCGCCATTCCTGCTAAATGTTCATTCGGGGTAAGCCGATAAGATTCGGCTATAAGCTTTGGTGTCTTTGCTCGGCATCAGGTTTTCTTTACTTTTACATTCCATATGCTGGGTCGTCAGATAATTATAAGAAACAAATTGGTCTGGGAGCTGATGTCGTTCTCCGTTTGGTTGATAATATAAAATTTCCAAATCGGCACATACTCTTCTTTGACAACTTCTTCACATCTTACTATCTTATGTGTCTTTTAACTGAAAAAAGATTACGTGCAACTGGCACCGTGCGAGCTAACCGAATTGGTGGTGCTGAGCTGAAAACGGGAAAGCAGTTGGAAAAAAACAACCATGACTTTCAGTTTGATACCACAAATAAAATTTTGATTTGCCGTTGGCAGGATAATAGTGAAGTTACAATTGCAACAAATTTTGACCAAATTGTTCCTACAGTTCCTGTAAAGAGATGGAAAAAGGCAAAGAAAAACAAGGATGGTAAAATTATTGAGCCGGGTCACTTTAAAAATTATAACCAATATAATGTTTGATGTTGATCGCGAATAAAGAAAAAACACTTGTCGTTTTTAAGTCTAAAATGTTAATGCTTTATTTACTAACAATTGCCCTGCTTATAAAGAACTTATGAGAAGTTCTAGACTTCTTCGCTAAAGAGAACTTTCTAAAGTACTCTTAATAATTATTAATACTAATAGAGATGTTCTAACATGCTCTCGATAATCTAGTTTTACATTCAATTAGTTAATGGGGTGTGGCTTACTCATTGAATCAATGTCTAGTGGCGCGCGGCTTCACTCTCAGTTTCATTATTACTTACTGAGAATACAAGTGCTGCCGCATTCCATTCAGTACATTGACCATTGACCATATGTAGTATATGTGTATGACTCGTGCCATAGAAATGAGAGCCACTCCATTGTTTGTATACATGACGCTGCACGTTAGCATTTGGCCTACATTCGTACGCTACGTCATGTATACACGACACCCCGGTTCTAAAAAAAATCCTACAACTGTTTGTAATAAAAGTTGTTTAATTTTTAAAATGTAGTATGGTGTCTTTGAATTGAATGGGTTTTGTTCTAAGTACAATATGATTCATTCTTGTTTATACTGTTTGGTTAATGTTTACAATAATTTTCGTTTAATTTTTAAAATGTAGTTGTAATAAACGTATAATCATAATTTTTATACCATTTGAGGAACTTGAAAAGTGAAAATTTTATTAAAAAAAAAAAAAATAATAATAATAAATAAACCTTTTTAGAAACAAAATAATTTTTCTGCTTAAGTTTGCGCATATTTCATTATGTTTTTATAGAAGCTATTCAACCATAAAAATTTCAAGCTAACATAGTGAATGGTTTGTGTCTTGGCTATTACTGACTAGTAAAAGAAATACTCAGAAATTTTTATGTATAAATTTAGAATTTACATCAGTAAATTAAATTTTAAAATTTCTAAATCTCTTTATCCACAATATTTTACATTTGAAAAATAACGAGTAAAATATCTATTTTGTTACTTCGAGGCATATTCTTGTAAACTGACATAGGTGTTCGTTTTGGTAGTTTACGATATACAAGTAAATAAATGTAAAATCGATTTTTTGCCACTCATATACCTAACGAGGTATCAAAGAATTTACTTTTACTTCCTTTTTCATACACACGTTGAAATAGTAAGACGTATTAATAAACCTTTCATGGGAATAATTATAAACGAGTAAATTGTAAGTGGAAAATAAACATCCAGCCAAAAGATAACGATCAAGTCACAAAACTACAGGTATTTTGCAACAAGTTCTTCATAACTATTGAAATTTTGTAAAAATTTCATGAAATTAAAGTTAACTAAATAACCTTTCCTAGATTTGTTCAATCGAAGTGAATAGTTTGGATGCACAGCTAAAGGCATTGCTAGGAAAAAAAAAATAAATCTCTATCAAGAAGTGGTCGCGAATAAATTTATATTTATTCTTTTATTCCCAATCAGAGGATTAAGCATCAAAGATAGTTCGTTCCGTATATTTTTTTCATAAGGTATAATTACTTAACCAACTTTTGAACGTGGCTTGTTCTAAATTTTAAACATTTATTTCTCTTAATCTGGATTTACAGAGTTTTGGGCCTTTCTAGAGTTAACTTAAGTTAGGCCCCATACCTTTGCTTAATATCAAAAAGGGTACAGCGATCAACAAAAAAAAAAAAAAGAAAAAAAAACTTGCTGAGAGGGAATTGTGAACAGAATTGTCATCGAACAACAAACGACAAAAAAATAGAAGAAAAAAACAACAAACAAAAACAAAATCAGCCCAATTCTAAATATTCCCAGGGAAATGAGTTCCCAGGGAATTCATTTTTCCCGAGAATAAATCCTCCTATTCTAAACAGGCGGGGAGAAGAATAATATGGGAGAGAGAATTTCGATTATTCGAAGACAGCTGTTTTGCTTCAGTTGTTTTGTTTTGTTTACAAATTTAAAATTTTTTGTGGAAATTAAAAGTAAAACTTTTTTTAAATCTTTAATAAATTAAAAATAAATACAAAAAATGTTCAGTGTAGCGTTTCTGATGGTATCTGAAGCAGAAGAGCAGCTGCAGGACAAGACGGAGCAAAGCATGCAACATCAAGGTTGGCTTGCATTGTGTTTAAAAAAACATGAATTTGTTTTTTGTTTGTTGCTTTTGACCTGAAAGCAACAGTAATGCCATAATAATATTATTATACAAAATTTTAAATGATATATATTACTTTTTTTCATAAAACTATTAAATACATACATTTTTCGCAGCACTCCCTCTCAATTTTTTGGCGGAATTATTCCCAAATTATTCTCCCTTTTATTGACATTCAGAATAGCTACTTTTTTCCCGGGGAAGAGATTCCCATTTTCGAAGTTCTTTTAGAATAAGGGTAAAGGGAAAAGAGAAAAAATTCCCGGGGAGATTTTATTAGGAATAGGGGGACAGGGCATAGGGAAAAAATTCCCAGGGAATTGTTATTGAGAATTGGGCTGAATACCTCGTAATGCAGCTTCATATTGTTCTGGTAACAGCATTAGCAAAGCAAAATTTATATAAAATACCACTATACAACTAATGAAAGTGAACCATCAAACACCAACGGTTCATTGATACGGAAGGAGTAAACCCAAAATAAAGAAAAGAAAAAACAAATGAACCACTAAATTAAAATTTTAGATAAATTTTTCCGGGAATTGGTTAAAGCCCTTAAAACAATGCATTCGCAAATACTATAATTTGTCACGTAAATATCCATGTAAGAAGTATATAAAAACTAAATATAAAGTTTTTTTTTTGGTGCCTGAAAATGAAAGTGCATACGTGGTTCTAAAACAACACAGAAAATACATATGTATATATATCAGTGAAACCAGTAACGTAAGTTTTTTTTTGGGATTACAAATAATAAATCCACTAACTCTTTAAAATTCTAATTAATAAAAGTGATGGAATTACATCTAAAAAAAGAAAAAAAATATTTAATACAGCAATAACAAGTTATACCCGAGAAATATTAATTTTTTTCTTTTTTTTTTCAAAGTAGATCAATACATATGTCCCCCACTGTCATTATAAGCCTATATTAATTTAAATATAAAATATGCAAGAACTTAATTATCATGATCTAGCTAACCAACATTGAACATCAAACCAAACATCGAACTTGCTGGAGGCCTTCATCAACGTGTGTATTTGGGTGAGTTACAACATGATTATAATGTTTCTGACAAATTAATTTGTCGTTCGAACAAGCAAAACAATAACAGTTCTATATATTTTATTACAAAGAGAATTGATCTTCTGGCTCTCAATGAATTTTTTTGTTTTATGTTTTTCTACAAAACTAATGATGACGTAGAGGATGTTAATTTAGTTTCATGTTCTTTTTTTTTTTTGACAAAGTCCATTCAACGCTAATAGTTATTATATACCGTATTTTCGTAGATATCAAAAACGGAATGCATTTTTGTGCAACTGAATCGTTTGATTCAACGGTTTTAAACATTATTTCCATTCCCAAGATACGTCATGCACTTTCACTAGGTATTGTAATCTTGTAACGTTTAAAAGAAACAAATCTTTATAAAAAATTTAAAAAACATAAAAAAAAATAAAAACCCTTAAATTAGAGTTACTTAAAACAAAAAAATAAGATAGTCATACATATTGTTAGATTAACCTCAATGAGATGAATAAAGTTGAATTTTATAAAAATATGGATTGTTAAATAAATAAGTGTGTTTCTTATAATGTGGTAAAGTTGTGTAGGGATTGGTAATATTTGGGTCTTGAGGTCAACATATTGCGTACTCAGGACATGGTTAGGGAGGGTATAGAAACGCATAACTCCTACAACATCGTGGAGTTATATATAACAATTCAATGTTTTTTTTTTTTGATTGATTACCAGTTTGTTTAATATTTACAATAACTACCAAGGGGATTTTTTTTGTTGTTGAGTAGTTATCCAGACCATTAAAGTAGCGTATTCATATTACAAAATAAGGAGTCTATAATAATTTTTGTAGTGCAAATTTATTTTCATACCATCGTAATCGACCGTGATTTTTTTTTTTTAATTTAACTGTAGATTGTCATTATACCCATTTATTGGGATGTTACATTACAAAATGGCGCCCAACGTGGGGCACGAGAAGTGCAACCTAGTTGTGTTTTTCTGGCTCTGCTCTGTTATATAAAGTAGAGAGTTCAATTTTTTTTTCTTCTTAAGATTTAAACGTTTTGAATTTCTAATCTATTGCATTAAATACATTTCAAAACATTTCTGGATTTTTCGATTATCTGAGGTATACAGGTTCGGATAAATTGACCGATATGTCATCTGATATGATTATATTTGTGTAGTAGAGCAGATTTTCAAAACACTTATATTTTATAGCAATTGTTTGTAAAATCATCTAACTAAATAGATTTCTTTAACTTAGTTATCAGAAACTTGATTTTATTAGGAAAACATTTATTTAGCTGCTTGTAAGTAAATGTCCAATAAGATACAAGATGATACTCGTAGAAAGATATTACATCATAATCTGGTTTGTTTAATTTCTATTTTATTATGCCTTTTACAAATAATAATTTCCATAACCCAGCTTTGAGTCCAGTAACAATAAAATTTAGCATATTTTACAATCCTTACCAACAACAACTACCTAGTAAGAACACACAAATATCATTTTCCTTTTTGAGATTAAGAATTCTTTGCTTTAATAAAACCTTACATATACAACCTTTCTTATTTAGCGAATATCATTAGTTCAAAAAAGACTTAAACTGAATTTCTCTGTAGTTTTTTCTTGAATTTTAAATTAAGTTTGTACTTTCAGTACAATAAAAAAAAAAAAAAAATAAAGGTTTTTCAATTTGTCTTGGCGGTTTTTTTGGTTCTTGTTTCAAAACCTATACAATAAAATAATTTTTGCCTAAAATTTAGTTTAGTGGAAAAACTAAAAAAAAAAAACCAAAAATTTTTTTTTTTTAGATTTTATTTAGAAGAAATGGCTTCAAAAAATCCAACTGATGAACAGTCAAATGTTACCTCACAATCCTGTATTCTTTGTCGTGAGAAATTAACTGAAAATGATAACTGCCTTATTATTTCGCAATGCAACCACTCTTTTCATAGAAATTGCATTGAAAATCATTTATCACGGTCTGCAGAATGTCCGACATGTAAACGTCCTTGTGAGTTATCGCAATTACGAAAAACTAACTTGCAAACACAATTTCAATCGAGCTTTGTCCCAAGTTCTCAAGCACAATCTACCCAGTTTGACAACCCGCTAGATCAGCTACCATTTTCACAACAAAAATCAGCCCAGAAATCCAAAACTATTCGTGGTAAAGGTCGCGGAGCTCTTGCTAAACAGCATCATACCCGAAGTACCAGCCGTATATTATTTCAAGATCAAAATCAGGCGCAATTAGTCGATACAAGTTGTCATAATCAACTGGATATGCAACAAGATACGGTATGTTAACTCCCAGTGGGCAAGCGCCCTCCAATCCAAAATTGTTTCCGAATTCGTCGTATAATGCGAATGAACAGAACCATTTACCCCAAGGTGTTGCCGATAGCAACATTATTAATTTTGCTCAAATCAATCATATGATTGAATCTAGTATTTCTAGATTACTAAGACACTTAAATACTAATTCCGTATCCCATGATACTCATACTAATAATAATCAAAACAATTCTTCTGGTGTAGCACCACCATTAACCATACCACCTGCACATTCTTGGATAGACTATAACAATCAGCAACCATCCGCAAGGAATTATTCCCCCCGTAGTAATGAAAACTATTCAGCTCTAAGAGCAGATAAAATTACTTCTATCATTCAAAATTGGAACCTTAAATTTGATGGCTCCCCCATTGGTCTTAATGTTGACGAATTCTTGTATAGGGTTAGATCGTTAACGGCTGATAATTTTGGAAATGACTTTGACATTATATGTACTAATTTACATATTCTCCTAACGGGAAAAGCTCGAAACTGGTTTTGGACTTACCACAAGAAAGTGCCAAAAGTTGTTTGGAAAGACTTTTGCGATGCCATTCGTTATCAATACAAAGACTTCAAATCTGATTATGACATTCGCGAAGACATTCGCAACAGAAAACAAAAAAATGCCGAAAGTTTTGAGTCATTTTATGAATCGATCTCCACGATTCATGAACAATTATGTAATCCAATGCACGAACAAGAATTAATCGAAATTATTAGTAGAAACCTTCGTGCGGACATCAGACATGAGTTATTGTATTTGCCTATAGTCTCTTTGGCACATCTTCGTAAATTAGTTCAAAAACGGGAACAACTGTTTAATGAAGATCATTTCCGGCGCTCAATTAATTCATTTGCCACGCGAAGAACTATTGCAGAACTTGAGTTTGTAGAAAACGAAAAAATTCAAATTCCTGCTGACAGTGAATTTTCAGTAGAAGCTATACAAAAGCCACCATATATCACTATATGTTGGAACTGCGATGAACCCGGTCATCACTGGGAAGATTGTTTACGTGACAAAACAATCTTTTGTTGCGGCTGTGGAGCTAAGAACACCTATAAACCAAATTGTCTAAATTGTAAAGAAAAGCGTTCACATAATTCAAAAAACTACAATGCGATTCCGCCAAAAGAGCGTCTTTAGAATTTAGTGTTATTAATAAAAATAATTTAATGAAACCTGACGCGACAAAAGCCGCTTTCAATTTTAACCCATAATAGCGAAGAATGTTTGGTTGTTAAGGAAAACACCAAAAAAATATTTTACCCTTTACGCCCCTATCATCAAAGATGGGCAGAATATATCGCAAAACGCGCTGAAATTTTTGAAACTGCGGCCCTGTCAGTTGAGAAAAATAGAAAGATGAAAAGATCTACAAGTCGACTTCGTCAGTATTTTAAACACCGTAAATCTGCCTCAAGATATATAATATCTTCAATAGTTTCTCATCCACAGGATCATAGATTCTATGCGAAAGTGTCATTTTTAAATTTTACCGAATTAGGTCTTTTAGATACCGGCGCGAACGTTACTTGCATAGGTTCCGATTTAGCTTTGTCCGATTTTTCAGCTTTTAGCGAATTTAAATATTTTAGGTCTTGCGTCAAAACCGCCGATGGTAGGATGCAAAAGGCTTTAGGTTACTTAGATGCTAATATAAGTTTTAAAAATCAGGTTAAACGGCTCCGAATATTAATAGTCCCAACTTTATCTCAGAGATTGATATTAGGATTAGATTTTTGGAAAGAATTCAAGTTAGCACCTGACATTTTTGATTCAGTAACTGTGTCTAATCCGTGCAAAAGCACAAATGTCCTAAATGAATTGTCCGATTTACAAAATTCCGATGTCTTGTCTGATAGTAATGAAAAGCCTAAGTCTCTTGAGTTAGGTGAAAACAAATACCCATTAACACCATGTCAACTTCAACAGTTAGAAGCTATTGTAGCTCTATTTCCAAATTTTGAACAACAGGGATTTGGAAGAACCGCCATGATTCATCATGAAATCGATGTGGGGGATTCTAAGCCGATCAAACAGCGGTTTTATCCAGTTTCTCCCGCAGTGGAAAAACTGATGTTTGGAGAGATAGATCGGATGTTGACACTGGGGGTAATAGAACCATCGACTTCCCCATGGAGCTCTCCCATGCGTTTGGTTATAAAACCAAATAAAGTCCGCCTGTGTCTAGATGCCAGGAAGGTCAACTCAGTGACCAAAAAAGATGCCTATCCGCTACCAAGTATTGAGGGTATTTTTGCACGTCTTCCAAAAGCTAATATAATATCAAAACTTGATTTAAAGGACGCTTATTGGCAGATCGGCTTAGCCGATGAAGCAAAACCTCTCACAGCGTTCACAATCCCGGGTAGGCCATTATATCAGTTCGTGGTCATGCCATTCGGATTGTGCAACGCACCGCAAACTATGTGTCGTTTAATGGACGAATTAATTCCGGCTGACCTAAGACATTGCGTTTTTGGGTATCTTGATGATCTCATAATCGTATCAGAAGATTTTGCAACACATCTAATGGTTTTAGTCAGAATTGCAGAGCAGTTTAAACGAGCAAATTTAACTTTAAACATTTCAAAAAGTAAGTTTTGTGTGACCGAAGTAGGGTACCTGGGGTATGTTATAGGGCATGGAGGTATTAAGACAGACCCAGAAAAAATCGAAGCTATACAGTCTTGGCCAGTTCCTAAAAACCTTAAACAGGTTCGGGGTTTCTTAGGCTTGGCAGGATGGTATCGACGCTTCATTGATAACTTTTCTTCTGTAGTTTTTCCAATCTCTGAGTGTTTATCCACTAAAAGAAAATCCGCCCCCGTTTTAATCAACCCTGATTTTTCGAAGAAATTCTACCTCCACTGTGATGCAAGCGACTTTGGAATTGGAACGGTGTTGGTGCAATTAGATAACGCTGGCGCTGAAAAACCCGTTGCCTACATGTCTAAGAAATTGAATTCTGCCCAACGAAATTACAGCGTGACGGAGAGAGAGTGCTTGGCAGCCTTAGAGGGTATAAAAAAATTTCGATGCTATTTAGAACTCCAAGAATTCGAGGTTATCACTGACCATTCGAGTTTGGTCTGGCTGATGAAACAATCTGATTTAAGCGGCAGGCTTGCGCGATGGGTTTTCAAACTACAAGCTTTTAAATTCACTATAAGTCATCGTAAAGGCAAAGATCACATTGTTCCCGATGCTTTATCTAGAATCCATTGTGAAGAAATCTCTAGCATTGAATTATCCGAACCCGAAATCGATTTAAATTCAGTACATTTTTTCGACAACGATTACCAAATGTTAAAAGACCAAATAACCTCCAATCCAACTAAATATCCAGACGTTAAAATTGTAGATAATTTTGTATACATTAGGACGCAACCTTACAATGGTAACCCGGAAGAAGAAGAACGAACATGGAAACTCTGGATTCCGCTCCAACTTCGTAACACCGTGATTTCCCGCTTCCATGATTCTAAAGTCGCCTGTCATGGTGGTATGGCTAAAACGGTGGACCTCATACGTAGGAGTTTCTTTTGGCCAGGGATCATACGAGAGGTTAGAGACTATATACGGGCATGTGACATTTGTAAGACAACAAAACCACCTAATTCTATAATGAAACCTGAGATGGGTAAAGCTGCGGTTTCTGTTCGGCCTTTTCAACGTGTGTACGTAGATTTACTCGGTCCATATCCACGAAGTAAAATGGGTAACATTGGTCTACTAATTGTCCTTGACCATTTTTCAAAATTTCATTGGCTATGTCCACTTCGAAAATTCACGTCCAACGGTATTCAGGAGTTCCTGTTAAAAAACATATTTCATGTGTATGGAATTCCGGAAACGCTTGTTAGCGACAATGGCTCACAATTTAGAGCTAATGAGTTTAATGCATTTCTTACATCATTAGGGATCTCTCACACATATACAGCGATTTATTCCCCCCAAGCGAATGCTTCCGAGCGGGTTAATCGATCGATTATTAGCGGTATACGGACCTTTTTAAAAGCAGATCAGAAATTATGGGATGAAAATTTGAGCTATATAAGCTGTGCCCTTAGAAATTCAAAACATCAAGCTATACAAGTGTCTCCGTATCATGCTCTTTTTGGATTCGACTTGAATTTTTTCAATTAAATATTCTTCCTTTATTTACATATTTTAACAAATTTTGATATTTACATATGAGATCTTATCTTTACATATAGATATTGCAACAAATAATACATAGGATCTAGAGATATTAAATAGTTTTTATATTATTTTTAATGATATTTAAAGGAAAATGGGAGGAAAAAACCTTTATATGATTTAATACTATCTGAAAATATTTATATGCTTATAGAAGGTTTATTAGAAATAATAGACCTCTATAAGCATATAATTTTCAATTTGGTGATTTCTTTTTAATTTTACGTTATTTCTCTACATTCTCTTATCAGTGGGTAAGAGGAATTTTCAATTTTGGCAAAGTAATTATTGTTAATCCTTGTTATGAAATCGATAATTTTTTCATACCCAGTTTCTTCATGAAGAAGATTTGTAGGATACCTCCAGGGCTTTTTATTTATCATTTTAAGACATTTGTTTTGTATAATTTGTAAGCGTTTTAGGTGGCAGTTGGCAGCGTCACTCCAAATAGGACACGCGTATGTTAATATTGGCCTTATAACACTTTTGAAGAGTAGATTTTTGTTTTGGTGGTTTAGAAATGACCTTCTATTTAGTAGTGGCCATAATGCTTTAAATGATTTTATAGCTTTTTGGCACGTAGCCATAATATGTTGTTTAAATGTAAGCTTCTTGTCCATGACAACTCCGAGATATTTGACATCGTTAAGTACATTTATGGTATTATTTCCAATAAGAAGATGACGTCTTGGCAGTCTTTTGGGAGATTTGTTGAATGGAAAAATTATTGCTTGGGTCTTATTTGGATTAATTTTGATTTTCCATTTGTGGAAATATTTACTGCAATTTACAAGTCCTTTTTCCATTTTCTTCAGGAGTGCACTTGTAAGTTTGTTTGAAGAAATTAACGCAGTATCATCTGCGTAATAAGCAATTTTCATATATTTTGGGACTTTAAAGTCGGATGTATATATCGAGTAAAGCAATGGCGACAAGACTGATCGTTGAGGTAACCCTGAGGTAATGGTTTTTGGAGTTGATGTTTCATTATTAATCGCAACTTTAAAGCTTCTGTCGTGAATGAAATCTGAAATAAGTTTACATAGATATTTTGGTATATTTGCATCAATAAGTTTAAATAAGAGGCCATTATGCCAAACGGTGTCAAACGCTTTTTCAATATCTAACAATATTACACCCGTTGAACGTTTATTGTTTTTATTGGTGATTATTTGATTTTTAATTCTGTTTATTTGGTGAGTAGTGCTATGTCCTTTTTTAAATCCAAATTGTTCTTTAGCAACAATAGAATTGGTCGTTACAAATTCACTAAGACGAGAATGTAGAATTTTTTCAAATATTTTACCAAAGTTACTTAATGGACTGATAGGTCTGTAGCTGTTTGGGTTATTTTTTGGCTTGCTAGGTTTGTTGATAGCTATAACCTTAGCATTTTTGAAATGGTTTGGGAAATAGTTGAGTTTGATGCAGCTGTTAAATATTATAACCAGTAATTTTAGAGCTTTGAGTGGTAGTTTCTTTAAGAGCAGGTTGGGAACATTGTCAAAACCAGGGGATTTTGAGGGTTTTATTGATGAGACAATATTCATTACTTCGTCAAGAGATGTATAAATTGCAGATTCAGAACTGGGGTTTTCCTTCTTAAAATTATTTACTGTTGTATTTATTAGTGTATCTGCCGAGTGGTTATAGTTCGAAGTGAGGTTATTTGCTTGGACAAATGTATTTGCCAGGACTTCAGCCTTGTCCTTATCAGATGTTATTTTTGTATTTCCAACTTTAAAGTGAGCGATTTGATTTTTTGCTTTTCCTCGCAAGTTCCTGCTTATTTTCCAAAATGATTTATCACCTGGTTTTAAATTGGATAATAATTGAGACCATTTCTTATTGCGCTCCGAATTAATACTTTTATCAATCATGTTACTTAGAAACTTAGTACATTGATTATAAAAAGTTTGCTCGGCTATATTTGAAGATCGTTGGCTTTTTATTTTAAAGCTTCTTCTTAGTTTAATATATTTCACAGTACTTTCTGGTAATGTGTAATTATTTTGTTGAGTTATTTTAGGTGTGGACACATCCCTTGCTTCGAAAACTACATTTATAAATTTTTGGATTTCCTGATCAATAACTACCTTGGTATTGTATACATCCGAATATAACGAGATTTTATTGTCTAAAAAATTCATAAAAATGTTCCAGTTGGTTGCACTATAATCATAGTAATTGAGGTCAACCTGCAAGGCCGTAGATCTTTTAAATGTACATATAATGGGGCGATGGTCTGATGGTATTGTTTTTACGTCTATATCTAAAGCGGAATTGCTTAAAATAATATCGACTGTGGATGCTTCGCGATTGTGTTGATGGGGGAATAGGGTTGCACTATTAGGGTAGTGAATGAAAAAATTGCTTGATTGCTGTAGGTTGTTGAGTGCAATTCCTGCAGTATTATTTGAACGGCAATTCCAAGAACAATGTTTGGCATTTAGGTCACCAAAAACTATATATTCTTTGGTGGAAGGTGTTAGGTTCAAGATATCAGCACAGAAGTTATGAGTATATCTTGGTGAATATAACGAAGATACAACAATAGGCCTATTATTTATAATAACTTCAATTGAGATGTTTTCGATTGATGATGTATTTGATATAAAGAGGTTTTTATGAGCGACAGATTTATGAATTAACAGAGCTACTCCTCCTCCTCTTGCATCTGTTCTGTCACTTCTATATAAATAATAATTTTTGAAATAGGGTCTATGATTTTCTGAAAAAAATGTTTCATTCAAAGACGCTATTTTAATATTTCCTCGTTCAATTAGTATCTCAAATTGTTTTAATTTAGAAAAGTTTGAAATGCCATTAGCATTCAAGTGAAGCATTTTGAATTCGTTTAAATTATTAGTATAATCCATGGGCGTATTTTACCATTGACATTACAACTTTGATTTGTTGTACTTTTGAAGTGCACCTATGCAAGTCATCCATAGCTGTAGTGAAAATATCAAAAAGCTCATCAATGCTAAATAAATCGTTGTTTGTTTTCAGCTGGTTAGCATATGTAGCTTTGCTGTTATTATTGATGTTATTGTTACAATTTGTGTTGTTGTTTCTTAAATTAGGGAAATCTCCCACAATAAATTGAAATGAGTTATTTTGTTGTTGTCTGCTTTTATTCGGACTTTTAGAAGTAACTCTTGTTCTAGTTTCCAAATAGAGAGAACGTAACGGACAGTTGATATCGTTTGCAGAGTGATCAGTTCTCTCTTTTCCTTGTTTTTTGCAATTAAAGCATGTAAAAACAGCTGGTCTTTTTTCATTTGTGTTAAACGGACACACACTTGTATGATGTTGTTCTGCACATATCATACAAGCAGCACTACGATGACAATGTTCACCGCCATGGCCATACATTAAGCAGTTCCAGCATTGAGTTGGTTTATTTCTGGATCTAGATTTGTATTTTTTCCAGGAAATTATTATATTTGAAATTGTTCTTACGTTTCTTAAGGCAGTTGGGTTAAAATTTTTTCGTACAAATTGAACTTTGTAAACTGCATTGTTGTTCGAACTGAATTTGGTGACTATTTCAGCTACAGAAGAAGGGGACAGGTTGTAGTTTTTTAGCTCTGCGGTGATGTCCTCAGTTTTTATGCGGGGTAAACCGTGTAAAAAAGTGGTGTATAACCTATTATCTTTGGAGCCATAAGAGTGAAACTCCAACTTACTCTCTTTAAGAATTTGCTTGTAGCATTCGAACATTTCTTTACTTGTAGCAAAAATTTTTGTACCAATTGAAGTACGTTTGAAAATACAATCTTTACCAAGTAGTTTTTGTATTTCTGTAAATGAGGCGTTAGCTTCAACGACAATAGGTGGAGGTTTGTGTTGTTTGACCTCGTTAATATTTGATACAGGAGTTACGTCCATATCATTAAGGCCAGCAAGCAGGCTAAATCTGTTGCTTGAAGTTGACGGGATATTTGGGTTAAAACCCGGAGGAAGTTTTGTCATCTTGTTGGCAAGGAGCTTTCTTTTTGATGAAGATTTGGCCCCTCGGGCCATCGCTAGATTTTTTATTCCTGTTTTAGGCTGAATTGACTATCACGTGAGTTCAAATGAGATCAAGAATAGGCAATTGCAAAAACAAAAATATACACTTGTTATTAATTTTAAATAGTTGTACTCTAAGCGCTTTAATTATTTACACGACCGTTCGTAAAGAGAATTAGATTCGAACTGGGATTCGACATGATTACGCATGGAGAATCATATAATTTACTGCGAAAAGTACAACTTTTAAATGAACCTTTGCATCTCACCTCAAGGGATGATAATTTACATTTGCTTCGTAATAAACTTCGAAGACATATAAGTGAGGCATACAGTCGTAATCAAGCACAATATAATCTACGAACTCGTCCCGTTGTTTTTAACATTGGGCAAGAAGTGTTCAGAAGAAATTTCTCACAGAGTTGTAAAGAAAAAGCTTATAACGCTAAATTAGCACCACTTTTTATTAAGGCAAAAGTGAAAGAGAGAGTTGGGAATAATTACTATATTCTTGAAGACTTAGGTGGAAAAACTATTGGTACTTTTCATGGGAAAGATATTAGGGCTTAATCATTTATTTTCCGATTAATATTGTAACCCACGGATCAATATTACTCGGTTTTGTAATAAACGTATAATCATAATTTTTATACCATTTGAGGAACTTGAAAAGTGAAAATTTTATTTAAAAAAAAAAAATAATAATAATAATAATAATAAAGAAACCTTTTTAGAAACAAAATAATTTTTCTGCTTAAGTTTGCGCATATTTCATTATGTTTTTATAGAAGCTATTCAACCATAAAAATTTCAAGCTAACATAGTGAATGGTTTGTGTCTTGGCTATTACTGACTAGTAAAAGAAATACTCAGAAATTTTTATGTATAAATTTAGAATTTACATCAGTAAATTAAATTTTAAAATTTCTAAATCTCTTTATCCACAATATTTTACATTTGAAAAATAACGAGTAAAATATCTATTTTGTTACTTCGAGGCATATTCTTGTAAACTGACATAGGTGTTCGTTTTGGTAGTTTACGATATACAAGTAAATAAATGTAAAATCGACTTTTTGCCACTCATATACCTAACGAGGTATCAAAGAATTTACTTTTACTTCCTTTTTCATACACACGTTGAAATAGTAAGACGTATTAATAAACCTTTCATGGGAATAATTATAAACGAGTAAATTGTAAGTGGAAAATAAACATCCAGCCAAAAGATAACGATCAAGTCACAAAACTACAGGTATTTTGCAACAAGTTCTTCATAACTATTGAAATTTTGTAAAAATTTCATGAAATTAAAGTTAACTAAATAACCTTTTCTAGATTTGTTCAATCGAAGTGAATAGTTTGGATGCACAGCTAAAGGCATTGCTAGGAAAAAACAGTAAATCTCTATCAAGAAGTGGTCGCGAATAAATTTATATTTATTCTTTTATTCCCAATCAGAGGATTAAGCATCAAAGATAGTTCGTTCGGTATATTTTTTTCATAAGGTATAATTACTTAACCAACTTTTGAACGTGGCTTGTTCTAAATTTTAAACATTTATTTCTCTTAATCTGGATTTACAGAGTTTTGGGCCTTTCTAGAGTTAACTTAAGTTAGGCCCCATACCTTTGCTTAATATCAAAAAGGGTACAGCGATCAACAAAAAAAAAAAAAAAAGAAAAAAAAACTTGCTGAGAGGGAATTGTGAACAGAATTGTCATCGAACAACAAACGACAAAAAAATAGAAAAAAAAAAAACAACAAACAAAAACAAAATACCTCGTAATGCAGCTTCATATTGTTCTGGTAAAAGCATTAGCAAAGTAAAATTTATATAAAATACCACTATACAACTAATGAAAGTGAACCATCAAACACCAACGGTTCATTGATACGGAAGGAGTAAACCCAAAATAAAGAAAAGAAAAAACAAATGAACCATTAAATTAAAATTTTAGATAAATTTTTCCGGGAATTGGTTAAAGCCCTTAAAACAATGCATTCGCAAATCCTATAATTTGTCACGTAAATATCCATGTAAGAAGTATATAAAAACTAAATATAAAGTTTTTTTTTTGGTGCCTGAAAATGAAAGTGCATACGTGGTTCTAAAACAACACAGAAAATACATATGTATATATATCAGTGAAACCAGTAACGTAAGTTTTTTTTTGGGATTACAAATAATAAATCCACTAACTCTTTAAAATTCTAATTAGTAAAAGTGATGGATTACATCTAAAAAAAAGAAAAAAAATATTTAATACAGCAATAACAAGTTATACCCGAGAAATATTAATTTTTTTCTTTTTTTTTCAAAGTAGATCAATACATATGTCCCCCACTGTCATTATAAGCCTATATTAATTTAAATATAAAATATGCAAGAACTTAATTATCATGATCTAGCTAACCAACATTGAACATCAAACCAAACATCGAACTTGCTGGAGGCCTTCATCAACGTGTGTATTTGGGTGAGTTACAACATGATTATAATGTTTCTTACAAATTAATTTGTCGTTCGAACAATAAAACAATAACAGTTCTATATATTTTATTACAAAGAGAATTGATCTTCTGGCTCTCAATGAATTTTTTTGTTTTATGTTTTTCTACAAAACTAATCATGACGTAGAGGATGTTAATTTAGTTTCATGTTCTTTTTTTTTTTTTTTTTTTGACAAAGTCCATTCAACGCTAATAGTTATTATATACCGTATTTTCGTAGATATCAAAAACGGAATGCATTTTTGTGCAACTGAATCGTTTGATTCAACGGTTTTAAACATTATTTCCATTCCCAAGATACGTCATGCACTTTCACTAGGTATTGTAATCTTGTAACGTTTAAAAGAAACAAATCTTTATAAAAAAATTTAAAAAACATAAAAAAAAAAACAAAAACCCTTAAATTAGAGTTACTTAAAAAAAAACAAAAAAATAAGATAGTCATACATATTGTTAGATTAACCTCAATGAGATGAATAAAGTTGAATTTTATAAAAATATGGATTGTTAAATAAATAAGTGTGTTTCTTATAATGTGGTAAAGTTGTGTAGGGATTGGTAATATTTGGGTCTTGAGGTCAACATATTGCGTACTCAGGACATGGTTAGGGAGGGTATAGAAACGCATAACTCCTACAACATCGTGGAGTTATATATAACAATTCAATGTTTTTTTTTTTGATTGATTACCAGTTTGTTTAATATTTACAATAACTACCAAGGGGATTTTTTTTGTTGTTGAGTAGTTATCCAGACCATTAAAGTAGCGTATTCATATTACAAAATAAGGAGTCTATAATAATTTTTGTAGTGCAAATTTATTTTCATGGGAAGAGGACCCGAACCCCCAACTGACTGAAGCTAGCAGCTCAATGGCTCCTGCAGTCCTCCTTACCAGAGAATGCTCATACCATCGTAATCGACCGTGATTTTTTTTTTAAATTTAACTGTAGATTGTCATTATACCCATTTATTGGGATGTTACATTACATAGTACGGTGTCTTTGAATTGAATGGGTTTTGTTTTAAGTGCAATATGATTCATTCTTGTTTATACTGTTTGGTTAATGTTTACAATATTTTTCGTTTAATTGTTTTGGATTTTGGACTCTTGAAAAAAATATTCGGTAATCTGATTTATTTTAATATATTTTGTTAATCTTCATATTACTAAGTTGGTTTTGAAGTTTTGGTTAATTGAGTCATGGATAGAAATGTACATGTGTTGATTGAAATTTGAATTTGTACAGTAAAAATTAAAAAAAAAACGATTAAACTTATTGAACTAAATTCTTATTCTATATAGTGTTACAATTTTTATTTCTACATTAACAAATTTATTAACGTACATATTTTTGTATATATTTATTTGTTTTTGTTTATTTGTGTGAATATTGTTTTCTTTTATACATTTTGTTTGTTTGTCAATTTTTTTTTTATTATATTTCTTTAATAAATTTTTATGTAATATTTTCTCTTTATCTTTAATTTTTATAGTTACGTTTACATTATTAATGTTAATTATTTCATACTTCATGGAAATTTATACAAAACTATGCGGAAATTTATTTAAAACTCATATGGAAATATATATCTACAAAATTCATATGGAAACCCTTATGAAACCTCCATGGAAATCTTTTTCTCTTAATTACTTATATGGAAATTTGTTCGGAATCCACATGGAAATTTATATAGAAATCTGAATATAGTTTTATCAGTTCATTTCTCCACGTCTCAATGCGGACTCCTGGCAATTCTTATTTCATGATTATTTTTCCTTAATACCAAATATTCTAATCATCATTCATTACTAATTTCTCTTCCTATTTAGACAACAAAAAAAATTTTGGCTCCTCCAATTAATCAATACCTTAGTATTATGGGTCATTACCAAATCTTAATCTTCGTTCCTTATATTCTGAGGTTAATTTTTTTTCTTAATTGACTTCAGCATGGTGTGTCTTTATACTATTTAATTGATTTGATTTTCTTTTCTTTATTTATTATATTGGTACCTACTTTAGTTCTTCAATATTTTTTTTTTCTTTGACGTCATTATCTTTATTCATTTTCATTTCTTTCCTTACTATTCTTTTATTTAATTTTCCCTGGGTTGTAAAATATTTTAATTCAATCTGCTTAACATACAAATATAGTTTCTCCAACATGTTATCTAAATAAATGGGATTATCACTACATTCCACGGCCGTACAGTTCACAGAATGACTACCTTATCTTCATTTTATATTCTTTGTCGACTTCATTTATATTCCTCTTATGCGTCTTATATATGCGCGTCTTATATTTTCAATTTATATTTGTGTGGATCTACATTCCCACATCTTGAGTTCATGACGCTCAATAGGAGATGATTCATCCTTATCCTCACTTAATTTATTTACGTTATCAATTTTATTTTCATTTATTTCATTTTGTATCATGTTTTCACTCATTGTAATCGTCAATGTCTTTTCATTTAGCTCGTCAACTTCTATTAGGTTTATAAAATTCTATTCCATCTCCATTATGTAATTTCTTTTCCTGGTATTATCATGAATTATATACCCTTCCACATAAATCCCATGAATCAATAATTTTCTCTAATTTTTAGTTCATTCCTTAAAAATTTTCTCTTTTTCCCTTTTTTTTTACATTCTCCATATCCATTGTTTATTTCATTTAAAAATTTTTATCTATCAATTTTTCCACTTTAATTTATAGTATTTTCTTTTGTATATTTGTAAATTTTATTTCCATATTTTTGTTTATGATATAGATTATAATGTAATTTTAAAATTTTCATAGAATCTTGTTTCTAAAGAAATTTTTCTTATAATGTATGTAGTGTATTCTCTTCTTTGATATTAAATCTTATTTAACAATTTTATCAAAAAAATGATTCTTAACATATGTATATATAATTGGACATATATAAGCAACGTACATATTTCAATTAATTAAAGATTACAAATAATTATTTAATCTTATCAAATTGTAATTTATTTTATAAAATTATTTTATTATATTTTCAAGTTTATATATAAAAAAAATGTTCGTCATTTTGAAATATATCTACTAGGTCGCATATTTCCTTATCATCAAAATGGTCTCTAATTCAGTAGTCGATGGTCGCAAAATGTCCTTTTCTGTCGGTCTTCCCTTCATTCCTATGTCTTTCCATAATCTGGTTAACCATTCTACTTTCCTTTCTAGTGTAGCCTTATCCATTTACTTTTCCATCTTTTTCTTTCTCTGTTTGTCGAAACTACCAAAATATTTCTCATAGTCGAAGTTACGGATTTCTTCGTCCAGTCTGTCTAACATGTCTGTCCCTTCTTTTATGTTATATTCCTTACCATCTTCGACGATTATTGGAATGTTCCTATTACTAGACATTTTTGTTTTATTTTTATATAAATCTGTAAAAAAAAATTTCTGTTATATATGCCGTGTTATGTACAGCTTGCCTATGTATCTGCTTCATTACGTATTTCTTTATATATTTAACCAATACTGTGATAGTCGCAGTAGCACAAATTAGTGTCATGACCTTAAAACTAATGCTTATTGCTGTCGGAGCGTTTCTCTGTTGCTGTCACTACTTCCTTTATTTTAGTCTGTGTACTGCCCATTATGAAATTTTCCTTTCTTTCCAAATATTTTGTACACTACAATATCTTTGCATAATTTATAAAATTTACTTCAATTTGTTTTATGTTCTCTATTAATATTCTTTTAAAATTTTTCTTTTAAATTAATTTTGCTTCAAAATGCTTCCTCATTACTTCTGGTTCAGCAGCTGGAAATGTTGTAGTTCTGGTGCTGTTGAATTCATTTTCCTATATAAATGTTGGTCTGAGGTTGATGTTAAGATTGGCAGGTTTTTTATTTATGTCACTATTCTGCTTTTTGCCATAGTTGTTGTAATTCTTCGCCCATGTAACTATTGTTATTTGTATTGCTGTTCCGTGCAGTCAGACTGGCTTTTCTTGGTTGTCAACGTTGCCCTCTTCTAGGATCTTAGCCCATCTAATTTCTGCTTGCTGCACTTCTTTCCACAGTTCCTCCAGATTCTCACCCATAGAATCCTAAAAATTATTCCAAATTTTTTTTTTGCTATCCTTAAAACCAAAAAGGATCAAGACTAAGCCTAAGCTATGTTTGTCTTTTTCCTTTTGCTGTAAGATTAAGCAAAATTAAATTTAGCAAGATTAAATTGCTATATTTTTTAATTTTTGCTTCTTATCTTGTAGCAATCGGCAGGACATCAGAAGGATGCAGGTAAGGTGGGCAGGATCGCCATATAAATGTTTGACAATGTTTGGCAGGATCGCCATATAATGTTTGATGTTGATCGCGAATAAAGAAAAAACACTTGTCGTTTTTAAGTCTAAAATGTTAATGCTTTATTTACTAACAATTACCCTGCTTATAAAGAACTTATGAGAAGTTCTAGACTTCTTCGCTAAAGAGAACTTTCTAAAGTACTCTTAATAATTATTAATACTAAGAGAGATGTTCTAACATGCTCTCGATAATCTAGTTTTACATTCAATTAGTTAATGGGGTGTGGCTTACTCATTGAATCAATGTCTAGTGGCGCGCGGCTTCACTCTCAGTTTCATTATTACTTACTGAGAATACAAGTGCTGCTGCATTCCATTCAGTACATTGACCATTGACCATATGTAGTATATGTGTATGACTCGTGCCATAGAAATGAGAGCCACTCCTTTGTTTGTATACATGACGCTGCACGTTAGCATTTGGCCTACATTCGTACGCTACGTCATGTATACACGACACCAACCACAAATGATCAAAAACTATAACCAAGGGATGGGTGGAGTAGATCTACACGATAATGCTGTACAAAATTACAGTATTGCGATAAAATCAAAAAAGTGGTATTGGCCGTTATGGATTTCTGTCCTAAATTCAGCACTTGTAAATGCTTGGAAACTTGATTGTTTCCTTCGTCGTTATAAAAAGACAAATATTCTTCCACAAAAAGACTTTCGGATTGATATTGCATACGCTCTTATGATGACACCGGACGAAGAGGAATCACATTCAGAAGGCGATGATAATTCGATTGAATCAGAACACCTACCTCATCTTAATCCCCAAAACCTACCTAACATTCGAGGCAATCATTTAATTATAAAAATAGAAAACAATAAAAAAAAGGAGGTGCAAACATTGCCATAAGCCTGCTTCCTTTTTGTGCAGAAGATGCAATATTCCACTACATACACATTGTTTTGAAACTTATCACAATGAAAATGGATATAAGTAAAAAGTTAAGTTATCAAATATTATTTTTGTTTAAAGTATTAACAAATAAAATATAAAAAAAATCATAATTTTGTATTTAAGTAAGTTCTAATAATACTTGAACAAAATGCTGACTAGTGCCCAGCGTTCGATAAATCGAACATTTCAAAACACTTAATTTTAGGAAAAGTACAACTTGGAGAAGAATTTTACTTGCAGATTTGGATTTAGGAGCCATAAATTACTATAAGAACGAAGTTTGAAAGAAATATTAAAAAAAAAAAAAGTCTTGGGCGGATATGGGTTAATGCAAAAGAAATGTATTTTCCCCACAACAAAATATTGCAGAATTTTATGTAAATAAAATAATATACCGATTTATTTCTAACATTCAGTTATTATGGATATACATATGTATATGGAATATATGTAAATTATTTGTATTATTTAATATGTGTATGTATGTATATGTAAATATTACACACAAAAAATACAACATCAAACGTTATTTTTGTGTTTTTCTCTTTAAATAAATTAATACATAAAAATTTTTTTTGCTAAATTTACATTGTTTTTTTTTATTAACAACTGGGTATTTTAGCATTATTTGCTTTAGATGCTGGTGAATTTTTACTCCCTTTATATTAACTCGTAGTGTCTGCTTGTCGAAAAAATTTTGGATCGATTTTAACCCCTTTCCCGTGACCCAATCGATCTGAAACTTTGCAGGCATGCTCGTGGCAATGCAGAAATAATCTAGTAAATTTTTTTAGTGATGCCAAAACAATGGAAACTTTTAAATTTTTCTACCAGTGTTGATAAAAAAAATGTACAAAGGGTTAGTTTTTATTATATTATTACCACAACGACCACAAAAACAACAAGTCCAGCTATGACAACAATACAGCATTTATAATAACAACAAGAACAATATAGAAACATCATATTTTTAATTTTTCAGAGATTTCCTGGACCTGTTCCACCGATTTTAATGATTTTTGAAATAGAAATCTTCCCATTAATTTGTTGAATCATTCTCACTAAAAATGATCACCTTATCTATCCTATTGAGGGCGTGATCGTGACAAGAACAACATAGAAAATTATATTTTTCAAGACTTTTTTTAGTTCTTCATTCAAATCTCGGGCCCTAATCGACCGATCTGGACGAGTTTAAATAGCAAACTTCTCAGGATGTTAATGAATCATTTTTTATGTCAACAAGCACCCTAGCTGCCCGATTGATGCCGTCATCGTGATTTCCACAGGCGGACAGACGGACATCGCTATATCAACGAATGACCCAAATTTTATAGCGGCTTTTGGGAAGTTGAAAGACATTTTAATAAATCCCCCTATCCTACGATTTTAATAAGAGCTTTAAACTGATAACGGATGCCAGTAACTTTGCACTTGGTGCCGTTTTAACACAGGATGGGCATCCAATATGTTACGGCTCGAGACCACTCAATGTTCATGAGAGAAACTATTCCACTATAGAAAAGGAGCTATTAGCTATCGTCTGGGGGGTAAAATATTTTAGACCTTATCTTTATGGTATCGAATTTGATCTGAATACAGATCATCAGCCACTAAAGTGGTTATAAGCTAAGAATAATGGAAAGGACATTAGCCCAAGGCTACAGCGTTGGCCAGTCCATTTAATGGATTATGATGCTAAAATTGAATATAATAAGGGCAAAGAGAACCACATTGCTGATTTCTTGAGTCGCATCGATGTTGATCAAATGAGGCCAAATTGAGTGATGCCGAAAGTATCAATGCAGAGGAGGATTTGTCAAATGAAGATGATTCCTCCTCGTTAGTGGTGGATACAGTCCACTCTCAGGAGGAGGACTTAAATGATGACTTCTATACTTTGGACACAGTTGTTAATAGGTTCAAAACGCAAATAATAATTACGTATAATAAGAATGAGAAAGCAGTACAATTATTCGGTAAGAACAGAATATATATAGATAGAGTAGATTTGGACTCTCAAAACATTGATAGTATACTTAGTAATCATTCCATAAAAGGTCGAGTAGCAATTTACTCTGAAGTAGACGAAAGAACTTACTATAAATTCCCAAAAGCAATGAAGGAAATTTTTCGGAACAGGACTGACGTTAAGTTTCTGAGGTGTTCTCATATTGCGAGGGACATAGTGAATCAGGAGGAATTGAAGAGACAAATAGCTTTGTATCACAAGAACGAAACAGGTCACTCAGGAATTATTCCAACCTATGAGGGAATCAAGCATAAAATTTACAACCCTGAGTTGAAAACGACAATTCATGCAATTATAAATAATTGTGATTTTTGTTCAACTGAAAAATATGACAGAAATCCAATAAAACCTAAGTTCCATTACACTGCGACTCCATCTACCACAAATGAAATAATTCGTGTTGATAAGTACGTTAATAGCCGACAATCTTTTATAGTTTTTGTAGATAAGTTATCCAAGCGTGCTATACATTTTCATCTTCCAGATATAAATAATCAAACTATTATTCAGAAATTGAGGGAATTTTTAGCGATAAAAGGAAGAGTAAATAAGTTCGTCTTTGATAATGAGTTCAATACCATAAATGTTCGACGATTTTTAAATGAGGAGAACATATAATATCATGCCACAAAACCTAATAGTCATACGGGCAATGCGGATATCGAAAGATTGAACAATACAATTTCTGAAAAAATCAGTCTTAAACCTTGAGGAAAAGATGCCAGTAATAACCCAAATGGCTAGGGCTATAAAGTTTTACAACAATACTTTTCACTCAACAATTAAATGTACGCCTTCTGAGGTTGAACAACATCATGTTGATCACAGTACAATTAAAGAACGTATAAAGGCTATGAAATGTAGGATTTTAAGCAAACGAAACGAAAACCGCGAAAATTATATAGAACGTAGACAAGAGGGATACATTAAAAATTATAAAAGCGTTCGACATAAGGAACAACCAAAATTTATAAAAAGAAACCTGAACAATGTCCACATTAATAACATAAAACGTCCTTTTAAATTTACAGATTCTGATAACGATAATAATGATCATGTCACAAATAGTCTCAACCCACAACCTGCTATTATCTAACCCAATAACTAGTGAAACGGGTTTTATTAATATGAAAATAGGAGCCGTAGAAATTGTGAACCAAACTATAACTGTACTTCATATGATTGACCCTAATGATTTTAACAATATTGTAGCAGACATAGAGTCCAATATGGTTGCCATGCAAATTCCCCCAAACGGTTTAATCGAAAGACAAATCCAGATCAATAAGTCCCTCTAATAAAAAATTTAGGGAAAAAAGAGGTTTATTAAATATTGTGGGCTCTACGCAAAAATGACTGTTCGGAACAATGGACGAAGAAGACAGAATGGACATTCTAAATCGTTTAGAAGTTTACAACAGCAAACAGTCACAATGCCATTGAAGGCTTACACAAACAAATTGTAATAAACGAGCATTTTCAAAACAGCATTAATATGCTGAAGTCTACTATTCGATCTGACAGTAACATGACTAAAACAGCTTTCAATTAGTTGAAGTCACAAAACGGAAAAATTACTAGACAATTATTTTATTCCGACATATTGTTTAAATTGAAGTTTATCGAGGACAGAATAAATCAAATTCAGGACAGCATTGCCTCCGCACCACATACTACACCCTACTATATTGACATCGGACGAAATTATTGATTAAGACATTGATTTCCATAAACTGCGGTTAACAAAATTGGACGTATTATACTACAAAAATAATTTGCTCGTTATTGCGATTAAAATGCCATTGAATTTTTTTACGATTGATTTAAGACTAATGCTACCAATGCCCAACTCTGAATTTCTGGAGGTCGATTCAGATAGGGAGTATTTTATAACTGTAAATAATAAAAACTGTAAATATATAGAAAGAAGCTCAAGCTGTACTTTGCATTCAAATTGTAAACTCAAATATAATGATGTATTTAACATAATAACGATTGATGAAGAAACAGTTGTTGTAAAAAATGCAAAAAATAAACAAATTATACAAAATTGTGATGACAGAAATATCTTCTTAAATGGTGATTATATACTGTCTTTTTATGATTGTGAAATTAAAATAGATTATAATGTCTTCATAAACAAAAATGAAATTTTATTTGATAAGTTTGTTTACGATAATAACAATACATACAATTTTACTGAAGATACACAGTGTTCGCAGTAAAGTCGTTTACACAAGACGTAATCACTGTAACGCGAGCTGTGTTTTTTTTTCTTTTTTATCGTTTAAAATATATCATATATCTCTTTTCATTGCATATCTGAGTTTTGTGTTATTTTATAATTAGTAATAATGGGAGACTCGCCGGACCGAGGTCAAAACAATAAACCGCCCATTACTATGGACAAAAGTAAGTCTTGCACAATTTTAACACCCGGCCCAAAATACCTTTTGATGAAACGTGTGAACAGTGAAAAAACTTTATCGGAAGTGTCACCGTTCTTAATTAAAAAAGTCATAGATAATGTATGCGGAGGTGAAGTCGATACAAGCAAGAAATTATTAAATGGAACAATTCTAATTAAAACTAAAAATTTTATTCAAGCCAGAAATTTAATTCAATTATCCTCGCTCACCGAATCTATTTGTGTTGAAATGTGCGAACATCAATCTCTTAACTTCGTTAGAGGTGTCGTATATTCAATGACCTTCGCAATATACCAGAAGAAGAAATTCTACATGAACTAAAAAAACAAAACGTACATAAAGTAAACAAAATTTTAAGAATAATAAATAACGAACTTAAAGAAACCGGTTTAATAATCGTAACATTTGCCTCTACTTCTCTACCCGCAGAATTATCTATCGGCTATGAGAAAGTTAAAATAAGGCCATACATTCCTCTCCCTTTAAAATACAAAAACTGCCTTCGGTTTGGACATTTATCTAAGTTTTGCAAAAACATTAAAATATGCTCTAATTGCTCATCCGATTACCATCTTAATGAAGAGATTAACAAAATTTGCTCTCATACCAAAATGTGTATTAATTGCATTGCTCATCCACAAATCATTACAACACAAACAAATTGATGTCAGAACTGATTTTGATACCATATGTATTGAAATTCACTCAAAGTTAAAATTTAAAATAGCATCATCTTACATCGGTCCAAATAAATATTTTACACATGAAAATCTTTTTAATGTATTTAGTAACATTAACCAACCGATTATGATAACGGTAGACTTTAACAGTTGGCACCGAAATTGGGGCTCAGAAGAGGCAAAATACTAGCAAATTATATTAACAACAATGAGCTTGTATTATTAAATGACTGCTCCCCAACCCCGTTTAACACTCATTTCACCTTTTCACATCTCGACCTATCCTTCTGTTCCCCCTCGCTTTCCCTACATACAGAATGGAAAATAGAAAATACTCTACATGGTAGCGGCCACTTTCCCATCATCATAACCCTATTTCGTCAACCGGTTCAGTCTCACTCAACTTTTAGTCCCAAATTTATTATAAAAAAAGCAAACTGGACTGCTGAAGTGTACATGTGGGGTAACGTCGTCGTGAGTTACATGTACCGTTGTTTTTTAAGGATGTGTCTTGTTTAAATCTTTATTAAATTAAAACAAGTTTTATTTCTTTTCTATTGTTCTAGGACCTGTTTAGGCAAGACTTGTTCTGAAAAAACATCTTCTTCTAAACTATCAAATAGAACTCCCCTTTATTTTCAATTGTTCAATCTTATATATTAATTCCTACTATACTTACAACGGAGTAAATGAGTGACTTACAATAATCAGTCCATATCATAATTTATTCTCTTAAATCTCTCTAATCAATACATTCTAATGTTAGCTATGTACATTTGTACTAGGCGAACATGAAAACTAGGGTGGTTTCTCACTATTCATAAATTAGTCATAAATTCATACATGAGTACAATTTCAAACAAAAGAGTGAAATTGTACTGGTTAAAGTGCAAACCGAATACAATACATAGGAATGTGTATTCTACACAGTGTGCATATGAAATCAAATAAAGTTGCTCTATATACATCGATCACTCTATCCGATTTCACTGCTTCGTACAATAACCTTCTCAGTGAAAACAAACGTACTGAGTCATTTGTCAACAATTATCACTGACCAACCCTAAATATCCACTTGATATTTATTGTCCCATATTTTGTGTCGCTTAGTCAGATGTACGTGTATATATATATGTATGTAGGTTTTGTTTATTCTTTTCAGCTAAACACTTTATTGTGTTTACATACATACATGTATTACACTGAATATCAAAACCAATGCATATATTTGGAACTTGAACTATCCAGAAGTGATAATATAAACAAAGAAGCTGCCAATATATGCAGAATTATTCATCAAGCCACGAATATTTCAATACCAAAAACTCATCCAACAATTCCCAAAAAGGTTCCTTGGTGGAATTGCAATCTAGAGCTACTAAAAAAAATAAAAACAAATCTTGCAATATTTACAAACAAAATATAACTACCACCAACCTAACAAACTACAAAAGAAACAACGCTATATTTAAACGTGAAATTAAAAAAGCTAAAAAAGAATCAATATTTAAATTTACCTCCACCATAAATCCAACTTCTCGAGTTGAAAACATATGGTCAAATATAAAGTCTTTTACTGGTTACAAATCAATCCAAACTATACATGGAATATCTTCACAAACAAATCCTAATAACCTAATAACAAATAAAATTGAAATAGCCTCCGAACTAGGAAAATTCTGGTCTAAAAACTCATCCGACTGCAACTTTCCCTATGAATTTCAATCAAAAAAATATAATTTATTATTGAACCCACCAATAACAGAACCAAGCTTAGAGCCTAGAAAAATTGGGATAGATTTCAATATGTCCGAACTAAATGCAGTATTAAATAAACTTAAAGGCAAAACACCAGGGTTGGACAGAATTTCATATTCGATGATTAAGCAACTTCCTATCATAATGAAATAACGAATACTTCAACTTTTTAATTAAATTTTTAACTCATATATCCCGCAGCAGTTTAAAATTAGCATCGCCGCACCAATCTATAAGAAAGGTAACGACAAAACCTGTCTTAACTCATATCGTCCCATATCACTTAACCCTTGCCTATCCAAAGTGTTAGACAAAGTCGTTGCAAATAGACTATGGTGGTTTTTAACAACTCATAAACTATTAAATAATCGACAATTTGGTTTCACAAAAGGAAAATCGACAATGGACAGTCTATTATACATAGATCACCAAATTTCTGACTATCTTTCGCTCCGTAAGCTCATAACAGTGGTATCGTTGGATTTCCAAAAAGCTTTCGACATAATAGTATTACACACCATAATAGATCAACTAATTGCTTGGAAAGTCAAACCAAAAATAATTAACTATATTATAAATTTTATGAAAAACCGCAAATTTAAAGTAAGAGTTGGGTCACATTATTCAACTGCATTCCCACTTCATAATGGCATCCCACAAGGATCTCCACTTTCTGTAATACTGTTTCTTATAGCCTACAACAAACTGTGCCAAGTTATTTCAATCCATCGCGAAATTGATTTTACGTCCTACGCTGATGACTTCTACCTAATTATCAAATCAAGCAAACTCAAAAATCCAGCTATAAATCTCAGCAACCTTTTTAAGGACATACTTGACTGGTGCAACTACTCTGGAGCAGTAGTATCTCCAACAAAATTCAAATACATTCATATATGCCGCAAAAAACTCTGCAAATGTGAAATTATATCTAATCGATTACAACTCACTGAAGTTAAAAACCTTAAATTATTAGGTCTAATTATCAACAAAAGATACGGATGGATAGATCATATTGAAAATCTAGTTCAATCATTACAGCAGCATCTAATTATTATCAAATGCCTCTCCAGTCCTAAGTTCAACTTCAATACATATACCTTAATTCAAATCACTAAAGCAGTTATCCTATCTAAAGTCAATTATGGCCTACCTAAATTTGGTTACGTTTCAAGATCGCTGTTTGCGTAATTAAATAAACACATTAACTCTGCCATCAGATGCTCACTAGGTGCCTTTCGCACTTCTCGGATATATAAACTTTACGCTGAGACTAATATTCTTCCTCTGGAAATTCAAAGAGACATACTCACCACAAAATTATATAAGTCCTTCTATGACACCACAACTCCTCTTAAAAAAATACTCGATAGAGTAAAAAAATCAAAAAAAAAAAATAAAAAAAAATGCCAGAATACCGTCTACAATTACAAAAATTAAACATAAATGTGATGACTCAACATACCGATCACCTCACAACCAACCAGACGCAAAAACTTTCCCCCTTGGTCACTCGAACAAAGCAGCGTCGATATATCACTACACCAAAAACCGATCATAATCCTCAGCAATTTCGCTCTCTTTTTAATGGCATTAAGCAACAATTAAAAAACTACTACTTTATATACACGGATAGATCAAAAAATGAGAACAACATTGGATTTAGCATTACAACAGAAAACAACGTCATCTATATAGGAAACTTACCACAACACAGCTCTATACTGACTGCAGAATTAATAGCTATAACCAAAGTTATGGAATATGTTGAAAATAAAAATGGCAAATACGCTATCTGTAGCGACTCTCTTTCATCTCTGAAGTCCATTTTAAAGATCTCTAACAACAACATATATGCCTCGAAAATCCGTGACATCATAATTAGAAAATATCCCAACATCAAATTAATATGGATACCCATCCACTGCATTATACCTGGGAACGAGTATGCTGACACTGTAGCTAACTACGCCTTAAGAGCGCCTCTAATTACAACTGGAAACCTCAACACTAAAGATTTATCAAAATACATAATATCTCATCATAAACATAAGGATACAACCTATCAACGAACATCTTTCTGGTATAAAAAAGTAAATATTAATGATCGTGGAATTTTAAAAACCATCAACAAAAACATAAACTCAAATATAAACCGATTAGACTTAACAAAATGCATACGGCTTCGACTAGAACACACAAAAGTCACGCATGGCTGTATTTGAAAACTCCCAATTACATACCCCTGTAATTGCAACATAACCTATCCAACCGATCCTTCACATCTCTTAGCAGAATGCCCAAAATTCTACACTCAAAGATCCCGGTGCTTCAACAATAAAGATCCGATGGAACTACTTGCCGATCCAACTGATGAAAATAATTTAACAATTATCAATTACTTAAAATCAACAAACATTTTAAACTGCATTTAATTATACATATATTTTAACAATTATCACTATTTTGTTATATACCTTTGAGCTGAAGGCCTCAGTTGCTATTGCTCCTATACACAATTACCTTATAATTTTAATTGTAAGTTAATTTCTAATAAATAAATAAATAAATACTGAAGATACATTTTTAAACTTTAGAAAACTGACAAATAACAGCTTCCATAACATAAACGAAATAAAAGAATTAAAAATGCACAAAAATATTTCCTATGGCATCAATATATCTATAATAATTCTAATTGTAATAATATTGTTAGTACTTATATTTTTAATAAGAAAAAATCAAATTCAAATTAAAATTAATGAAGCCCCTCCTCAAATAAGGGAGGTTATACAGAAATATGAGGAAAATGAATAATAACATGCAAATATTTATCTTATCTATCATGTATTCGAATTCAGGAGAATTCTTTTAACTAAGATTGGAGGAGTTACATACAACCAAACATACAGATTATATGATTGTATACACAATCATATACTTTGTCGTTTGTTTGTATGTCACAGTAACTCGATAGTTTTGTTATTGTGGCAATCCCACGACTGTGAGTTTTTTCTCATAAATGTAGACGATAAGATTATGCTGAATTGCAGAATAGCTGCAATTCATAGCTTTAAGTTATTTTTTAAGAAAAATAAAAATCAGTTTAAAAAACCAACAAAACAACAAGGTTGTTTTTACTTAATTCGCGCGGCTTCGCTCTCTATGGCCCTTATTATGAGTTGCATACGATCTTCGCTGGCTATCGAACATCGACTATCGAATGTCAAATTCGTATTATGAGCTGGCAGCACGGTCGAAAATTTCATTGTACAACGAATTTTCAATCGAACACAATTTTGCTTTCGATGCTGGATGGCAGTTTGTAAAACTTACGGAAAATATAAGTTGTAAATTATTTTAATTTCATGATATTGATCTGCCTTGTGTGCATTGCCGCAGCAGTTCATCTGTAGTGGACAGCAATTCCATAAACGCCTCCTTGCAGTCGAAAATTTGCTATAAACCTGCAAACAATTGGTACCCTTGTTAAAACATCGCATACTTACGTAGTGGAATTCATTTCCAAAATGTTGGAAGCATCTCTCATGATGAAGCATTCATCTTCATCAGACGATCCATAATTCCATGTTAATAAATAATTAATTATTTTTATTCTTTAATAAATTTGTAAACAATGTTTATTTATAGTGCCAGCTGCTAAATATGTACTATTGTGAATAATCCAATTGAGTGAAATTCACAATAGCGCTATTTTATCGAATGTGCGTCATAATACCAAATGAAAACGCATCCGGGGAAACCACAGACAACAGATCTGGTAACACTAAATATTATAGTTTATCATATATACCGAAGCTCACAGATTACATACAACTTGCGGAAATAATAAAAAACGAAGATGTAACAATAGCACACAAATCAAACAAAACAATAAATTCATTATTTACAAGAACAAAAACTAAAATTGAGAGAGCGCAACAGAGCAATGTAGTTTATGAAATTACATGTGATGACAAAACGAACGAATAGTGCGGAAAATTTACATAGGAACAACGAAGAGAAGTGCTGGTACGAGGATGACTGAACATGCAGCTGACATTAGAAACAACAAAATTACTACAGGTTTATCTCAACACTGCATAGAGATGGGACATAAGCCCCATTTGGACGAATTCAAAATACTGAATAAGGAACGAAACCAAAACAAACGTTTAACACTTGAAAGCTTGAGGATCCAGCAGAAAATTAAATTAGCGATTAACATAAAAGAGGATAACGACAACACCAACGCTAACTACACAGTTGCAATTACTTAGTAGAAGGCCAAAACTGTGATACGTAGCGTTAGAATAAATTTTAACTGTGATATTTTTAAATTTTATTTGCATTGGGAAAAGAAATCCTTGCATTGTTGGTTCTGATGTGGACGTTGATAACTTGAACAACAAATTTGTCGAAATCGAGGTGAATAGACCAACTGAAAATGAGTACGAAAAAATTCATACTGTGCCTATTGAGAACTGTTTTGATTTCGAAAGTATTACATCAATTAAGTGTGGGCTTAGATGAAATTAATCCAAGATTTTTAAAAATTGTTGTTCCTAAACTTTTACCATTTCTTACGTATTTAATTAATACAGTATTAACAAAATCAATTTTTCCTGACATGTGGAAAAAAGCAAAAATCATTCCTATTCCAAAGAATAACAGCGACTTCCGACCTATTGCGATACTACCATTTTTATACCCTCCACTCCAGTGTGCAGAGGGTATATACAAGTTTGTCATTCCGTTTGTAATAATTAGAAAAAAAATTTTGGACCCCATAAAATATATATATTTGTGATCCTTATAACAACCGGAGTTTATATAGCGATGTCCGTCTGTGGAAATCACGATGACGGCATCAATCGGGCAGCTAGGGTACTCGTTGACATAAAAAATGATTCACTAACATCCTGAGAAGTTTGCTATTTAAAATCGTCCAAATCGGTCGATTAGGGCCCGAGATTTAAATGAAGAACTAAAAAAAGTCTTGAAAAAATATAATTTTCTATGTTGTTCTTGTCACGATCACGCCCTCAATAGGACAGCTAGGGTGATCATTTTTAGTGAGAATGATTCAACAAATTCATGGGAAGATTTCTATTTTAAAAACCATTAAAATCGGTGGAGCAGGTCCAGGGAATACTCTGAAAAAGTAAAAAAAAAATGAAAAACATGATATTTCTATATTGTTCTTGTTGTTATTCTAAATGTTGCATTGTTGTCATAGATGGACTTGTTGTTTTTGTGGTCGTTGTGGTAATAATATAATAAAAACAAACCCTTTGTACATTTTTTTATCAACTCTGGTAGAAAAATTTAAAAGTTTCCATTGTTTTGGCATCACTAAAAAAATTTGTGAGATCATTTCTGCCATTGCCACGAGCCTGCCTGCAAAATTTCAGATCGATTGGGTCACGGGAAAGTGGTTAAAAGCGATCCAAAATTTTTTCGACAAGCAGACACTACGAGTTAATATAAAGGGAGTAAAAATTCACCAACATCTAAAGCAAATAATGCTAATATACCTAGTTGTTAATAAAAAAAAAACAATTGGGCAATTCACAATGGGTAATGTATCGTTGTATCTGTTGTATCGTGTATCACTTTACAATAGTGTAAAATTGTTGTTGGTAATTTTCACTGAAAAATCTGATACACGATCCAACTTCATTTGCTATGTTTAGTAAATGTTGTATATTGTATCATAACATATCAGTTCCAAGTGAATGCCAGTTTTTATGAAAAAGAAAAAACAAATACATAGAATTTTATCAGCATAAATAATTATAAAATAAAATATGGCAAATAATGCAAATAACGCAAATACATCGATAAGTTTATTTATATAAAAATTAATATTTATATTTTTAGTATGTATTTTCTCTTTCAGTACCAACCAAAACATTTAACATTTTTTTTTGAGTCCAGCCCAACAGGCTCCGTATACAAAAGCTATAATTACAGAACTAGGAGGAGAGGCATCTACAATTTCAGCATCTTATGCAATAGCAGACAGGTCAAGAAGACAAGTTGCGATGGAGATTTCAACTGCTTGCAAGGAACAGTGGTGCTTTCCTAAATACACAACCTTACATTGGGATACAAAACTCGCATCGGCACTGTCCATTATCGTTGGAAACGTTCACCAGCAAAAAATTCTTGCTGTGCCAGCATATCCACAAGGAACTGATCGTAAGTGTGGCTCAATCTTTGCTGACTTAATCTTGGGAATGCACACAAACAATAATGAACATGACATTTACACAGCTTCTGCCAACATCTGAGTGCAAAAGAAATTGGGACGTGCGCTTCTTTGGTGAGCATCATATTGAAGAAATCATTTTATCTCACGTTTTTGATGACTTATAGATCGAGGGTTCTAAGTCACCAGATTTTTAAACATTGTTTAAACGATTTCGTGACAATTTTGATAATATTGATCATAGTGCATTAGAACCATATAACTCAGAGCCAGTGGATGTACAAGTAAGTAGCATAGTTAATAGTCTTAGATTGGGTCACGGGAAAGTGGTTAAAAGCGATCCAAAATTTTTTCGACAAGCAGACACTACGAGTTAATATAAAGGGAGTAAAAATTCACCAACATCTAAAGCAAATAATGCTAATATACCTAGTTGTTAATAAAAAAAAAACAATTGGGCAATTCACAATGGGTAATGTATCGTTGTATCTGTTGTATCGTGTATCACTTTACAATAGTGTAAAATTGTTGTTGGTAATTTTCACTGAAAAATCTGATACACGATCCAACTTCATTTGCTATGTTTAGTAAATGTTGTATATTGTATCATAACATATCAGTTCCAAGTGAATGCCAGTTTTTATGAAAAAGAAAAAACAAATACATAGAATTTTATCAGCATAAATAATTATAAAATAAAATATGGCAAATAATGCAAATAACGCAAATACATCGATAAGTTTATTTATATAAAAATTAATATTTATATTTTTAGTATGTATTTTCTCTTTCAGTACCAACCAAAACATTTAACATTTTTTTTTTTTCATTATAAATTAAAAAGCAAGAGGTACGTAACTAAAACTCCAGGGTACATCTCACGACCAAAAAGCAAACACTGACAACTGTTTTCTCTTATACAAAATAGCAGAAGCGACGAAGCGATCTTTCCTCGTTGGATCGAAAATTACAAAAGAAAGCGTTTTACAATATGAAAATACAACTGAGTTTTCACAACAAATGATTGTATTGTGTATTTCAATACAACATACAATATACAACACCTGTTGTGAATTGCCCAAATGTAAATTTAGCAAAAAAAATTTATGTATTAATTTATTTAAAGAGAAAAACACATAAATAACGTTTGATGTTGTATATTTTGTGTGTAATATTTACATATACATACATACACATATTAAATAATACAAATAATATACATATATTATATATACGTATGTATGTATGTATATTCATAGTAACTGCATGTTAAAAATAAATCGGTATATTATTTTATTTACATAAAATTCTGCAATATTTTGTTGTGGGGAAAATACATTTCTTTTGCATTAACAGAGTGTCACTTCATTTTGCTCAGCGTGACTATGCCACAGTAGATGGCGCCACAATTTTTGTTTGTTCTATTTAGCTTTGCAATAGTTATTTCTATTTTAACATGAATGTCAATATTTTCAACTAGATATCATACAGAACAATGTTAAGAGTATACACGGGCTGGTCTTTTATTTCATACGTTTTTTCATTATCCTTTTACAAATATGAACATAAGTTTGGCATGTTAACTTTTCGTTGTCTTTACAAAATAGAGTTACCGAGTTCATCAATGAGTTTTTTGCTTTCAAAACAGTTCTACATAGTTATATAGAACTATTATTCTGCTTTACCTACAAAATATCTGATTGCGATTACATCTAATTTTTAAAAATTGTTTATAATTAATAAAGCATTATTATTCACATAAATACAAAATTGCACTTTTTAAATTTTCCATTCAAATTTAAGAAAATATCAATTCTTATAAAAACTGAAATTAAAATTTCCAATTATAAATTAGAAAATATTAATTGAATTTCAGAAAATCATATCAAAACGTCGGAAATAATAATTTTAAATTTAGAAGACATCAATTGCATCTTTAATATATAAATTTTATTCGTTAAACACAAATTGAAATTCCAAAAAAAAAAACACCAAATATGTTTACATTTAAAAATGTTTACATTTAAAAAAAAATATTGCCATTCAGGAGATATTAATAACTTTTCAGTACCGCGATTCAGTAACTTCTTTTAACGATAGTCCAATCGTAAAAAAAAAGAAAATTGCAAAATTATCAGTAAAATTTTTAAACGATACTCGCTATTGTTAGTCAGCTGTTGTTGTTATCTAAACGACAACCATTTTTGTGTTGTTTATTCAATCGATAAAAACTTAAATTTTTAGGTTGAAATGTCGTCATTCATAAATAAAAATCATAAAATAGCGAAAATATTTTTCTTTTATTAAAAAACTTTTTTATATAAATAATAAAATTATATAGCATATTCAATTCATTATTTCATTTTCAAATAAATAAACAGAAATATTAGTTAAAAAAAATAAAGATATTAAACATAAACATAAAATCATCCTGTCAAACACGAGGTAATTTGTTTTTTTCTATTCTTTGTGTTTTTCGCTTATTTGGACAGAGGTGCCACTAGTTTACAATTTAAATAAATAGAAAAACAGATTTGTCGACTGTCGTTAAGATGTATGTACTTAGTGAATCACTTAATCCTTAGTGCAAACAACAATAGCTGTCGATATATTTTGCGATTGTCAGATCATTGAATTTGAAATTTACAGAATCGCACTACAGAAAATATTAATTTAAATTCAATGAATTTAAGAAAACCTCAAATGATATTTAAGAATTGCTAACATAAAAATTGTGACATAAGTAAACGTAATTTGATGAGAATGTTATTTTTTATATATAAATTTGAAGTTTTTCAGAAAATAAAGATAACATTAAATTATTTTATTTAAAATGTTTGGGACTTTTGGTTTTTTGCGTTTGGCATCCCTAATTTGATTATTTATTATTATAAATTTATTCTCTATGTTTTCACAATATGGCAATATTTTAAAAAAAAATTGTGAGAGGTTTTTTCTTTTTGGTTATTATTTTGTTACTCCATCCGACCTATATGGCCACAATGAAGAAATATTTGGCCAGTTAAAAGAAACTATACAGCCATCTCCAATTAGTATGATTTAATGCATATAGCCACTCTACACAACCATTAACTTTGCAATGGAGGTTAGGGCGAGCTATTTAATTAGCAAAAACTAAATTAAACGAGAAGTTATGTCATATAACCGGAAACGCATGCATATAGGTATATAACATAAATGCATGGCGATCAGCAACCACGATGACCAAAAAGCAAACACCAAAATAAATCCGAAATAATAGAAAAGACGAAAACCAACCCAAAGAATTTTCTTAAATAATTTGGTATTAAGTTTAACAAATTGTTTACTTTTTCCAATATTTTGTTTTCATTTATTATCAATACTCAAACCGAGGTGGAGGGTATTAAAGATTCGGCACAGCCGAATTTAACACTCTTACTTGTTATCCAAGGTTATGTACGGGTAAATGAATGAGTATTTAAATAATCAACATCTTCTTACGGATATATAATCTGGGTTTAGACAGGACAGAAGCTGCATTACGGTTTTGATCGATGTAGTAGAAGAAATTAGATCAAAACTGGATTAGAATATGGTATCATTTATTGTGCTTTTAGATCACAGTAAGTCCTTCGATAAAGTAGACAAAATCTTTAATTTCTCAAATTCGACTAATAAACTTATTTCCTCTTACCCTATTAATCGTAAACAAGTGGTTTCTTTGAATGGAGTGACTTCTAAAGCAGCGGATGTTGATAGAGGTGTGCCTCAGGGGTCTATTCTTGGTCCATTGCTTTTCTGTATGTATATTAACGATTTGCCTGAGGTTCTGAATTACTGTGGCGTACAAATGTATGCTGATGACGTACAGTTGTACTTAAGCACCAGAATAGAAAATGTTAAAAATTGTACTGACTGTATTAATAGTGACTTGGATAATATACATAAATGGGCATGTAAAAATGGCTTATGTATAAACCCTGACAAATCAAAATGTATTTTCATTTCAAGAAGTAATAAAAAAAGACTGAATGATAATATTTTTCTACATATTAACAACTCAAGAATAGACTTTGTTCAATCATCATCGAACTTGGGAATCACATTTAATGCTGAACTTTCTTGGTCTTACCATATAAATATATCAGCTGGTAAAGTTCATGGGATGTTGAGAAACTTGTGGGCTGTGCAATCATCGACGCCGTTTGAAATAAGAATGCTTTTGCCAAAAACCTATTTAATACCAGTTCTACTGTACGGGTGTGAAATATTTGCAAATTGCGACACTATTGACTTTAATCGCCTCGAGGTCACATATAATAATATAGCCAGATACGTTTTCAACAGAGGTAGACGAGATAGTATATCATCATATTCATACCAGTTACGTAATATAAGTTTTAAAGATTTATTAAAATATAAAAGTCTTTTAATGATGCATAAGATTATTTATCTGAAGAACCCAGAATATCTTTTCAACAAAATTATTTTTGCACAGTCGCCTCGTGGAAGAAATTTGAGATCACAAAAATACAAATATCTAATGTCTACAAGACAATTAAAAAAATTTTTTTTGAATCTATGTTAAATGTCAACTTTATTATGTTAATTTTTATGATTAATTTACTTATTTTTAATAATCTCAAAATTAACTGTAACTCAATGTTAATACTACAAATGTTACTTGCTATCACTGTAATTTATAAGATTTGTTCTTGTTATGATAGCAATTCAATAAAACAATATAATAATAATAAAAAAAGCAATGAAAACTGACCGTTTAGCAAGCAACATTTGGATCATATGGCAAAAGTTTTGTAGAAAAAGTCCATCGAAGACAACAACGAATACAACTACAAGAAATAAGAAGGGAAACAGCAAATAGAGAAATTAGTACTAACGTAATATTTAATGATAATGATAGTCCCAATCCTACTGATGATGATTCTGATGATCAAAGTGAAACAAGTGGTGTGAAAAACGATGTTGAAAGACCTCCAACAAGTACACGAAGTTATCATTGAAATAAAAGAACAGGAACAAGTTTATTCGTCCAACATGACATTATGAAGAAACATAATATTGTTTCGTTTGTAATACGCTTAAATATGAGTCCAGCCCAACAGGCTCCGTATACAAAAGCTATAATTACAGAACTAGGAGGAGAGGCATCTACAATTTCAGCATCTTATGCAATAGCAGACAGGTCAAGAAGACAAGTTGCGATGGAGATTTCAACTGCTTGCAAGGAACAGTGGTGCTTTCCTAAATACACAACCTTACATTGGGATACAAAACTCGCATCGGCACTGTCCATTATCGTTGGAAACGTTCACCAGCAAAAAATTCTTGCTGTGCCAGCATATCCACAAGGAACTGATCGTAAGTGTGGCTCAATCTTTGCTGACTTAATCTTGGGAATGCACACAAACAATAATGAACATGACATTTACACAGCTTCTGCCAACATCTGAGTGCAAAAGAAATTGGGACGTGCGCTTCTTTGGTGAGCATCATATTGAAGAAATCATTTTATCTCACGTTTTTGATGACTTATAGATCGAGGGTTCTAAGTCACCAGATTTTTAAACATTGTTTAAACGATTTCGTGACAATTTTGATAATATTGATCATAGTGCATTAGAACCATATAACTCAGAGCCAGTGGATGTACAAGTAAGTAGCATAGTTAATAGTCTTAGAGCCAATACAATTCAGACAGCAAAATGTGGCATCGATTCTGGAAAATATAGAGACAGAGATGATTATATGGATTTCACAAAGCTTTGTCTAATATACCTAGATTTTCCAAATATTACAGAAGCAGTAAAATTAAACCGTCCAGGAGCCTTACATAAAGCGCGTTGAAGGCCAAACTGTTATATACGATAAAAATGTGTCTTCTTGAGCAGCAAATACAGCAACTACCTACTGGCACTATAATGTGATGATGTTACACACATCTTCATTTATCTTTATTTATTTCATTTATTCATCTTTATTTGTTTATATTTTTTTTTGTTTATTTTTGTTTACTATATGCACATGCACATATTTATTTGTAATTATTTGTTTACATTTATTTATTTTTTTTTGCATATCTTTTCTTTTCATTCAACACATACCACAAAGTACACTAACCTTGGTTAAAGGGTTGAATTACAAAACAATAAATTATTGTGTAATTAAATATCACTGGAATGCAGAATGACAAATTTGTGAAAATTCAAATTGTGTCAATAACCCATGACAAATAGGAATGTCACTCAAATTTTGAGGGGAAAAATTTAAATTGATTATTGAACGTTTTCTGATTGGCTATTGAGCCCAACGTTCAAAAATCAATGAATTTGTAATATGCGAATGTAAAGAAAAGAGAAGACTATTATTTAAATTAAGTAAAAATATTAAATTATAATGATATAAAAGACCAGCATTTTAAAATAAATAAATCAATTATAATTCTGATTTGAAAGGGTTATAATTAAAACCAAACAGAGATTTTCCTTTTTTACTGGCATATTCTGCCAAAGAGTTCAAACATTGGCATAATCTGCCTACGTGCTCTCTCTGTAAAACATTAAAAAAGTGCATCTAGCGTGCACGCGGGAACTGCTTTGAGGAAAGCACTTGACAAAATTCCTCCTGAGATTGGTCCGGTTCTCACCCAATCTTAGTGTCCATTTATACACCCTTCTTACACTATATGGCGATCCTGCCAAGCTAACACTATATGGCGATCCTGCCCCCTATTACACTATATGGCGATCCTGCCCCCATACATACACTATATTAAATTTAAATGCCACTATGTACGTAGATTGCTACAAGGCATACATTATATAACGGTCCAGCGATTTTTATAATATTTGGTGATCCTAGCTGGCGTCCCACCTACACTATATGGCGATCCTGCCTCATACACTATATGGCGATCCTGCCCCCATACATACACTATATTAAATTTAAATGCCACTATGTACGTAGATTGCTACAAGGCATACATTATATAACGGTCCAGCGATTTTTATAATATTTGGTGATCCTAGCTGGCGTCCCACCAACACTATATGGCGATCCTGCAAATTTGATCCTGGTAAAAACTTCTGTTACCCGATCCTTGCAAATTAGACCCTGGACAACGAACTTTCCGAATCCTGCAAACACCTACACCACTATATAGATGCCTACAAAGAACAGAGTTAGAATCAGCATAGAAATGGATGAACGGAAAGAGCAGCAAAAATTGTTATATGATGACGATAATCTAACCGAAGAAGAGAAGTTAAAATGGTTAATAGGATGGTGGAAGTTTATAGGGATGAAAAGAGCTCAAACCATCGAAGACGTTAGAATTCCCACGACGAGGGATATAGAAATTAAGTTAATGATTGAGAAATCGGAAAATTGGAGACATAGGAAATTGCAAAACTAAAAAAAAATAAAAAATTAATCAAGTAAAAAAAAAAAACAACAAAAAATTTTTTTTTAACTAAAATAATAATGTAAAGTTATCACAACAAAATTGTTATATTAAAGTAATAGCACAATTAGACAAAGAGAAAATTGTAGAAAATAAATTACAAATATTTTAAAAAATGGACAATACAAAACATTATTATGGAATTAATATCAAAATCATAATAGAATTAAATGAAAATTGAATATAATATGTTAAACCAATTAAGAAAATTTATGTATATGAAATATTGTTAACAACATTTTTTTGGCAATGACAATGGTGAAAATAAAGGAAAGACTTTTTATAAAAGAAAATAAAGACAATGAAAATAAAACAGGAAATTTATAAAAGAAGATAAACATAATAAAAGAGATAATAAAATCGCTGGTGATGACTGACGAACTAGGACAGACGATAGAGATGGCAGCGCCTATTGGAAATGTTCACTCCAAGATCGGTGTGTGTACATCAGGAAATAATTGAAAGGAAATGATATAAAGAATATATAATAGGGGTATAAAATGAATCAATAAATTTGCGCGTTTATGACGTGGTGATAATCCATCGAAACTAGATTCGATAATGGAGAAACTACGTGCCTGATATAATAAGATACAGTGATAATTCTGCGAAATCCAGATTTCGACGTGAAGAAACTGACATCTAATATATATAGGAAATAAATGATTTGATAAACATTGTAGACAAAGGTCGCAATGAAAGATATAATGATAGCTATGATCTAGAAAATATAAATGAAATAATGAATTCGCACTATAATGGAAAAGTGACGAAGAGTATATGAGTATATATATGTTATGTAACGAACCCCGAAAGATAAGATAGAATATGAGAAAATAATGAGGGAAAATCCTCGAAAATTTTAAAGAATCAAAAGGACACACCACGCGACATAGAATAGATGACTAAAAATTTATCGTAATTTCGAAAAGAAAATAATTATTTTTAAAATAAAAGATGAAAATTGCCATGTCATTGACCACATGAAATTATACATGTTTCGATTGATGTAATTAATATGAAATCTAAATGAGAAATTTAATAGATATAAAATGAAAATTCAATTTTATATGTAAAAGGAAATATGAAATCATATCATAATAATACTTTAAAATTATAAACGTAAATGAAAAAGTAAAATTGTATAGATTGTTAATTACTACACATAAGAGCACATAGTAAACTTACTTATTTATATTGTTAATAAATAGATATAGAAATTACTTATTACATTTTTTTTATATAATATTATATCACAAAAACAAAATTAGAATAACCACTAAGTTTAAGAGAAACAAAAATAATATTTTTATTTTAAGTAATGAAATTCATGAATTTTCTAAAACCCATAAATTTCATCTTAAGGGTAGGGGTGTGATGATGTTACACACATCTTCATTTATCTTTATTTATTTCATTTATTCATCTTTATTTGTTTATATTTTTTTTTTGTTTATTTTTGTTTACTATATGCACATGCACATATTTATTTGTAATTATTTGTTTACATTTATTTATTTTTTTTTTCATATCTTTTCTTTTCATTCAACACATACCACAAAGTACACTAACCTTGGTTAAAGGGTTGAATTACAAAACAATAAATTATTGTGTAATTAAATATCACTGGAATGCAGAATGACAAATTTGTGAAAATTCAAATTGTGTCAATAACCCATGACAAATAGGAATGTCACTCAAATTTTGAGGGGAAAAATTTAAATTGATTATTGAACGTTTTCTGATTGGCTATTGAGCCCAACGTTCAAAAATCAATGAATTTGTAATATGCGAATGTAAAGAAAAGAGAAGACTATTATTTAAATTAAGTAAAAATATTAAATTATAATGATATAAAAGACCAGCATTTTAAAATAAATAAATCAATTATAATTCTGATTTGAAAGGGTTATAATTAAAACCAAACAGAGATTTTCCTTTTTTACTGGCATATTCTGCCAAAGAGTTCAAACATTGGCATAATCTGCCTACGTGCTCTCTCTGTAAAACATTAAAAAAGTGCATCTAGCGTGCACGCGGGAACTGCTTTGAGGAAAGCACTTGACAAAATTCCTCCTGAGATTGGTCCGGTTCTCACCCAATCTTAGTGTCCATTTATACACCCTTCTTACACTATATGGCGATCCTGCCAAGCTAACACTATATGGCGATCCTGCCCCCTATTACACTATATGGCGATCCTGCCCCCATACATACACTATATTAAATTTAAATGCCACTATGTACGTAGATTGCTACAAGGCATACATTATATAACGGTCCAGCGATTTTTATAATATTTGGTGATCCTAGCTGGCGTCCCACCTACACTATATGGCGATCCTGCCTCATACACTATATGGCGATCCTGCCCCCATACATACACTATATTAAATTTAAATGCCACTATGTACGTAGATTGCTACAAGGCATACATTATATAACGGTCCAGCGATTTTTATAATATTTGGTGATCCTAGCTGGCGTCCCACCAACACTATAATAACTTTAAAACAACAGACTGCCAAACTACGCGACTTTGCCACATTTGTCACTCTCATCTACAGTACCTGGTGGATAACCTGTGATTCTGCAATAAATGCCCCATGGAATGACCTAAAAATGCTTCATTCTCTTATAGCTGACAAAACCGTTCATTCCATCATATCTGAGAGTGCAATCAGTGCCTTTTAAAACCATTACTAGTATCTTACGGAAGAAATGGTGCCACTTGCTCTCTGGAGCAGCAAAGTTCTACCACAAGTGTTAAAAGCTATCGCTCATGCAATGCTAGCATCAAAGCCAAATTCTACCAATGCTGCTTTCAAATTGCATCTACCTTGCATGACATGGATTTTGGAAAACGCAAATTTCCAAAACATTTTTCTGCAAATACAACTCCTTCTGATTTAGTCGAAGCAGATTCTTAATTTCTATTATATCTACTTGAACTAGACTCAAAGTTTTTATTGGAATATGTTTCAGAATGGTCATATTCCGCATTTTACACCACATCATTAACAAAGTTGCAAGCAATAAATGTTGTCAATGATTGTGCTGAACGAGGAGTCAAGCTAAGTACTGATTTCATAGACTCTGCAAAACGTGAAGATCACTTCCAAAATGTTCTGCAGGTTGATGAACAAGATCGGCGGAAGCACAGAAATCTGCAACATATGATTATATATGTATATGATTATATATGTATATGATTATATATGTATATGATTTTTATGATTATATATGTATATTATATTATATCACAAAACAATCTTGAATTGCATTTTTTATTACAACATATGTTTATTTTTTTTACAAAAAATGCTTTATTTCTCACGATTTCCATTTATTTTGTATATTTCTGGGCACCTGTGGACCACATAGATGTTATTCAATTTTTACAAACTTTACATATATTGTTTTTTTAGCATTTCGAAAAAAAGTAACATAGGGACAGACAATTTCTATGAAAATTTCTAACATTTTCTACATATGTATATATTATATATTTATATATGTTTTAAAGTTTGTGGCTAAACGAAAAAAACAATTTTTTTCTTTCCAAACATAATAATTCTTTACCCCAGAAAATAAAAAATGAAGACAAAAACAATGTTTTTTAAGTTTGTGTATTTATTTGTGGCTAACCGCAAAAAAATAAAAAAATTTATACAAAAGACAATTGCACACTATTATGAAAATTGAAAATCCAGCATTTTAAAAAACCCTCCTCCAAAAAGCGCTAGAACCTGCAAAAATATACTACTATATGAAAAACAAAAAAGAATTTTTTTTGGAAATCATAACAACAAATACAATTGTACACTATTTTGAAAATCAAAAATTGAAATTTTTTAAAACCACCAAATCTAAAGTCATCATTATATAAAAGCGCCAAAATAAAACCACCAAAATCAAAAACCAAAATATTAAAAAACTCTCCTCCAAAAAGCGCCAGAACCCGCATAAATATACTACTTGCGTCTATTAAAGTAAAGTTCAGCGGGTCGTTTTCCAAAGAAGAATTTCGTATTTCTAACTCAATCATTAAAACGATATAGATCGAAAATAAGATTTTTTTTAAATAAACTACGGAAAGCACGCCGTTAACGCTAAATCTAAGTTAAGCAAAAAGAAATAGTTGCTTTCAAGTAAAAAACAACAAGTATATTGTAGTGTGCAAAGTGTACACATATACAAAAACATTTGTGTCAAAGTTGTTTTGAAGTATAACTCTTTGCTTGGATTCTCGTTGCATTGGTTTCACAGCAAAGATATATGAATTAACTTTATACCGAACAAACTATCTACTACTTTTTGTTACTGATGAGGGTTGATGACTCTTCCCGAAACAGTTGTATAACCTGTCATGCAGAATATAGATCAATTTTTGAAACAAATGTGTCACATATACAAAAATATTTGTTTTAAAGTGTTTTATATTTTAGTTTGTTATAGTGTGGAAGGTTTAATAGTAAAACTCTTTGCTTGGATTCTCATTGCATTGGTTTCACCGCAAAGATATGTGAATTAACTTTCTACCAAATAAACTATCTACTGCTTTTGATTACTGATGAGGGTTCTGTCATGCAGAATATAGATCAATTTTTGAAACAAATGTGCCAATGATTTTTGCTTTATTTAAAGTAAAAAAATTTGATCTTCAGCCTGAATAATTTCAAACTCAATCATTAAAATGATATAGAACGAAAATAACAATTTTTAAATTAAGTTATCTTTGACAAGAAACGGCAAATGTCCCTTGGTTCAGAAATTGACTAAAAGCAAAAGTATTTTGAAAAGGATTTGTTTTTCATCAACTGCGGTAACAAATAAAAATTTTGGGATTGGAAGATTTGGGGCGAAGTCATCTTCTGAGCCACCTCTTTTTCGTTTTTTTATCTTGCTTTTGGGAAGCTAACAACAAATCAGTTATCCTCGAAGAAATCATAGTAATAACACGAAAATGTTGGTAGAATGTTGAATATTAAATATATATATATATATGTATTATATTCTTGATTTGTTAATACATAATTACAATTTGTTCAAGGTATCCAATGTGTCAATTTGTGAGGTTGGTCAAAGGTGTTAAATACATTCAAGAGGTGCAAGACGTGACCAGATCCGCTGAATCTTCAAATGCGCCAATTGCAACCGTCATGACAATTGATGAAGCTATGGTTACAGCACCTGTAAAGTTAGCTCTTGAAATGGGTGTTGATGGCGGCGCCATTAGAAATAAAACACAACTTCAACTATTGCTGACTGGAAGTCCATATAAAACAGTCGAGGATCTATTGATAGCAGTATTTGATGAGTCAGAAAATGATGAGCCAGTAAATTATGAGACAGCAAATTATGAGCCAAATGTGCAAGCGGAGCACGTCCACATATCTATTGAAGGAGGGTTCACAGTATCAGGCACTAATCGCTTAAACGAAAATGTAGCTAATACAAGACCCATTGTTGCCACAAGTGTATCGAGCACTGGGACTGATGAACATAGTGATGGTGCCGAAGGTTTTGCGACAAGTCGAGAAATAGGAAGTCCAAATGTGCAAGTCAATGACAAAGTATCGACTGAAAAAACAGTCAATAAATTAAATTTTACAAAAAAAGACTACAGCTCTTTATGTTTGAAATTAAACGAAACACTGACATCTGACAGTTTGTCCCTTAAGGAGGAAAATCGAAAATTAAAAGATGCTCGACTCTGTAAGGTTTGTTTAGATGATGAGGTTGGTGTTGTGTATTTACCATGTGGTCATTTAGGTATGTAGTGCAAATCTTAATTATTCTCAATTTATATATTTGTGTTAATTCATATCTAATTCATATCTAAATAATTTCAGTTACGTGCGTTCAATGTGCTCCTGGTGTTACCCAGTGTCCCATGTGCCGCACAACCATAAAAGGTTTTGTAAGAACATATCTTTCCTAGGTTCAGAAATTTTAACTAAATTCTTTTTCATAAATATTTATAACTAATATTAATGAAAATTTAGATTTAATTCAATATACATATGAATGTAATTATGTTTAAATAAGAAAAATAAAAAGTAATCGTATTTATAATAAAATTTCCAATAATTTTTCAGAGGCGAAACAATTTAGAGTATAACTACTTTATTCTGTTACTTCTGGCGAAAAAACGACCGGATACTTTGAGGATTAATTAAGAGAATGATAGTTTCACCTTATAATAATTAAAAACACGCTGAAAGTTGGATATGTAATATCACATTTGCATAATCTTCTTGAAATTTACACAGCGTCTACCTGAAAAGAACAATAGGCTATACATTTTATTTTGACATATCAAATGGACGTAGAACCTCCCATACAGTATGAATTGCTATCATATATCTGGAGATCTATGATAACGACAGTCTTAAAACTTTGTGTGAGTCCATAAATTATTGAAGTAATGGATGACCATTAAAAAAATTTACAGCCGTATTCATAACCAAAATTTAGATACTGCTTATCTATTGATTGAGCATTTATTTATAACACTCTTAAGTATACTATGTTTAACTTATGCGCAAATACTGCTTATGAAACAAAAATCATTCTATTTCAAAAACAAACATGATGGGTATAGTTAACATATTGGAAACTTGAAATTTTTCCATTAAATCTATTTTCCATTTTAGCCTTTTTTCTTTATCTAATATTTAAATTAAAATGCAAATGTCAAAATCAGAGGTAAATTTAGAAAAATAACGACTGGTTATAACAAATCTGTGTAAATCAGAGTTGATTGTAATTAAAACAGGGATGTTAAAATTTAAGTTAGTTGCCCTACAAGAAATGAATGACTGAAACTAAAGCCGATGGCACAATGAATACGTTGTGTCCGATAAGTCGACTTATCAAACGTACTGGCCGTATTGCAAGGCACATAAAGTACGTCGTCGCCGTACGGCTAGAAATGAAATCAGCTGTTAATGTTGACATTTTTTATACAAATTAAAATTGAATTTGAAAGTTTGGATTTGTTTTGAAATAAAAATGGAAATGGAAAACACCCTTAAAATAGTGTTAAGCATTATATGTTTAAATGAAGCACGAAAATATCTGGAGATAATGGCGACTGATAATATAACAATTTTTTTATTATTAGTGCCATCGAAAATGCTTTTGGAATTCTAAGAGCACGATGGAGAATACTTCTATCTCCACTGCAAATGAACCCCAAAAATGCAGAAAAAATTGTCAAAGCCACAGTCGTTTTGCATAATTTCATAAACGTTCTTCCATCAAATATATAAAAAAAATTTCATTACAAAGTTAAACTTTTGATTTAAATCTATATTTTGTTACAATATATATATACTTACCATTCTGCCGCACTTTATAATAACAAATATCAGCTGTCAAACGTACAATGTATAAGTCGAAAGTTGAAAACATTTTAACTTCGACGTACGAACGCATTCGCCGTATGCGCCGTATTCGCCGTAACGTGTTCATTCTGCCATCAGACATTGCGCATGCAGGTAAACAACTTTTCTGTCAGTCGAAAAATTCGACTTATCGGACGCAGTAAACCAATTTTAAAAATAAAATCAGTAAATATGAAGTGCTACTAAAATTATAAAGTAAACCAATTTTAAAAATAAAACCAGTAAATATAAGTGCTACTAAAATTATAAACCAATTTTAAAAATAAGAAATTGCTATTAATTGAATTTAAATCTGTTGAAGAGTCAATTCCTACCTGTTAGGAAGAAGATAAGTACAACGTAAGTACAACATTACAACCAACATAACCATCTCAATAACAATATCAACCACCACTAATTGACATAAAATAATTTATACAACTAAAATATACGTATATTATTTAGAGTATTTTGATATTTGTAACAGTATTGTGTATTTGTAACATTTTCCGATGTTATACAAATGGCAGAATATTGATATTGATTATATATATTTTTATACCCTCCACTCCAGTGTGCAGAGGGTATATATAAGTTTGTCATTCCGTTTGTAATAATTAGAAAAAAATCTGGACCCCATAAAATATATATATTTGTGATCCTTATAACAAGCGGAGTTGATATAGCGATGTCCGTCTGTGGAAATCACGATGACGGCTTCAATCGGGTAACATCACCAAATGTTACAAATTGATACATACTACTGTTGCCAATATCAAAATACTATAAGTAATATTCATATATTCTGTATATGTATATCCATAATAAGCGCATATTAAAATAAATCGGTATATTATTTTATTTATACAAAATTCTGAAATTTTTAGAGTTGCAAAAATAGTATGGTTTTAAGGGTTGTATTTTTAGTACATATATAAACTCTGCATACTTGCATTCAAAAGTAGTAAGTAAACCATAAAATATTTACCCTGTAAATTGTTGTTTAAAAAAATACAATTTTTGTCAGATATTAAAAATAAAAAATAAACTAATTGAGAAGTACAATTCCTCATTACGCTGTCTTATAATACTATTTTCTTATTTTACTACTAGCTAGTAAACAAAGTGATCGTATCATTGTGAACTAAATAGAATTGAAATTGTGTCCCTACAAGAAATAAATGACTGAAACTAACACATAAACAATTTTTGTTAAGGTTTAGGAAAGGTAAGTAATTAATTAAATTAAAAGTTCAAGTTAATTTTTGTTGTTTCTTTAGGATTCTTCAAAATATGTCAGTGAATTCGTTAGTGCCATTCTCAATTGTGGTGGCACGTCCCTCCATTATACCCTTCCATTTATTTTTTGCTCGCTTGTGGCCTATTCCTGTTGGATCGTTACTTAAAGATATTGCTTCACAAACTTTCAATCTAGAACTTTTATACCTCTTAGGAAACGCATTTCTGTAAAGAATTATATTGTGCGACAATATGTTATATCCTGGATTTCGATTGTCAATGCTGTACCAGAAAATAATATGGTTATCTATTTGATATTATTGATGGACTTTTTATGATGGAAGATAATACGCAAGAAATATAATTGTGTGAAACAACGCTGACACAGTTTATTAAATCGATTCGTAATGATTCCAGTTAAGTGCGCATGGAAGACACTATAAATATATTGTTAATACAAGCGCAATCACCAAATGAACTTATTAAGGTAATGCACTGACATTTTATTAAAAATTGTAGCTAGAAACAAAGTAAATCTTCCTTGCAGCATTTTACACTAATCCTTATATCTATCTTTCAGTCTGTTGCCATAACATGGATATGGGGGTTTGTTTTAATATTTGAATGTTTTAATTTATGCCATTCTGGAATATAGTGTCTGGTATATGATGTTGATAATATGAAATGAAATTAGTTTCTTCAAAAGAACAAAGATCTCAGCATATTGAACAAATTGATTTATGGAGGTATTATCACAATATCTCACACACCGTTCTGTACAAACAAAGTTAGCAGTATTTGAATGGATACATCATTTACTCATCAATTTTCCAAATGAATTGTATCAGGTTTGGCCGAAATTATTAATTCACAACACTCAAAAGGTAAGCTTTAATATAAATTGTTGATATATATGTAAGTGTTATAATAAATTGTTTTCTTTAAGAAACTACTGATTGCACTAAGGCCCATTACCGGAAATTTCTATTGAGTTTAGGGATGTTTCGAGTGGAAAGTCAGCAAAGTTGTTTAAATATCTGTTTTAAGTTAAGCCCATTGTCCTGTTTCAGCATTGTCTCAAAGTTATCACCACGTTTCGGAATTAGTGATATTGTTGTGTTTTTAATATTTAATGTTTATTTTTAATTTTGAAATTGATTTTTAATACAATAAATAAATAAATAAAAAATAATAAGTCGTGTTTCATTATAATCAAGCGTGACCGGTCAATGATGATGTATATATCCATCAAATGTGACCGGTCAACGATGATATTATAGCTATCATCGTTGACTACTAAACAGCGGTAGAGTGAGCAATTCAGATATATATTATATGGTTTACATACTTTCATAGGTTAGAGAAAGATGCAAAATCACATTACACAAAAGTTTGGGTCAGTTTTGGCATATTTGCCTTAATAAAATGATAGAAACTTTGTTCTACGCGATAACCGACACTTCAGTCAGTAGTGACGATCATATCACCCGTCAAATGACCGTCACTGTTCTTGTAGGGTATCTAGTGCACAATTTACTGCCAGTTGTGAGTCTTATGCACTTGGCAGCACTGTCTAGGCATATAAGTCGGGGGTCACACAAGGCAATTTTTATTGCGCAACTTTTTGGCACTTCTCTTTTGAAATTGCTTTTATGTCCACACACGACAATTTCTTCGGCAATTTTACTGTTTTGTTTTGTTTTTATTTTCTTATAATTTGACATTTGTGCTCTAGTCGTAAAGAACAATAATAAAATTAAATACATACATACATAAATTAATTTAATTGGTTTTGTTGAAAAATGAATTCAAAAGAAAAAAATTAAATAATAAAATCCATAATTGAATTGATAGGAGAAGCAATTGATTTGGATTCTGAAGACAGCGACAAGGAGGACATATTGATTGGTTTGTATAATGTGTTTTGTGAAAAACCATATTAATTTGAAACTTTTTCAAGGTTTATCCAATTTGCGTGAAACAGCATCGTATCTACCTGAAAAAAAAAAGAAGCAATGGATAAAACCGTGGAGAAACGCAAGAGTGGACCACGGCTCATATTCCTTTTTAAGAAACGAATTATTGTTGACGGACGAAATGTCATATAAAAACTACCTTAGAATGTCTGAGGAACAGTTTAATTTTGTACTTAACTTAGTGCAGCAGGATATAAGACACGCTGACACTCAAATGAGAAAGGCTATATCTCCTGCTGAAAAATTGGCAATAACGCTGCGTTTTCTTGCCACCGGTATGTATTTGATTTTGAAAATTTAATTTATTGTATAAAACTATCAACATTTATTTTAGGTGAAACTTTTCGCAGCATAGACTACCAGACAAGAGAGGTTTTGGAAGACGAAAAGCAAATTCCAGCTAACACTGTTGTAGGAAATGGACGAATGCTTCCATACGTTGTGGTCTAAACAACAATCTTACATTTAGTACGACTAAACAAATTTTTTTCCATATGCACATATAAACAAAAATTTCCATACCAGTAAAAAAAGAAGACTTGAGAAAAATATATTTGTTCTTTTTATTCAGAAAACAATTGAAAGAATAACTTATTTGTACACCTTTTCCAATTGTATTGCATTAAATATTAATTGTATTTCAAAAAGTATCAATTGTATTTCAGAAAGTATCAATTGAATCTCAGAAATATAGGCAGAATGCTAATACAATTGAAATTCAATTGATATTTAATGAAATACAACTGATATTTTCTGAAATTCAATTGGAAAAGGTATAAATGCAATTTTTTTTAAAAATTCACTAAAAATATATTTATAAAAAAAAAAAAAAAAAAACAATTCAAAGAATAACTTATTTCTAGTTGCAATTTGAACAGTTACAGTAAGGTAACTTCAAATAACATTTATAAAAAAAGAAAACAATTGAAAGAATAACTTATTTGTACACCTTTTCCAATTGTATATCATTAAATATCAATTGTATTTCAAAAAGTATCAATTGTATTTCAGAATGTATCAATTGAATTTCAGAAATATAGGCAGAATGCTAATACAATTGAAATTCAATTGATATTTAATGAAATACAACTGATATTTTCTGAAATGCAATTGATATTTAATGAAATTCAATTGGAAAAGGTATAATTGCAATTATTTAAAAACGCACTAAAAATATATCCTCTTATATCACGTTCATATTCAATAAATAGAATATGCCTAATCACAGCAATTAAGTTATATTAATTTGTACTGTATTTTTGTTGAAGCTACGAAAAAGATAAAAAATATTAAATATAGGAACATATGTATGTATTGACATGCGTTTTTTTTATTACCTGATCTACAATATTAATTAAAGTCTTCCTCATCAAATACGCCCTCCATTGAGAGCTCAAGAATGCTTTTAGCAGAACGCGAACTACATGGATCATCCCGTTGCGAAGATTGTCTTGTTAATTTTCGCATCAGACATTGCACTTGCTAGGCTGCATCATCTTGAAATTCAGGACTTATCTGCTCCATTTGGTGGGTGACAAGGTTGCCTAACCACTCGAATTTTTTTGGTGCTTTTCTTCGAGTAAGGATGGTTTTGAAGTCGTCCAGCTTTTTCCTGAAATCATTGACTCCACCGGAGCTCTACCAAATGTTCATGTTATTAGTAAGCAAATGCAGCAAATATATGGAGTACCACGAGGTGTGTTCAAAAAGTAAGATTTTGTAGTTCACGGGGTACCTACACTCTATTTTCTTATCTTATGTTGATACACTCGCCGCGAATAAGTTAATATTTTCAACTATATAGTACAAATATTTTCTGAGAAAAATTAAGTCACTTTATTATCTGAACAAAGCTCGTATCAATCAATAAATACTATTAGACATACCTTATGCCTTTTTTTAAAGGCTCCTCGTATGAACTGCCTTCTTCCTGTAGACTGTCCTGACTACCCATTGCGCTTTCCTTATCCTGAGTGGTATTTTCTTTATTCTGAGTGGTGACCTAGTGAAATAAGCTACAGCAAAAATTATTTAAAAATATTGTTGCCTTTTCATTTATATGTACTTACCTCTTCCATGTTGTCTTTGCTCGCTCTCATTATTGCATGCGTTTTTAGAAAATGTAAGTGTTCAAAACACCAAAGCTTGGGAAGGTATAAATCATTTCTTCCCGATCCACTTTTTTTCGACTGTTCCATATTTCTCACTTCCTTCATGTACTGCGTCCGTAAATTTTTCCATTTTCTTTTAATATCGTCTAATTTAATCATTTTATCACTTTTTGCATTTCTTCCAAAATGGAATTAAATGCTGCAGCTCTCTTATCTCTGTTTATGTATTCGGCCGATTTTATGTTGTAAACACAACTGTTTTCTTCGACACAAATTATTAATTTCTCTACAAGCTGCCGACTCCATATATATGTCATTTTTCTTAAAAATTTAATAAAATGTTTTCCTTTAAAATTATTTTTAAATTGACCACAATTTTTCACAACGAAGCAAAGAATGAAAAGAAATGTCAAATAATTAGCTGCAGCTAACTTCGTGTTTATAATTACGAATTGCACAACAAAACGAATTGCCGAGTACCAGCAACTCCGTACCAAATACCACTCTTCTTTCCCCTCTCTCCTACAAACTCAAGAATTGCGCAACAAAAATTTCCTTGTGTGAACTCGGACTAAACAAGTTTTGGCGGAGATATATTTTTTTATTTTTTATGCTTTTGCGAATTTTTAAGATTTTTTTAAAAATTCTTTTCGATAACGATTGCAAAGAGTTTGTAATTTCGTCGGCAAGTACTATTTGTGTTGAGGAGTATTTTCTTCACGGATGAAGGAGATGGATGATGGCGGGTCTGTTGTGAAACAGTCCATGGCCGTTGGCAATATTTATAGTGTTGCTGATGATAGTTGTTGAAAGCGACCAAGGCTTGATAGCTCTGCCTCTCCCGCGAATGTGGATGTTTCTACCCTGTTCGGCAAACCGCCAGTCGTCAGAACAGATTTTCAATCCTGGTGGGTTTGAAATTGTGAACGACGGAGACAATATCGTCAGGCGCACCAACCGTACCTACTGGCAGATCTTTATGTCCACCAATATTTCTTTATAAAGTGAACGTTACACACATGTATTAACAGTTGGAGGCTAAATCACCAAAATTAATTTTTAAAATTAAAAATGTTAACAAATCTAAATCAAAACTTTATCTTTCAGATGCCAATGTTCATGCGGAAATAATGACACTTCTCAGGGAGAAGAAGATAAACTCATACTCCTTTACACCAAAAGTGTTCAAACAAGTGTCCCTAGTTATTCGGGGTTTTTACTATAAGACGGAAATAACCGAAATCAAATCAGACTTGGTTCCTGATGTGATCTCAAAGGTTTCCAAATTTATCACACCATTTTCTAAGAAAAATAAGATAGATACTGGTCTATTTCTGGTTACCCTTGTGCCTCGAAGGAAATTAATCGACGTTGCTAATATTAAATATGTGCTCTGTAAGTCAATAGTGTGGGAAGCCCAAAGATTAAAGAGAAGGAGATTCAATGTCATAGATGTCAACATTGGGGTAATATTTCCAAAAACTGTAACTCAGACTTTAAATGTTAAATGTAATGAAACACATCAACCTGGCAGTTGCTCCCGAAATGAATTGAAGGACTCTGAGCCATTTTGTGTGAACTGTGCCGAAGTGGGACATCCTGCCAACTGGAGAGGGTGACCAAAATATAAAGAATATTTGGCGAACAAAAAGGATCATTTTAAAAAAGGGCATGAATCAATCTACCACATCTCCAGATAGGTCTTTTGCCAGTTTATTTAACTCTCAACACATAGAAAATTCAAATTCTCAAAGGAAAACATCACCAATTATTGATGATTTTATAAAACTTGCTAAATACTTCTTGGAACCAGAAGAATTGTTAATTTAAATAGGAGAAATCTTTATAATTGGCTCCAGGATCACTACTTGGAAGTTGTTCGTCTCTGCGACAACAAGCCTTCATACCAAAATGGCTCCTCCTCTCTTGATCATTACCTGCTCACCCCGAACCTTATCAATGCCAGTTTGCCTAATTTCAAGACAAATACTCCTTCAACGTTTTCGGGTTATTTCCCAATTAAACTTGAACTGTAAATGGATTCTTGTGAGTTAATTTTACGTATACCAAACTATTATACCTCATACAAGAGTACTAATTGGGATCATTTTCGCAGTGAAATGGAGATTGTTTGCGACATCAAGATGCCCCTAAGAACAGAAATTTACATACCACCGAGGTCGATTTATTGATCAACGAATTTAACTCTAATCTTATCTCGATACACATTACCCACTCTGAAAGCATAGAGCTGAAAAGCAATAAATTACCAATTTCACAAACATCAAAAAATTCATTAAAAAAAAACACAGATGGCAGAAAGAATTGAAAAAAATATTTAATCGCACAGGTAACAGGCTTAGCCAACAATACAATTTACTTTCAAAACAAATCAACTGCTGAAAAAGATTATAAAAGAATTGGTAAATATAGAGCAAGCAAATTTAATGATAAACTGGTCCTTCTGCCTTTAAGGAAATATATCAAATATTGGGTAGAAGAAAGTCTCCGTTTTGTTAATATCTGTCGGTAGACAACATTACCACATCTAATGATTCGGAGATTTCCGAACACTTTAGAGAGTATTATGAATCAATGTACAGCGAAAAAATTCCTCAAAGACTCATTGCACATTTACTCATTGGATGAAAATTATAGTTCATTGGGAAACCATGATACTTATCATTTGACGGATCTAAAACCTATAAAGGAAATTACCAAAAAAAATCAACAACAAAAAATAGTGTTATTGATGTAATCTTCCAATTTTCTGATCAAAAATCTTCCTGATGCATCATTAAAGCCACTTACCATCATCTATAACAACTGCCTCAACATCTACTATTTTCCTACAGTTTGGAAGTCAGCAAAGACAATTTCTCTGAAAAATTAGGAAAACAGCAACCGCGTTGAAGATTTTCGACCCATTTCTATGCTATCTAACATCAGTAAGATCTTTGAGCACGTCTTAAAAGGAAAACTAGAAAATGAAGTTGTGATTTCCCTATTTCATCCTTCCAATTTGGTTTTCAACGATTTCATTCTACTCAGCATCCGCTTTTGAAAAATTTAAGGAACAAGATCTGCACTGTTGCCGTATTTTTGGACAATGAAAAAACGTTTAATTCGGCGTGGCACGATGGTATTCTGTACAAATTAGTTAATCTGGGAATAGATCCATACTTTTTCAATTATATATTCTTCCTTTATTTACATATTTTAACAAATTTGATATTTACATATGAGATCTTATCTTTACATATAGATATTGCAACATATAATACATAGGATCTAAAAATATTAAATAGTTTTTATTTTATTTTTTTTAATGATTTTTAAAGGAAAATTGGAAGAAAAAACCTTTATATGCTTTAATATATTCAAATACTATCTGAAAATGTTTATATGCTTATAGGAGGTTTATTAGTAATAATGGACCTCTATAAGCATATAATTTTCAATTTGGTGATTTCTTTTTTAATTTTACGTTATTTCTATACATTCTCTTAGCAGTGGGTAAGAGGAATTTTGAATTTTGGCAAAGTAATTGTTATTATTCCTTGATATGAAATCGATAATTTTTTCATAACCGGTTTCTTCATGAAAAAGATTTGTAGGATACCTCCAGGGCTTTTATATATCATTTTCAGACATTTGTTTTGTATAATTTGTAAGCGTTTTAGGTGACAGTTGGCAGCGTCACTCCAAATAGGACACGCGTATGTTAATATTGGCCTTATAACACTTTTGAAGAGTAGATTTTTGTTTTGGTGGTTTAGAAATGACCTTCTATTTAGTAGTGGCCATAATGCTTTAAATGATTTTATAGCTTTTTGGCACGTAGCCGTAATATGTTGTTTAAATATAAGCTTTTTGTCCAATACAACTCCGAGGTATTTGACATCGTTAAGTACATTTATGGTATTATTTCCAATAAAAAGATGACGTCTTTTGGCAGTCTTTTGGGAGATTTGTTGAATGGAAAAATTATTGCTTGGGTCTTGTTTGGATTAATTTTGATTTTCCATTTGTGGAAATATTTACTGCAATTTACAAGACCCTTTTCCATTTTCTTCAGGAGTGCACTTGTAAGTTTGTTTGAAGAAATTAACGTAGTATCATCTGCGTAATAAGCAATTTTCATATATTTTGGGACTTTAAAGTCGGATGTATATATCGAGTAAAGCAATGGCGACAAGACTGATCCTTGAGGTAACCCTGAGGTAATGGTTTTTGGAGTTGATGTTTCATTATTAATCGCAACTTTAAAGCTTCTGTCGTGAATGAAATCTGAAATAAGTTTACATAGATATTTTGGTATATTTGCATCAATAAGTTTAAATAAGAGGCCATTATGCCAAACGGTGCCAAACGCTTTTTCAATATCTAACAATATTACACCCGTTGAACGTTTATTGTTTTTATTGGTGATTATTTGATTTTTAATTCTGTTTATTTGGTGAGTAGTGCAATGTCCTTTTTTAAATCCAAATTGTTCTTTAGCAACAATAGAATTGGTCGTTACAAATTCACTACGACGAGAATGTAGAATTTTTTCAAATATTTTACCAAAGTTACTTAATGGACTGATAGGTCTGTAGCTGTTTGGGTTATTTTTTGTCTTGCTAGGTTTGTTGATAGCTATAACCTTAGCATTTTTGAAATGGTTTGGGAAATAGTTGAGTTTGATGCAGCTGTTAAATATTATAACCAGTAATTTTAGAGCTTTGAGTGGTAGTTTCTTTAAGAGCAGGTTGGGAACATTGTCAAAACCAGGGGATTTTGAGGGTTTTATTGATGAGACAATATTCATTACTTCGTCAAGAGATGTATAAATTGCAGATTCAGAACTGGGGTTTTCCTTCTTAAAATTATTTACTGTTGTATTTATTAGTGTATCTGCCGAGTGGGTTCGAAGTGGACAAATGTATTTGCCAGGACTTCAGCCTTGTCCTTATCGGATGTTATTTTTGTATTTCCAACTTTGAAGTGAGCGATTTGATTTTTTCCTTTTCCTCGCAAGTTCCTGCTTATTTTCCAAAATGATTTATCACCTGGATTTAAATTGGATAATAATTGAGACCATTTCTTATTGCGCTCCGAATTAATACTTTTTATCAATCATGTTACTTACAAACTTATTACATTGATTATAAAAAGTTTGCTCGGCTATATTTGAAGATCGTTGGCTTTTTCTTTTAAAGCTTCTTAGTTTTATATATTTCACAGTACTTTCTGGTAATGTGTAATTATTTTGTTGAGTTATTTTAGGTATAGACACATCCCTTGCTTCGAAAACTACATTTATAAATTTTTGTATTTCCTGATCAATTATTACCTTGGTATTGTATATATCCGAATTTAACGTGATTTTATTTTCTAAAAAATTCATATAAATGTTCCAGTTGGTTGCACTATAATCATAATAGTTGAGGTCAACCTGCGAGGCCACTGATCTTTTAAGTGTACATATAATGGGGCGATGGTCTGATGGTATTTCGTAATCCATTGTTTTTACGTCTATAGTTAGAGTGGAGTTGCTTAAAATAATATCGACTGTGGATGCTTCGCGATTTTGTTGATGGGGGAATAGAGTTGGACTATTAGGATAGTGTATGAAAAAACTGCTTGATTGCTGTAGATTGTTCTGTGCGATTCCTGCCGTATTTGAACGGCAATTCCAAGAACAATGTTTGGCATTTAGGTCACCAAAAACTATATATTCTTTGGTGGAAGGTGTTAGGTTCAAGATATCAGCACAGAAGTTATGAGTATATCTTGGTGAATATAACGAAGATACAACAATAGGTCTATTATTTATAATAACTTCAATTGAGATGTTATCGATTGATGAGGTGTTTGATATAAAGAGGTTGTTATGAGCGACAGATTTATGAATTAACAGAGCTACTCCTCCTCCTCTTGAATCTGTTCTGTCACTTCTATATAAATAATAATTTTTAAAATAGGGTCTATGATTTTCTGAAAAAAATGTTTCATTCAAAGACGCTATTTTAATATTTTCTCGTTCAATTAGTATCTCAAATTGTTTTAATTTAGAAAAGTTTGAAATGCCATTAGCATTCAAGTGAAGCATTTTGAATTCGTTTAAATTATTAGTATAATTCATGGGCGTATTTTACCATTGACATTAAAGGTTGTGTAAGTTAAGGCACGTCGCCCCCAACATTTCAACATAATTAAATTTACACCAATATTTCCGTATTCGTTCCTTAGAAACTCAAATTTTCTGCATTAGTTGCAAAATAGTTTACCTTTTTTCTGAATTATATTATTTTGGGTCCAATAAATTTTGCAGCATTTTCATAAATGCAAAAATCGTATGGTCAAAGCAGCGGTGTCAGGTAGTTTGGCAATTTCATTAATTTTGGCACATTCTAAAAGTCAGCAAATTCTAATTGTTGGTTGCCTTTAAAAATAATAATAATGTAGAAATAAAAAACAGTTCTTTTTGTCTTTTTGGATAGAAGCAATAAAAATCAAATTCATTTTTAGTACTAAGAAACAAAAAGCACATAGTGCTGATGATAATAAACTTTCAATTAAGAAAAACGACCAAGTGTTTTACTGGCGCCCAACGTGATATCCTTTTAAGGATCAAAAAACGGTTCACCATAGTGTGAAAAAGTGACAATCTTCATAGAAGATAAATCTTATTGAACAAGTTCACTCCAGATGGCAAGATAGATGGGACAGAAGTGACAGAAGTGACAATGTGACGGGTTACATACTCTTTCATTCACGATGTGACGTTCGTGGCGAAACGTCCAGACTTTGGCTTTATCCTAAGTATGGGCTTTTTGCTTACGGGCCATGGGTCGTTTAATGCATTTTTGTATAAAAGAGCTTTGGCTAATATGCCTGAGTGTGACTGTGGACCTTTTACCGAGGACTGGTTCCATATTTTGTGCATATGCACGTTCTACTGGGACATACGGGACCTAGATTCTCTAGGTGTCGTATTGACGGACGATGGTTGTGATGTCAGTAGTGTGCTTATGAATGATGAGAGAGTGCGTTGTATGAATGAGTTTGCGTGTGAAGTCTTCAAAAGAAGACGTTTAAGAAGGGTTTGATCGCACACGTGTGTTTACATCCACAGGATGTACGCATGCGTGTGTACCCAGGACCTTCTAGAAGGCCTTAGTTGTGTACCTATACACTCACCCACAGGGTAGGTGTATGGGTGTGGAACTAAGGCCTTCGAATGGTCACCAGTCCATAGCTGTTTGGAGCCATATTGGTAGTAGCTTTGCTACGAAGTCTGACCGGAGGCTATATATTTATATATATATCTGGTATAACGGGAAGTCAGATGCCCCTGGAATCTTTGATTCCAGCTGACTTGCGGGTACGGCCCCTTGGGGAGTATCGTGGTGGCTGTGGTTTATACCCAAATCGCGGGGAGAGCATAGCTCGATGTGGAGTTGCATTCAACCGGGTGCTGTGACCCTAGAACAGCAGAGGTGTGTAAGGTAGGCCTCGACTCCCCACCAAGGAGTGGGATTTGTTGCCCAAATGCACAAATCTTGAATTGGTACCGGAGTGTAGTTCACTACATAATGGGGCGGTGGTCGGCGCATATACCGATCCAGTGTTCAGAGCACCGTGAGGTTATGTCAACGAGACGGGTACTCACGTTAAACACAAGAGACTTCTGAACAAGTTCACATAGTGAAGCAGTGACTATCATTATAGAAATAAATAAATTAAAACAAAATTCATAAGAAATATTGTACCTAAGAATAATAAATTCTTTCTAAAAAAGTAAAAAGTTGTTCGCAAAAGCACAAAAACGTTGTGAAAAATAATAAAATAAATAAAACTTTCAAACCTGAGAAGAAGCATAATATAGCAAAAAGTGCAGGCAGTCAGAAGTGCCACACATATCCAAAAAAACCAGCATAATCATCTATACCAAAAGACAAATCAAATCAAATATAAATCATCTTTACCAATAAAGAAGACCAAAAATCGCTCCAACGGTCGAAATCAACTTCAGCTTTTGAGGATTCAACACTTTGCCGCTGCAGCTTCAATTTTCAACATGTTTATTTTTTTGTAAGTTCTAGATGTAAGAATTAAACAGCCAATATAATGGCTAATTTGTCAAAGTATTTAAGTAATATAAAATAATTAAGATTCACTTCCATTTTCGAAAGTGAAAATGTTGTAAAATGTGATTCTAAATATTCGATTTTGACGAATTGTAAAAGGAAATCAACAATTTCATTTTGCCAAGAACTAAACTATGGAAACAACTCATGCTTTAATGACTTGCTAAATAACTACACGGCTACTTGCGATACTCTTTCGGCTCATAACATGCCATCCATCTCAGAAATCGATGATGGGATCGTCATTATCAATGACCAATCTTTTAAACTAATGGACAGAAATGAAACCACAATCGTCCAAAAAGGGACTTTTCTAGTAACTTTCGAGAGTGAAATATTTATTAATTCTACAAAGTTCGAAAATCTCCGCAAAATTGCTTTCAAAAGTCCGGAAACTCCCATAACTCACTCTGTCAGTCTTGCTGATCATACCTCCATTCTATCACTCCCATACTTACACGAGCTAAATATTAAAAATATGGACCATATTTCCCATTTGCATTCCAAAGTCAGAGGAACTTGTAATATCTCCGCTTCTCTTTTTGTCCTGATTTTGGCACTTTGCGCTGCATACTTTGTAGCCAAGAGGAACCGTAAAATCGAAATAAGTAATATCCTCAATAATTACGACCAGCCGGGGACGTCTGGATCTCAAGGGGGGAGCAGTTAAGGCACGTCGCCCCCAATATAATTAAATTTACACCAATATTTCCGTATTCGTTCCTTAGCAACTCAAATTTTCTGCATTAGTTGCAAAATAGTTTACCTTTTGTCTGAATTATATTTTTTTGGGTCAAATAAATTTTGCAGCATTTTCATAAATGCAAAAATCGTATGGTCAAAGCAGCGGTGTCAGGTAGTTTGGCAATTTCATTAATTTTGGCACATTCTAAAAGTCAGCAAATTCTAATTGTTGGTTGCCTTTAAAAATAATAATAATGTAGAAATAAAAAGCAGTTCTTTTTGTCTTTTTGGATAGAAGCAATAAAAATCAAATTCATTTTTAGTATTAAGAAACAAAAAGCACATAGTGCTGATGATAATAAACTTTCAATTAAAAAAAACAATCAAGTGTTTTAGTTGTATAACCTATTATCTTTGGAGCCATATGAATGAAACTCTATTTTACTCTCTTTAAGAATTTGCTTGTAGCATTCGTACAATTCTTTAGTTGGAGCAAAAATTTTGGTACCAATTGAAGTACGTTTGAAAATACAATCTTTACCAAGTAGTTTTCGTATTTCTGCAAATGAGGCGTTGGCTTCTACAACTATAGGTGGAGGTTTGTGTTGTTTAATATCGTTAATATTTGATGCAGGCTAAATCTGTTGCTGGAAGTTGACGCGATGTTCGGGTTAACAAAACCCGGAGGAAGTTTTGTCACCTTCTTGTTCGCAAGGAGCTTTCTTTTTGATTTGGCCCCTCGGGCCATCGCAAAATTTGTATTCTTGTTTTAAGCCGAATTGACTACCACGTGAGTTCAAATGAGATCAAGAATAGGCAATTGCAAAAACAAAAATATACACTTGTTGTTATTTTTAAATAGTTGTACTCTAAGCGCTTTAATTATTTACACGACCGTTCGTAAAGAGAATTAGATTCGAACTGAGTAGTTAGTTAATTATGTATAGTAGTAGGGTAGTAATAGTTTTAATGTTTTTGTTTTATTTTGAAGAAAGGAATGAATGGTTTGTTTTTGCATTTCCTTTTTATAAATAAATGTGATGGTAGATCACGGTGTACGGACCGAAATTGACTGGGTTACATGGGGTAATGGACCTATGGGACGACTATGATACGCATAAGGGAAAACTCGTAAATGGCATAATAACCATGTACGAACGCTTTGCAGGTCGTTAAACACACTATCGGATCTGAAATTAGTTGGTTTCGGGGCTAGGGAGAAGAAGTACACAGGGGGTTTTCTTCGTGAATGGCGAAAGGGCCATTCACGTATATTCTCCCTAGTTGTTAATGGGTATCCTGAACTGAAAGGATATGTCCATCATTTAGTTGTATACATACGTCCGTAATGAAGTTTTTTTTATTATTTTATGTTGTGTATTTGAGGTTGTGAGGTTAAGGTTGGGGGTTTACGCGAAACCCGCCGACAAGTGTATCCCACCAGGAAGCCTCAGTTTTTTTTATATGGAGGGTGACGCCATGTGTAGCGGGCACACCTCAGTAGTTGAGAATGCTTCAACGGGATGAACCTGGTAGGGGAGTCAGAAGCGAGTCTCGCAAAATTCGCGGCTTATACTGTGGGGAGGGTTTTTGCCCAGTTCCGGTTTGCGGAATGCAGCAGAAAACTGTTCTACTCCGGGAAAGGATGACGTGCTGTGTGCTGTCGTGCCTTATATGAGTGGCGGTATTTAGGAAGGACACGTGCCTAAATTGGTTTTCATTGGGAGTATGGTTGATTGGACATATTATAGTTTCAGTCAGGCCGCCGGTAGCGCGGCAATAGGATGACCTTTATGTGTAGGGATTCTTGTTACGTTAGAATGAATGTATATTTCTACGGTGGCAATACTTTTTGCAGAGTATAGTTGTATCACGTGAGGGGGTACCGGTGTCGATGGCTCTCCAGTGTAGCCATCTAAATGGCGCCGTATTCTCGGCATTAGCATGACCTTTATGTGTAGTGGTTCTTGGTAGGATAGAATGAAGGTATATTTCTTTGCAGAGTATAGTTGTATCACGTGAGGGGTACCGTTGTCGATGGCTCTCCAGTATAGCCATCTTAATGGCGCCGTATTTTCGGCATTAGCATGACCTTTATGTGTAGTGGTTCTTGTTAGGATAGAATGAAGGTATATTTCTTTGCAGAGTATTGTTGTATCATGTGAGGGGGAAAAGAAAAACAATTATAATAAGAAAAGATGGGAGATCTCCCCATGTAAAAAAAAATATAATAATAATGAGAGAGGATGGGAGATCTCCTCACGTTTTAAAACTAAAAATGATTGAAAAAAAAGGAAAATAAAAATATATAATAATAATGAGAAAAGATGGGAGTTCTCCTCACCTAGAAAAAAAATTAAAAGAGAAGACTCCCCACATATAAAAAAAAAATGGGAAGAAAAATATATATATATAAGTATTAAAAAAAATAATAATAAGAAAAGATGGGAGGCCACCCCCCCCCGTAAAAAAAAGAATAATAAGGATAAGGAAAGATACTTCCCCATGAGAAACATGCATATTTAAAAAAAAAAATATATTAGCATACATATTTGTTTAAAAAAAAATGTATATATAAAGATTAGACATACATATTTATTTAAGAAAAAATATATATATATAAATATTGAAAAAGTATAGATACTAACATAAAAAAAAGGAAGATTAATATCAAAAGGGGGAAAAAAGGAAAGGAAAAATTAATATGTAAGAAAAGAGAAAGAGAAAAAAAAACTATACGTTATTATATATATAAATAAAATATTTAAGTTAGGTGAGAGGACGGGAAATATTCCCAATTTAGTTTAAAGGGCAAAAAATTAATGAAATTAGATAGATGAAAGGATGGGGAGTGGCCCCAATTTAAAATTTAAATTATAAGAAATGTATAGTTATTGTTAAAAAATATATAAAAAAAAAACAATTTTCGTTTCGTTCTTTGTAACGATTTGTAAAATTTTTTTTAATGTTTTATAGCTGGTTATGTTAGTAAAGTTAGGGAATTCCAACCCAAGTCCACTGGGAGCGAGGCCGATCAACATTCATCTAGAAAGCGGTAAAATTCAACATTCATCAAGAAAGCAGCTGGAAGCAGTGGGCTGACATTATTGAAGGAACTACTGATTAACCCCAAATGTAAGGGGTAAAATGCGAATGGGTCCACCGAGAATTTTATATGTGATGGATTGGCTATTGGGGAATACCCGCGCAAATTGAAACGGCCGTTGTGACAAGATATTGTTGTTTTGGGGCTAGCTGGCAAGATGGTCATTGGGGCAAGAGGCGAGGTTGAATCTAAGCTTCATGTTTTGTCCCGAGTCAACCATGAAATGTCGTCTAGGTTGATCCAGTAGAGCAACATGCCTGGTTATTTGGTCAGGAACGTTGTCAAGCAAGAATGAACAACATGAACTATGTCGAAGCAGCAATCTGGTTCCTATGCGATGGATTGGCCAGTCACATCATTGAACGTGATCAGAAGAGCGATCAGGGCTATATTGAATACTGCAATAAGCGCCAACGAATTATGAGCTCGATACACTAACGCTCGTGGGAAATTACATTTTTGCCGAAAGTATTGTCATGAGCTTGCATCAGGCAAACTTTATTTTGTTTGTCATGATTTTGTATTGGAACGCGATCATCAATGTCATCGGATCACCATTTTTGTTTCACCCAAGCGACAGGCCAGAACTTGTTCGACGAAGCAAAACAGGAGGCCCAAGATCGGTTTCACGAAGCAACAAGCCGGCGGTGGGCATGGTCTTGCATTGGAACCGAATCACAGAGCTGTTATATGTGACAAGGTGGAAGTTAATGGACATGCGTTAAAAAGAACGCATGCTAGAATAAAAAGATGCGTCGTGGCGTCCAACCATCCTGTAAACGGACAGCGATTGTCGCAATTGTAGTAATTAGTAGTAACTTCACCATCAGCATTGATTCAGGCTTCGTTCTTATTGGTTCGGTCATTACCAGCAATTTTATCACCATGGTCATCATCATGCATATTATCAGCAGTATCGAACCTGAGTCTATTATCATCAGCAGCAATATTATCATCAACATCATCATCAGAATCAACATCTTCATCATTAGTAGTAACATCATCATCAGCATCGACATCATCAGCAACAATATCATCATCAGCATCGACATCTTCAGCAGCAGAAGCAACGTGCCAGTTCAGTGTCACTGGTAATAAACGATGTGGGAATCGTTTCCGTGCAAAAGGGGAGGAATGTTGTGAAACGGTTTCACACGTATAAAGTGTAGTGCACAATAGTATAAGATTAGTTTAAATTTAGTACAGATACATATAGATCATTGATACGATGTATCACTAATAACACTACTAATAATAATAATAATAATAATAATAATAATAATAATAATAATAATAATAATAATAATAATAATAATAATAATAATAATAATAATAATAATAATAATAATAATAATAATAATAATAATAATAATAATAATAATAATAATAATAATAATAATAATAATAATAATAATAATAATAATAATAATAATAATAATAATAATAATAATAATAATAATAATAATAATAATAATAATAATAATAATAATAATAATAATAATAATAATAATAATAATAATAATAATAATAATAATAATAATAATAATAATAATAATAATAATATAATAATAATAATAATAATAATAATAATAATAATAATAATAATAATAATAATAATAATAATAATAATAATAATAATATAATAATAATAATAATAATAATAATAATATAATAATAATAATAATAATAATAATAATAATAATAATAATAATAATAATAATAATAATAATAATAATAATAATAATAATAATAATAATAATAATAATAATAATAATAATAATAATAATAATAATAATAATAATAATAATAATAATAATAATAATAATAATAATAATAATAATAATAATAATAATAATAATAATAATAATAATAATAATAATAATAATAATAATAATAATAATAATAATAATAATAATAATAATAATAATAATAATAATAATAATAATAATAATAATAATAATAATAATAATAATAATAATAATAATAATAATAATAATAATAATAATAATAATAATAATAATAATAATAATAATAATAATAATAATAT
>OY821521.1:124820524-124822339 GCA_963682025.1 Cordilura impudica
AATAATAATAATAATAATAATAATAATAATAATAATAATAATAATAATAATAATAATAATAATAATAATAATAATAATAATAATATTAATAATAATAATAATAATAATAATAATAATAATAATATAATAATAATAATAATAATAATAATAATAATAATAATAATAATAATAATAATAATAATAATAATAATAATAATAATAATAATAATAATAATAATAATAATAATAATAATAATAATAATAATAATAATAATAATAATAATAATAATAATAATAATAATAATAATAATAATAATAATAATAATAATAATAATAATAATAATAATAATAATAATAATAATAATAATAATAATAATAATAATAATAATAATAATAATAATAATAATAAAATAATAATAATAATAATAATAATAATAATAATAATAATAATAATAATAATAATAATAATAATAATAATAATAATAATAATAATAATAATAATAATAATAATAATAATAATAATAATAATAATAATAATAATAATAATAATAATAATAATAATAATAATAATAATAATAATAATAATAATAATAATAATATAATAATAATAATAATAATAATAATAATAATAATAATAATAATAATAATAATAATAATAATAATAATAATAATAATAATAATAATAATAATAATAATAATAATAATAATAATAATAATAATAATAATAATAATAATAATAATAATAATAATATAATAATAATAATAATAATAATAATAATAATAATAATAATAATAATAATAATAATAATAATAATAATAATAATAATAATAATAATAATAATAATAATAATAATAATAATAATAATAATAATAATAATAATAATAATAATAATAATAATAATAATAATAATAATAATAATAATAATAATAATAATAATAATAATAATAATAATAATAATAATAATAATAATAATAATAATAATAATAATAATAATAATAATAATAATAATAATAATAATAATAATAATAATAATAATAATAATAATAATAATAATAATAATAATAATAATAATAATAATAATAATAATAATAATAATAATAATAATAATAATAATAATAATAATAATAATAATAATAATAATAATAATAATAATAATAATAATAATAATAATAATAATAATAATAATAATAATAATAATAATAATAATAATAATAATAATAATAATAATAATAATAATAATAATAATAATAATAATAATAATAATATAATAATAATAATAATAATAATAATAATAATAATAATAATAATAATAATAATAATAATAATAATAATAATAATAATAATAATAATAATAATAATAATAATAATAATAATAATAATAATAATAATAATAATAATAATAATAATAATAATAATAATAATAATAATAATAATAATAATAATAATAATAATAATAATAATAATAATAATAATAATAATAATAATAATAATAATAATAATAATAATAATAAATAATAATAATAATAATAATAATAATAATAATAATAATAATAATAATAATAATAATAATAATAATAATAATAATAATAATAATAATAATAATAATAATAATAATAATAATAATAATAATAATAATAATAATAATAATAATAATAATAATAATAATAATAATAATAATAATAATAATAATAATAATAATAATAATAATAATAATAATAATAATAATAATAATAATAATAATAATAATAATAATAATAATAATAATAATAATAATAATAATAAATAATAATAATAATAATAATAATAATAATAATAATAATAATAATATATAATAA
>OY821521.1:124822539-124825039 GCA_963682025.1 Cordilura impudica
AATAATAATATAATAATAATAATAATAATAATAATAATAATAATAATAATTAATAATAATAATAATAATAATAATAATAATAATAATAATAATAATAATAATAATAATAATAATAATAATAAATAATAATAATAATAATAATAATAATAATAATAATAATAATAATAATAATAATAATAATAATAATAATAATAATAATAATAATAATAATAATAATAATAATAATAATAATAATAATAATAATAATAATAATAATAATAATAATAATAATAATAATAATAATAATAATAATAATAATAATAATAATAATAAAATAATAATAATAATAATAATAATAATAATATAATAATAATAATAATAATAATAATAATAATAATAATAATAATAATAATAATAATAAAATAATAATAATAATAATAATATAATAATAATAATAATAATAATAATAATAATAATAATAATAATAATAATAATAATAATAATAATAATAATAATAATAATAATAATAATAAAATAATAATAATAATAATAATAATAATAATAATATAATAATAATAATAATAATAATATAATAATAATAATAATATAATAATAATAATAATAATAATAATAATAATAATAATAATAATAATAATAATAATAATAATAATAATAATAATAATAATAATAATAATAATAATAATAATAATAATATAATAATAATAATAATAATAATAATAATAATAATAATAATAATAATAATAATAATAATAATAATAATAATAATAATAATAATAATAATAATAATAATAATAATAATAATAATAATAATAATAATAATAATAATAATAATAATAATAATAATAATAATAATAATAATAATAATAATAATAATAATAATAATAATAATAATAATAATAAATAATAATAATAATAATAATAATAATATAATAATAATAATAATAATAATAATAATAATAATAATAATAATAATAATAATAATAATAATAATAATAATAATAATAATAATAATAATAATAATAATAATAATAATAATAATAATAATAATAATAATAATAATAATAATAATAATAATAATAATAATAATAATAATAATAATAATAATAATAATAATAATAATAATAATAATAATAATAATAATAATAATAATAATAATAAATAATAATAATAATAATAATAATAATAATAATAATAATAATAATAATAATAATAATAATAATAATAATAATAATAATAATAATAATAATAATAATAATATAATAATAATAATAATAATAATAATAATAATAATAATAATAATAATAATAATAATAATAATAATAATAATAATAATAATAATAATAATAATAATAATAATAATAATAATAATAATAATAAATAATAATAATAATAATAATAATAATAATAATAATAATAATAATAATAATAATAATAATAATAATAATAATAATAATAATAATAATAATAATAATAATAATAATAATAATAATAATAATAATAATAATAATAATAATAATAATAATAATAATAATATAATAATAATAATAATAATAATAATAATAATAATAATAATAATAATAATAATAATAATAATAATAATAATAATAATATAATAATAATAATAATAATAATAATAATAATAATAATAATAATAATAATAATAATAATAATAATAATAATAATAATAATAATAATAATAATAATAATAATAATATAATAATAATAATAATAATAATAATAATAATAATAATAATAATAATAATAATAATAATAATAATAATAATAATAATAATAATAATAATAATAATAATAATAATAATAATAATAATAATAATAATAATAATAATAATAATATAATAATAATAATAATAATAATAATAATAATAATAATAATAATAATAATAATAATAATAATAATAATAATAATAATAATAATAATAATAATAATAATAATAATAATAATAATAATAATAATAATAATAATATAATAATAATAATAATATAATAATAATAATAATAATAATAATAATAATAATAATAATAATAATAATAATAATAATATAATAATAATAATAATAATAATAATAATAATAATAATAATAATAATAATAATAATAATAATAATAATAATAATAATAATAATAATAATAATAATAATAATATAATAATAATAATAATAATAATAATAATAATAATAAATAATAATAATAATAATAATAATAATAATAATAATAATAATAATAATAATAATAATAATAATAATAATATAATAATAATAATAATAATAATAAATAATAATAATAATAATAATAATAAATAATAATAATAATAATAATAATAATAATAATAATAAATAATAATAATAATAATAATAATAATAATAATAATAATAATAATAATAATAATAATAATAATAATAATAATAAATAATAATAATAATAATAATAATAATAATAATAATAATAATAATAATAATAATAATAATAATAATATAATAATA
>OY821521.1:125427539-125643259 GCA_963682025.1 Cordilura impudica
TATAAAGCAAAATATTTTCACAGACAGATTTTGGGAAATGATAACTTTTCTGGAATCAGATGCTTAAAAATATATGGGGAAAAATTATCAAGCGATAATTCTTCTGTAGAGCCGTTTAAAACAAATTTTTTGGAAACTGTCAAAGAAATGGACCTTGATAAGGATCAAATATACAATACTGATGAGTCTGCGCTATTTTGGAGGGCACTTCACAGTGGAGAACAATCAGCTCCTGGTAGATAAAATTTAAAAGATAGATTTACCTTCACGCCCAGCGCGAACGCATCTGGATCTCATAAGTTGCCTCTTCTTGCAATAGGGAAGTCTGCAAAACCAAGGGCCTTTAAAGACATTGAACTTCCTGTGGTTTATACCAAAAAAGGTTGGATGTCAACTTTCGTTTTTGAAGAATGGTTTAAAAAAGTTTTTATTAAAAATGTGAAGGAATTTCTGACCATTACTAACAAGGCACTAAAAGCACTTTTGATGTTGGATAATGCATCATCACACCCAAAAGAAAAGGAAATCAATGATGATCCTAACTTTCGAGTTTTGTTTTTGCCTCCAAATTGTACGCCAATCCTACAACCAATGGATCAAAACTTAATTCAGAATATTAAAGTGCGATATAGGAAAAATCTTTTAAATCACATTCTTCCAAGAAGACGATGCCAAATATCCCGAATGTTCTGAAAGCATTTAATTTGCGGAATGTAGGTTTCTTATTAAACTCTTGTTGGCAAGATATTACCAAAAATAATAGCTAAAAGCTGGTCAAAATTGCTGCCAGATATCACCACTGGAAGCGAATGGGAAATTGAATACCTCTTGCCTCTTGTACAGTTAAGACAAACAGACACGACATGTCAGGATATGAATTCTATTTATTCAACGCTGTCATTCTTAACCTTTCTTCTAATTTGTGCACTTCTGAAATTAATGGTTGGGCACGCGGCGAAAATGAATATAGTTTCGACTTTTCTGATGAAGATATAGCTCATTCAGTTACGTCAAAACAAAATGTTGAAAAATATATGGACTCTAATAGTTCTCTGGAAGAAATTGACGTAATTGGAGACAAAGTGTCGAATAAAGAAGCAACTGAACTTTTTGCAAGAGCTATTTTATGGACAGAACAAACGGATGCGACTCAGAAGGAAATACTATTTTTAAAAGAATTTAAAAACAAAGCAGAAAAACTGCACAAAGACAAATGTATTCAAACAAAAATAAGTCCTTATTTTAAACAATAAAATTGTGTTTGTTCAGTTATTTTTTTAAATTTTTTGTTAAAGTTTTTGTAAATGAATTAAATGTAAATGCATATTAAACTGTACACATTTATTCTACCCTTAATTTTTTTAAGTAAATTTTATCGAAATAAAATTAAACATAGCTAAGTTTTGAAGTTTTAAAATTTTTGTCTATAGTCCGGACTATCCAATAATTCGGACAAAGGTCCAAACTATATCTGTCCGGATTAAAGAGGTAATACTGTACCATGCAAATTTCGCTCTTCTATTGGAAGCCTGCGTAAAAGTCATACCATCATTTCCAAATACATATACATACAAATAAAATTGTTGGAAATAAATTTAAATTTAAAATAAATTTAAAATTCAAATTCCATTGTTGTTCCCTATATATGTACTTATAACGAGAAAAATTGTCGCGTACGTTAACTTTTTATACCCCATACCACTATGTGGTTTGTTATTTTTATGAAACCGATGCACTTAAATTAAATCACTCACAAAATGAAATAAGTTCCAAAAAAATTAATAGCGAATTTTGTCACGACCGAGCGAAAATTAAGACATCAGCTTCGGCTCTTAACTGAATCTTCATTTTTGAAATTAGTTCGCTTGTACAAAACAAAAAAAATCGCTACCTGTGCGGTGGTTGCAAACAAAAAAGTTGTTTTACTAATTCCTAATTCTTGGAACTTCCCTTTTTAATTACTTCTACCTAAATTGTTATTTATCGACTAAGACCATTTTCTTTTCAAATGAAATTTATTGAAGAAACTGAGAAGCATATTATAGATCAAACAGAAAGCAAAAAAGACTTAGTTTTGTGGAAAATATTTTCAAAAAGCATGAAAAAAAATAAAAAAATAAAAAAAAAAATAATTTTTCCAACATTTTGCTTCATAAGCACCACAAAAATTTTCTAAATCAATTTTTAAAAAAATTTTAATTGTTGCACAGGTATCTAGCAATAATTTGGCTTTTACAGATTGAAAAAATATTAATTAGTCGACGAGTTGTAGCCAAAAAACCATATAAATAATATGCTGAAAATCGGCATTTGACTGCAAAGTTCGAAGGTCGATTAAAAAAAAAATTCGAACTAATATAAACAAACGCCGCAATACGGGTCTTCTAATTTAGGCCTATTTTCACCCCTCACTCTCAGAATCGACCTTAGTTTTGATAACCTGTATTTGTTCCACAGTGTTATTTGAAGTCAGTTGGAATGACTTAACTACTTATACGAAGAATTTTTCAATTTTTGTTACTTTTATTCGCCAGTCAAATTTACCAAAAAAGAATTTGTTCTTTTATATTTCTGATTAAAACAAATATTTACTTTGTGTTGTTGTTTAGTTCATTTTAATGTAGTTTTTTTTTTCTTTGTGCTGCTGTTTGTAACTACCAAAAATATTTGACCTAGACCCATTGTTTATTATACCGATCGACTCAGAATCACTTTCTGAGTCGTTTTAGCGATGTCCGTCCGTCTGTTCGTCCGTCCGTCTGTGTGTCCATGTAAACCTTGTACTCAAACTACAGGTCGCAAATATGAATATATTTTGATGAAATTTGGTATATAAGCTTTTATCAGCCATAGGATGAACGGTATTGAAATTGGTGAAAATTGGTCCATGTTCAGACCTAGTCCCCATACAAATGACCCCTATGAAATCGACATAAATTGCCATAAGATCCAAATTATCATATAGATCTCAGTCAAGTTTGGTTTGTATGTGTTTATTATATCCATTAATCAGAAGTCCAAAAATAATCCCTATACGACAATTCTTAGACATAGCCCCCATATAGAGCTGCTTTCCAATCTTCCTAAATCTATCACAAAACAAAAATATTGCACATATTTTTCTCAAATTTGGTTTGATATATTTTTTCAAAATATAAGTGACTTTACCAAATATGGTCAGGATCGGTCCATTTTTCGACCTAGTCCCCATATAAATATAGGACCCGATATGAACTTTTTCATATCTGCAGCCATAAAAATTAATAACAATACCACTCAAATTTGGTTTATGCTTATTTTCTATATCCAATTAGTTGGACCGAACAGATAGGGTCTCTGAACCATGGTATAGGGTATCGTATGGTCGGTCTAGACCGACAATAATTTCTTACTTGTTTTTAAATGAAACTAACCAGATATAATTTCTCTTTATTTAGCTTAGTTTAGGAATTTTTAAAGCAATGAAAAACTCCCATGATTCGCAGACTTTCGCATGTATGTATATGTTCCTTAAAACCACTTCCGTTTTTGTCGCATACGTTATCACCTTATTTTTAACGGACATTTTCGAAACCAAAGTTTCGAGGCTTCCCATTTTTTTCAAACATAGTACCCATTGATTGCAACATAACTGTAATCTTGGTTTTCAGTAGCTGCTTTTTATGTGAGATTTATAATACTTCATAAGCGTACGAATGTCGCGTACGGCTGCATGGAAATACCCTTATGTGAAAATTGACGAAAAGATATGCAAGTTATATTATTCTTTAACCCCCCTATCACACATCACACTGCAAGTTCGAAAAACCCAATGAACTCACATTTTTTTTTTACTAACCCAGCAATCTCACATCACACTGCAAGTTCGAAAAACTCAATACAAGTTAACGACACAAATATTAATCATAATTTCTTGCAATGCCCACATTGCAATTCCTACAGGTAACAATACCCAAATTCTTTACACGCTTATTGCTTTGTATTTTGGTTTCTACTTATTTCCGAGAACTCAGGAAATTGGTATTGCACGAGTTAAAAACATTTTCTCACCATGTCAAACATGCTGACGATATGCCTGCATGTTTATCAGTCTATAATGCTATTGTGAAACATTTGTGTATCCGGTCAATTTTCTTAATTTAAAGACAAAAACAATAATTTCGTTTCATTGGTAATTGTATTAAATTAAGTATCTGTGTGTTTAAAGTTATTTGCACCAAAATTGCTGACACTATGTTGGCCGTTTTGTTTTGTAGTATTTATATGTAAATAAAATTATATTAACAAAATTGCAATGAATAACCCTTTTGTTATAAAAGTAAAATGAATAAAGAGGACAGTTGAAGTCAAGTACTCAAATAAATAACATAGTTTTATTTATCTGGCGCCCAACGGAAAAAACAAAAGTGTTTAAATTCGGTAGAAATAAAACACGCCGCGCACAAAAGTACGTACTACGGAGCCCGAGTAAGATAAAATCAAAAAAGGACAAAATCCGGGACGTCAGCGCGAAGCAACTATTTTTAAGAAAAATTACAACCAAATCAAGTAAAAACCGCTATCCCGAAAAGTGACTATTTAAAAAAAAAAAAAAAAAAAAAACAAAAATTTTGTTTTTAAATAAAAAAGTAAACAAACAAAAAAGTAAAACAAAAATTTACAACAAGATAATTTTCAAATAGTGCAAGAACAAATAAAAACAAACTCTAAAAGTGACTATTCTTAAGAATATCAAAAAATTACAACAAAATAAAGTTTAGAAAGTGCAAGAACAAGGTAAAACAAACCATTATTCTAAAAGTGACTATTTTTTAATATAGCACAAAAACAAGTGAAAATAAATTCAAATCATTGCACGAAAACCTAAGAACAAATTATATTTAAAAACTAAACCCATATAATTTAAAAACATAAGCTATGACTGAAGAAAACTAGTCTTTGGTAAATAAAAATCAAACATTATTATAAACAAACAACACATAGAAAACAAGTGAAACCATAAACGCTAGAAGAAGCTGGTCAGCCAAGAACCAGTCACCAATCAGCAACAACAGTATCAGCAGCCAATTTTGTTCAACTACAGTTTAAAAGGAAGACGGTGAAAGAATGATGAATGAAGCAGTAACAACAATTATTTTAACGTAAGTCATAAGAATTAAAAATAAGAAAACAATAAGAATTATAAAACAAATAGATTTTTACTATTGTATGTTAGGAGAACACATTTTTATGTAAGGGTAAACTATTCTTAAGCTAAATATTATAAAAATAAAATCAAAAAACAAAAATAAAAGAAAATTGTAAAAGGCAAATTCTGTATGTCAGACATCGAGAGTAGCGACTATTTTTCCGGCGGTTCGAGCACGGAAACCTATATTTGGATAACTAGCTCAGATTCAGGAGTAGAATACGACGCGACAAGAACATTAAATAAGAGGAAAGTACTTCTGACAAGAGAGCGTAGGCACTGGTTGTATCATTTACGCCAAAGAAGACAGAATCGGGAATACTTTTTGTAAAAATATAGTTTGAACGACAAAGATGGCCAATCAAAATAATTTAATTAGACCCCCAGTATTAGGCCAACCCCCACCAAACGTCCAGCAACCAATCCCACCACTTCCACTAAATTTGTCTCCAGAATTAGAGGCACAGATAATAAATCTGGTACGTAGGGCGTATGCGGAGGAGGAAAATAGTAGAAATAGAGAACAAATATTTGTTGACCAGGGAATAGACACAGACCGAGGGAACTTATCTGACTTAGACAAAATTCCAGATATCGTTAAGTGTTTGAGGGATTTTTCTGGAAACCCGACTGAATTCGGATCATGGAAAAAAAGCATTGAAAGGGTTCTGAAAATCTACGAGCCACTTAGGGGTTCTCCAAAATATTTTGGAATATTAAATGTTATTCGAAATAAGATAACGGGAAATGCGGACATCGCATTAGAGTCGTATAACACTCCATTAAATTGGGAGTGTATTTTAAAATGTTTGACTATGCATTACGCAGATAAGCGGGATCTGGGCACACTGGAATACCAAATGTCCTCATTGGCACAAGGTAACAAATCGATTCAAGAATTCTATAAAGAGGTATATGCCCATTTGTCTTTAATCCTGAATAAAATAGCTTGCATGGACGAGACAGAGGCATCCATACATCCACTGACGAAAACTTACCGCAATAAGGCACTGGACACCTTTATTCGGGGTCTCAGAGGAGACTTACCAAGACTGCTCGGAATGAGAGAGCCGTCGGACTTACACGAGGCCCTTCATTTATGCCTTAAACTGGAGAATCAACAGTTTAGAACACAATACGCGAACAATACCGCAAAAATTCCCCATACTAATACCCAACGCGTACGAGGAAATCCTGGACATACATTTTATCCACAACTGACACAGTATTCTAGGATGCCTAATATGGCATTTTTCCCTAATACAAATATGCATCGGCAATTGCCACAACCTTACCGCACAATGACACCTACGAACAATAATGGACAAATAAATCCATATACGAATCAGAACCAAGCTCCATATCAACCAAGATCTACCTTACCACCACCCAGACCTACCGAACCAAAACCTCCAATCCCAATGGAGATAGACCAATCTATGCGATCGAAAATGGTAAATTATATGAATCGTCCCAACCCTAATAACAGATTTTCGGGGATAAGACCCCCACCAAATTCATCCCAGATTCACCGGCCTGGTAAATTGCAGAGAATAAATCACATAAAGAATAGTGAGGACGGCACCACGAATAATGGAATTTCGATCAGTGATGCTGATTCAGAGATCCAGGAATCTCAACAAGAGGGCGGAGAACTACAAGACTTAGATGAATATGTGGACGAATACCTTTCAATGGGTAATACGGCGCAGGATGAATGTACCGAATTTTCCGATATTAATTTTTTAGATTAGATAACTCAACGTTACCCTATTTCCAATGTAGAGCAAATAATGGACAAATATTGAGATTCCTAATAGACACGGGATCCAACAGAAATTATATTCAACCTTCATTGGTTAGAAACCCTCTTCTTAACGAAGACGTCTTTCAAGCTAACTCCGTTGGCGGAAAGGTGACAGTAACTCATCATACGTTTATTAACCTTTTCGGATTACGATCGGAAAATTTAAAATTTTTTTTATTGCCTACATTGACATCTTTTCATGGCATTCTGGGTAACGACAGTTTGAAAAAATTGAATGCCATCATTTTTACCGCTCGAAATTATATGATAATTAATAATACAATTAAAGTAGTCATAAAACAGGAAAAGTGCCAGTCTGTGAACAATTTACAACTAAGAACGAATCATATGACCAACGAACAAATACAAGAATTGAGCCAATTATGCGACGAATATACGACACTCTTTTCAGAACAAATGAGAAACTGACATTTACAACGACTATGAAGGCCGAAATCAGTACGATGACAGACGATCCAATATATTCCAGGAGCTACCCTTACCCAATGTCAATGAAGGATGAAGTCGAAAAACAGGTCAGGGAATTACTTGATCATGGGATCATAAGACCCTCGAGGTCGCCTTATAATTCTCCTGTGTTAATTGTCCCAAAAAAATTTGATGCTTCGAATGAAAGAAAATATAGAATGGTAATAGATTATAGAAAGCTCAATACTGCAACAATTCCCGATAAATATCCCATACCAGAAATTAATGAGGTTCTTTCACAACTAGGAAAGAATAAATGGTTTTCTGTCCTAGATCTGAAAAGTGGTTTTCATCAGATTCCACTCAGAGAAAAGGACATTGAAAAGACAGCATTTTCCATCAATAATGGAAAATATGAATTTACCCGCCTACCTTTTGGGTTGAAAAATGCCCCAGCTATATTTCAAAGGACTTTGGACGACATACTTAGAGAACACATTGGTAAAATTTGTTACGTGTATATTGATGATATAATCATTTTTGGACAGGACGAAAAGTCCCATTTCGATAATCTCAGGACTATATTTAGAACACTTGAACAAGCCAACATGAAGGTGCAATTGGACAAGTGTGAGTTTCTGAAACAGGCTGTGGAATATTTAGGTTTTATTGTATCCACGGAGGGAATAAAAACCAATCCAGCTAAGGTCCAAGCTATTCAAAATCTGGAACCTCCAAAAACAATCAAAGAACTCAGGTCATTTTTAGGACTATCAGGGTTCTACAGGCGCTTTATTCGGGATTATGCAAAAATCGCAAAACCCCTGACCATCCTTTTAAGGGGTGAGGAGGGACGTATGTCCAAATCTATGTCATCGAAAATACCGATATCACTGAACAAGGATGCTCTAGAGGCTTTTAGTAAGATAAAAAACTCTCTCACCTCCAGCGACGTAATGCTAGCCTTTCCAGACTTCCGAAAAGAATTTCAGCTAACTACTGACGCCTCAAGTTATGCGCTTGGCGCTGTTTTGGAACAGGACGGTAGACCAATAATTTTTATTTCAAGGACGCTTAGCAGGACCGAGGAGCACTACGCGACAAATGAGAAAGAGATGCTTGCAATAGTGTGGGCTCTCAAAGCGTTAAGAAGCTATCTGTATGGATCGGTGGCTGTAAAAATATTTACGGATCATCAACCTTTGACGTACGCACTGGGAAATAAGAACACGAACAGTAAGTTGAGGAGATGGAAAGCCATTCTTGAGGAATACAATTATGAGATAAAGTACAAACCTGGTAGTACTAATGTGGTCGCAGACGCACTGTCTAGACCTCCACAGATTTCCGAACTGAACTCAATGACGGCTACTCGGCACAGTGACGATAGTTCATCACAGAATCTGATCCCTTTCACGGACGCACCAATAAACGTTTTTAAAAACCAGCTAATAATCTCGACAGGAAAGTCACAGTCCTATAAATTCGAAATTGTATTTCCAACTTATCACAGACACACGATTGCGGACATGAACCTGGACGAAGAAAAATTGGTGACAATATTAAAAAAATATCTGAACCCATCCGTGACTAATGCGATACTGACCGAGGACAGGATCTTGGGGAAAATACAGGAAATTTATTCGTCAAATTTTAGTGGCTATAGGGTCAGGTATACGAGACTAATGGTACGAGACTTGTTGACAGACACGGAACAAGAGACGGAAATAATTAACGAACACAGACGTGCACATAGAAATGCTAAAGAAAATAAACTACAAATTCTCGAAAGATTCTATTTTCCACACATGCAGTCAAAGATCACGAAAATTGTGAAGCAATGTCGAATTTGTCTTGAGAATAAATACGAACGTCACCCAAACAAATTAGTTTTAGGTAATACCCGCAATACCCTGGACAGTTTATTCACTTGGATCTTTACCATACAAACAATAGGGTAATACTTACGGCCATAGATAAATTCTCTAAATATGCCCAAGTCAGGATTGTAAAATCTAGAGCAACAGAAGACATAAGGGAACCACTACAGGATCTATTAATCTCATTCGGAACACCCGAGAACATCGTGATCGACAATGAAAAATCCTTGAACTCTTCACCTATCACTTTTATGTTAGAAGATCAGTTGGGGATAAAGATCTATAGAACACCACCGTATACGAGTACCGTAAACGGTCAAGTAGAACGATTTCATTCGACATTAACGGAGATTATGAGGTGTTCTAATGCGGAGAAAATGCATAGTCGTTTTGAGGACCTGCTGATCAATTCGGTTAATATATATAATCACTCCATCCACTCGACAACAAATAGAAGGCCAATAGATTTGTTCTTTGGAAGAAACGCTTCAGATGATCCAAAAGCACTCGAACGAGACTGTCTTCTGAATATAAAGAGAATTACTGAGAAGCAGGAAAGGGACAAAGAATATCATAACAAAAAGAGAACGAATATAGGAAAGTTGAAAGAGGGAGACGTAATTTTTGTAAAGGGCAACAGAAGACTTGGAAACAAGTTGACTCCTAGGTATAAACGGGAAATAGTAGAGGAAGATAGAGGAGGAACGATTTTGACTAAGACAAAGAGAATAGTCCATAAGAATCTAATCAGGAAGTAAAAATTTATCTTTTCAGAATTTTAATAGCATTAGCTAGACCTGAGACTCAAATTCTGGATTATTCAAATTCACAAATTGTGGCCACTGAGACTGGACAGACGAAAATGGTTATTGGAACATTTAGAATATTACATGTAATTGACTTGGAACAATACAATGAGATACTCACAACGCTCGAGGATACCATTAGAAAGGATATTACGAGAAAGGACATTAGTTATATTTTCCTCTTACATGAGATAAACTCATCTAGAAAGATTCTTGATGGTTTGAGATCTACACGTTCGACAAGATCCATAGATGCTTTGGGTACTGCTTGGAAGTGGATTGCAGGAACACCTGACCATGAGGACTTCCAGATTTTGTCTGACCAAACAAGAAAATTGTTGACAAATAACCAGGACCAAATAGTAATTAACAGGGCTATCGAAGAAAGACTACAGCTGATAACAAATATGACGAACAAGATACTTAATTCCCTACATACGGCGGACTCGCTAAGGACACAGATAATTAGAGACGTTGAACGGAAATTAAAAATCGTTCATGAGGAATTGGTTAATATCAATTATGCAATCCAATGGGCTAAGGGCGGAATCGTAAATTCATTTATATTATCCACGTCCGAACTGACAACCGTAAAGAATTTTTTTACAAATCAGAGTTTGCCTTACATAAATATAATTGAAGCCTTAGAGTTTGGAGAGGTTAAAATAGGATCTAGTGAAACTACGCTAATCTTTATTCTAAATCTGCCAAAAACAGAGAATACGATTTGTAAAAATGTATTTATAAGACCTGTAAGAAAGGAAAACTTTGTAATAAATTTAAGAGACGAAAATTTTATTTTATGTAAAGATTCTGTGTTTAAGATAAAGAATAACTGTAAGAAAATAAATCAAATGACATTGTGCAAAAGAGAAAATGTTGACAACACAACAGATACAAAGTGCTTACCAAAACTTTTAGCAGGAATGCCGTCCGTCTGTCCGACAACGAACCATCACCATTTGCCTTTAATTGAAGAGGTCATGCCTGGCTTACTGCTACTAAATGGTTATAAGGGTAAAATTTTAATGGATAAAGAAGAAATCTCACTCAATGGAACATTCTTGGTAAAATTCAATAATTCCACCATAACCATTGGTGACAGGGTTTACTTTAGCAAAGAAGAAATTATGGCTCGGCCACTGCCAGCTATAGTCCAATCCCCTAATAAAATAGCTTCATATGAAGAAGTATTATCTTTGAAGATGTTGAAGGACCTACACTTAAATAACTTAGATGAGATCCGTGATCTGACCCGAAGAAATAAGACTGTATTTTTTACCAGTCTTACTTTCCCCGGACTCATAATTTTGGTGTTGATTTTTATAATAATTAAAAGAATGTTGACTAGAAGAGAAACATTAAAGATAGAAACACTACATGTCCATTCTGTCGAAACTCAAAGCCACGATCAATCCAACGTGGAAGTTGGAATTTAAAGGGGGAAGAGTTAACGACACATTGCAATTCCTACAGGTAACAATACCCAAATTCTTTACACGCTTATTGCTTTGTATTTTGGTTTCTACTTATTTCCGAGAACTCAGGAAATTGGTATTGCACGAGTTAAAAACATTTTCTCACCATGTCAAACATGCTGACGATATGTCTGCATGTTTATCAGTCTATAATGCTATTGTGAAACATTTGTGTATCCGGTCAATTTTCTTAATTTAAAGACAAAAACAATAATTTCGTTTCATTGGTAATTGTATTAAATTAAGTATCTGTGTGTTTAAAGTTATTTGCACCAAAATTGCTGACACTATGTTGGCCGTTTTGTTTTGTAGTATTTATATGTAAATAAAATTATATTAACAAAATTGCAATGAATAACCCTTTTGTTATAAAAGTAAAATGAATTGAATAAAGAGGACAGTTGAAGTCAAGTACTCAAATAAATAACATAGTTTTATTTATCTTACACTCACATTTTTTTTACTAATACACACACATTTTCCGCAGTGGTCACACTAATGGCACCAAATTTTTCGTGCGAGTAGTGGCAGACACTAACGATGATTAATGTTACCCTGTTATAAATTTAATGCAAATTTACTGGATTCTGTAAAATTGTAATTAAAGTTTTAACTTGTTAAATCTATTATAATGATTTATTTTTTGAAATGCGCATACAAAAACGCAAGTTTGTTAATTATTGAGCATAAATATTATTAACTATTATTAAAATAATACTAATAATAATAAATGTAAACATTTTCCCTCAAACATGTGCCCATATAATAAACTCGGTAACTCTACTTAAAATAAAATAAGAGAGAGAAGTATACAAATTTTTTCAAGTTTACGCTTCGACAACATTTTAAAAATGAGATTGCAGTCAGATGTGTGAGCATAAAATTTAATGGCGATGGATTCGACTAATTCGAACAATTTTTCGTTGATAATACGTACACAACGATTTTACAATTTCAGTGTGATGTGAGATTGGGGGGTAATACACACACATTTTCCGCAGTGGTCACACAATGGCACCAAATTCTTCATTAACGATGATAAATGTTACCCTGTTATAAATTTAATGCAAATTTACTGGATTCTGCAAAATTGTAATTAAAGTTTGAACTTGTTAAATCTATTATTATGACTTATTTCTTGAAATGCGCATATAATATAAAAGTTTGTTAATTATAGAGCATAAATATTATTAACTATTATTAAAATAATACTAATAATAATAAATGTAAACATTTTCCCTCAAACATGTGCCTGAATAATAAACTCGGTAACTCTATTTAAAAAAAAATAAGAGAGAGAAGTAAACAATTTTTTTCAAGTTGCAGTCAGATGTGTGAACACAAAAGTTAATGGCGATGGATTCGACTAATTCGAACAATTTTTCGTTGATAATACGTACACAACGATTTCATTTACCAGGGTAAATGTTAAGTTATCCTTTTATTAAATACATGTTTTTACTTTTGTTGTTTGGTTACCAGATTCAATAAATTTAAATCCCTGAAGATGGTGGAAAAATCCCACCGAAACGTTGGATCAAAAATGCAATGAAATAATCTTTTACTTACATTAATAGTGACCTTAAAAGCCTGAATAAAATATTAATAAAAAAAAAACATGTGAGTCCGATCACAGGGGAGATGTGTAGACATCTGGTAATAAATGAAATGCAGAAAACAGCGACAAAAAGGTTATTTCATATAATAATTTTTTCACCAAACAATCATAAGTCATACCGATTTGTCTTAATGGTCACATCTTAAGCGTAAGACGTGACTCTCACATGTACGCTGTTTTTGTGATTGTATTGTGAAATAGAAATTTACCCCCCCCCCCCTGCGCGTATAGATGTTTACACATCAAAAGTATATTCAATTGTTATTTTTCTTAAATTCCAAGGTAAATTTTTGTTTTAAAGCCAACTCTCCAAAAAACTACGCTAGGCTACTCTTAAATTTCTGTATTTCTGAAAGTTGTATATGTTTTGAAAATGTAGTGTTACATAATTTGGATCAATATAAAAAATTTATGGAAATTTTATTCTCAGTTATCTTGAAAAAAATCGAAAATAAATTGCTCGCTATGAATAAATGAATGCGTGTCATTAAAAAAATAAAAAACATTATTTGACAAAAAATAGTGTTCGAAATCTCTAAGCATATTTATAGTAAAATAATATGAATATTAAGAGAAGGCTGGCAACTTTTCGAACTTTGATGTGTTTTTAATTCATTCCCCCTACTTGATATTAAGTTTATTATTAAAGAATTTCAATTTTTTAAAAAAAAATTACAAAAATATTTACTACAAAATTTAGAAATGCTTCTATTGTAAAATTATCTCATGATTATAAACACATATATTATTATTTGTAATTATCATTTTTTTGTTTTTAATTTGAACATGTTTGAAAATGTATTTTTTGCCAACTCGCCTCAATAATGTTCAAGTGACGCTGAGACACTACGTATTGTATTAAAAACATTTTATGAATAAAGAATTATTATATTTAAAATAAAAACTTTGATCCGGTCGCATATAAAAACCTCATGCCACCTACTGACAGATCATGACAAATATTTGTAAAAAAAAGTATTGCTCCGAATTTCCCTTTGAGTCTTCAAGAAAGGATCACGCAAATAAGAAATGTTACATTGACTACTTTAATTCTATATATGAGTATGGGTCAACAGTATTATTTACATGCTGTTCAGACCAACAAATAACTAGGCTGCACAAACTACAAAGTAAGGCTATGCGCTCAATTTTAAAATGCAATCAGTTTACGTCAATAAGATATACCTCATACAAATAATTATATGTGCAAAAATATTTTTGTCTATTTCTCCTTGATCTGTGATGGTACAAAAAAAAAAAAAAAATCACACTTTAAATACCAATTATTACATTATTACGGTACATCCTTTACTTAAAAAGATTGTATGTGCCATGATTTTTAATAGTAAATAATTATATGTACTAATCATATTTAGACGGTTATTGGCTGCAGTTGTCATAATTTTAGGATATGTTGTTGCATAAAATCGTTGTGAAATTAAATGTGAGTAAACATTTATGATACAGAATGTAAGTTAAGACATGTCACAAGTCAGTCCGCAAATATGCCGAGCAAGGCAGCCCGCAAATATGGCGAACAGATCAGTCCGCCAATATGGCGAACAAAACACTCCACCAATCAGATCAGTCCGCCAATCAGATCAGTCCGTCAATATGGCGAACAAATCAGTCCGCCAATCAAATTATACCACCAATCAAATCAGTCCGCAAATATGGCGGATAAATCAATCCGCTAATTATGTCAATCCGCCATTCATGCCGCCCAATATGGTGAACGAATTAGTTCAACAATTACCTTCATATTTACAGTCACTCAATGTGACAAACATTATGTCGGCACTAATTTTTTGGTAAATAAAGTTCATTTATTTCTTATGTCTTCCCCTCATCAAATTACTCTAATCGGGCACGAGTATGTTACAATATCACATTGCATTGTTTTACATTTATTTTTCTGTCGCAATATCACATTGCACTGTTCTACATTTTATTTATGTCATAATCTCGTATTACACCCATTAATATTTCATTTATTTTTTTTCTCTCTGCCCCTATTCCCTTTGTTTTCAGTTATATTGTATTTCTGTTTTCGGTGCATTTCGATCGATTGCCCAATTCCACAATGTAAGCAATTCTCAAGCCAATGCAATTGATTATTATTTATGTCAACCATATGTCTGCTTGGCTTAGCATTTTTTCAGTGGTATTCTTTAGTATTAACATTTAGTGTTTCCTTGTTGCTGACGATAGTAATTTGTTATTATTTAAGTAAAAGCAAAAGAAAAAGACATTTAGTATTAAGTATTCAGTTATCATTAAGCATTCAGTTGTCATTCAATATTGAGTTGTCATTCGGTAGTCAGTCAGTGACTCACAATTTTAAACATAATTATAAATGCAAGCCTACATTTGTTAATAATAAATAAATATAATTAATTAAAATTGTAACAAGACTAAAATAAACAATAATAAAAATATAAACAAATTCATTCGTCTTTCATTTATAAACGAACAACCGCACTATATAATAGGGTGAGTTCCAAAACGTCAAAATACATTGCAGTGATGCCTTTTTACTACCGTTTCGAAACAAAACAAACAAGTGTGTTGTTTACTTTGTAATAAAAACACTGCATCAACAAAATTAGTAATGCAAAGTTTGCTTTTTGTTACGCATCGATAACTTTTATTATACATTTAGGGATGTATGACATTGTCAACGTTTACACGGTTGCGTTTAGGAATGCATGACTTTGTTTAGTTGCATTGCAAATGACGTTTTGGAACTCACCCATATTTTAACCAAACAACATTTGAATATGCAACATTCTAATTAACAAAATTTTAACATGCAACATTTTAATTGGGGCCCAACAAGGTGAGAACTCAATAATCCTAGAAGAAAATTTCTTTGTGTGAACATTTTTAATCGTGAAACAACGAAATCCTTTTGAACATTTTTTGTGGAAAATCTCAAAAAAGAGACATAATAAAATTAAACAAAGAATTAAATTAAACGGAAAGAACCCTCGTTTCTCAAAAGAAAAAAACAACAACGGTTAAATATTTAAACAGTTCAATTGTAGAAACTCGTAAAAATTAAAAAAAAAAAAACTAAGTTATTAATCTAAAAATTAGAGTGTCAAAGGTTTAATCGGAAAAATTTAAATTCCAAACAGAAACTAAAAACTAAAGTATTAAAGTATTAACTGTTTAATTGTGAAAAACTGGGTTTTGTTAAATTAACCTAAACTAAACTAAATAAGAGTGTTCCTATTCTCCCAACACCTTTTTTTTACAAAACCCTGCGAAGTTATATTCTATGAAATTAAACATTCAAGCACTCTCCAATCAAGCAGCCCAATTTAAAGGAAGAAAATTCAGAAATCTACAAACTCTGCATCATCACTGCAAAACTACAGGCAAACACCAACAAAATGAAGTCAACAATATGGTTGTAAGTTGCTAAGTAACATTATTATAAACAATTTTTTTTTAAGAGAAAAAAAAACTTTTATAAACCTTAAATTTTTTTAAATCATGATAAATACTTTTTTGTAAATTAACTTCTAAATAAATCGTAAATTCTGTAAAATTAAAATCCCTTCAAATAAACTTTGGTGTTATTGTAAATTAAATTATTTTTTAAAAAAAATTTTATACTGTTTATTATCCTAATCCCTTGTGAAAAAATATTAAATACTTAAAATCTTTTTTTAACTAAATTCTATTCCAAATTTTGTTTTATGAACAAAAAATTATTATATAAAAAATAAACTTTTTTTTGCGAAAAATTAATCATTTAAAACTCCTCTTTTTGTTGCATAAATAAAATTGTTCTATACTAAATTTTATGCTTTTCAACAAAACGATCATTATAAGCTAAAATTTTATTCCCTTTGCAATTGCAATAACCTAAATTCTCTTAGCCGTATTTTGTAACAATTCTGGTGCATTAAGATTGTAGATTAAAATTTTGTAGATTAAAATTTTTCGTAACTAGAATCTTATACTAAAAAATGACGTACGACTCTGACACTTCATCCGAATATCATTCGGAAATAGAGGACAGATTAGAGACACTAATAGATCTTTACACCATTAGGGAAGAAGATAGGGAAACCTTACGATGACTATCCAGTGCAATAACTAGGCTAAAAAGTATAGCAAGGGCTAAATACCTAAGGAACAAAGCTAAACGGAAACCCATTTTTTTTTTTTAAGAAAAAATAATACATTTTTAAATGAGAAGCTTCAACAGTAAAGAAAATTAAAGCATTATTTTTGATGAAAATTTTGGCATTTGAATTTCTAAACACAACAATTGCAACTAAAACTTAAACAAAGGAATGACACAAAATAACAACTCACATAGTGAGGAGATGCAACAAAATAGTTGCATCCACATTAGATTAAGCAATTATGTAATAAACACCTCATTTTATTATTATTTTTATAAAATAAAGAGCATATATTATTCTAATTTTTTTTTAATAAATAAATTAAAATTTTTAGAAGAAAATGAAATCTAAATATGGATTCGATGAATTCGCTAACGGAACAAAAATTCCCATGAAAATCTAAGAACCTTTTTTTTATGACAACTTACATAGTAAGGAGTTGCAACACAATAGTTGCAACCTCATTAAATAAGAAATTATTATTATTTTTTTCTTTCTCACCTCATTTTGCAAGTAACAAAGCAACACACATGAATTTTGTCCTATTTTTTTTTCCTTTTCGACCATTAATGTGATTTGTAGTGACCATCAGACGGGGACGACTGAAACTTAAAAGGGGGAGTAGTTAAGACATGTCACAAGTCAGTCCGCAAATATGTCGAGCAAGGCAGCCCGCAAATATGGCGAACATTGCACTGTTCTACATTTTATTTATGTCGTAATCTCGTATTACACCAATTAATATTTCATTTATTTTTTTTTCTCTCTGCCCCTATCCCCTTTGTTTTCAGTTATATTGTATTTTTGTTTTCGGTGCATTTCGATCGATTGCCCAATTCCACAATGTAAGCAATTCTCAAGCCAATGCAATTGATTATTATTTATGTCAACCAAATTTCAATTAAACATTCTTCCTTTATTTACATATTTTAACAAATTTTGATATTTACATATGAGATCTTATCTTTACATATAGATATTTCAACAAATAATACATAGGATCTAAAGATATTAAATAGTTTTTATATTATTTTTTAATGGTTTTTAAAGGAAAATGGGAGGAAAAAACCTTTATATGATTTAATAAATTCAAATACTATCTGAAAATATTTATGTGCTTATAGGAGGTTTATTAGAAATAATAGACCTCTATAAGCACATTATTTTCAATTTGGTGATTTCTTTTTAATTTTACGTTATTTCTCTACATTCTCTTATCAGTGGGTAAGAGGAATTTTCAATTTTGGCAAAGTAATTGTTATTAATCCTTGTTATGAAATCGATAATTTTTTCATAACCTGTTTCTTCATGAAGAAGATTTGTAGGATACCTCCAGGGCTTTTTATTTATCATTTTAAGACATTTGTTTTGTATAATTTGTAAGCGTTTTAGGTGACAGTTGGCAGCGTCACTCCAAATAGGACACGCATATGTTAATATCGGCCTTATAACACTTTTGAAGAGTAGATTTTTGTTTTTGGGGTTTAGAAATGACCTTCTATTTAGTAGTGGCCATAATGCTTTAAATGATTTTATAGCTTTTTGACACGTAGCCATAATATGTTGTTTAAAAGTAAGCTTTTTGTCCAAGACAACTCCGAGATATCTGACATGATTAAGTACATTTATGGTATTATTTCCAATATGAAGATGACGTCTTGGCAGTCTTTTGGGAGATTTGTTGAACGGAAAAATAATTGCTTGGGTCTTGTTTGGATTAATTTTGATTTTCCAGTTGTGAAAATATTTACTGCAATTTACAAATCCCTTTTCCATTTTCTTCAGGAGTGCACTTGTAATTTTGTTTGAAGAAACTAACGCAGTATCATCTGCGTAGTAAGCTACTTTCATATACTTCGGAACCTTGAAATCGGATGTATATATCGAGTAAAGCAATGGCGACAAGACTGATCCTTAAGGTAACCCTGTGGTGATGGTTTTTGGAGATGATGTTTCATTATTAATCGCAACTTTAAAGCTTCTGCCGTGAATGAAATCTGAAATAAGTTTGCATAAATATTTTGGTATATTTGCATCAAGAAGTTTAAATACTAGGCCATTATGCCAAACGGTGTCAAACGCTTTTTGGATATCCAACAATATTAGACCCGTTGTTTTTATTGCTGATTATTTGATTTTTAATTCTGTTTATTTGGTGAGTAGTGCTATGCCCTTTTTTAAATCCAAATTGTTCTTTAGAAACAATAGAATTGGTCGTTACAAATTCACTAAGACGAGAATGTAGTATTTTTTCAAATATTTTACCTAAGTTACTTAATAAACTAATAGGTCTATAGCTATTTGGGTTATTTTTTGGCTTATTAGGTTTATTGACAGCTATAACCTTAGCATTTTTGAAATGGTTTGGGAAATAGTTGAGTTTGATGCAGCTGTTAAATATTATAACCAGTAATTTTAGAGCTTTGAGTGGTAGTTTCTTTAAGAGCAGGTTCGGAACATTGTCAAAACCAGGGGATTTTGAGGGTTTTATTGATGAGACAATATTCATTACTTCTTCAAGAGATGTATAAATTGCAGATTCAGAACTGGGATTTTCCTTCTTAAAATTATTTACTGTTGTATTTATTAGTGTATCTGCCGAGTGGTTATAGTTCGAAGTGAGGTTATTTGCTTGGACAAATGTATTTGCCAGGACTTCAGCCTTGTCCTTATCAGATATTATTTTTGTATTTCCAACTTTGAAGTGAGCGATTTGATTTTTTCCTTTTCCTCGTAATTTCCTGCTTATTTTCCAAAATGATTTATCACCTGGTTTTAAATTGGATAATAATTGAGACCATTTCTTATTGCGCTCCGAATTAATACTTTTATCAATCATGTTACTTAGAAACTTAGTACATTGATTATAAAAAGTTTGCTCGGCTATATTTGAAGATCGTTGGCTTTTTCTTTTAAAGCTTCTTCTTAGTTTTATATATTTCACAGTACTTTCTGGTAATGTGTAATTATTTTGTTGAGTTATTTTAGGTGTAGACACATCCCTTGCTTCGAAAACTACATTTATAAATTTTTGGATTTCCTGATCAATTACTGCCTTGGTATTGTATATATCGGAATACAACGTGATTTTATTGTCTAAAAAATTCATATAAATGTTCCAGTTGGTTGCACTATAATCATAATAATTGAGGTCAACCTGCAAGGCCATTGACCTTTTAAGTGTACATATAATGGGGCGATGGTCTGATGGTATTTCGTAATCCATTGTTTTTACGTCTATATTTAAAGCGGAGTTACTTAAAATAATATCGACTGTGGATGCTTCGCGATTGTGTTGATGGGGGAATAGGGTTGGACTATTAGGATAGTGAATAAAAAAATTGCTTGATTGCTCTAGGTTGTTGAGTGCGATTCCTGCAGTATTATTTGAACGACAATTCCATGAACAATGTTTGGCATTTAGGTCACCAAAAACTATATATTCTTTGGTGGAAGGTGTTAGGTTCAAGATATCAGCACAGAAGTTATGGGTATATCTTGGTGAATATAACGAAGATACAACAATAGGTCTATTATTTATAATAACTTCAATTGAGATGTTTTCGATTGATGAGGTGTTTGATATAAAGAGGTTTTTATGAGCGACAGATTTATGTATTAACAGAGCTACTCCTCCTCCTCTTGCATCTGTTCTGTCACTTCTATATAAATAATAATTTTTAAAGTAGGGTCTATGATTTTCTGAAAAAAATGTTTCATTCAAAGACGCTACTTTAATATTTTCTCGTTCAATTAGTATCTCAAATTGTTTTAATTTAGAAAAGTTTGAAATGCCATTAGCATTCAAGTGAAGCATTTTGAATTCGTTTAAATTATTAGTATAATCCATTTACCATTGACATTACAACTTTGATTTGTTGTACTTTTGAAGTGCACTTATGCAAATCCTCCATAGCTGTAGTGAAAATATCAAAAAGCTCATCGATGCTAAATAAATCGTTGTTTGTTCTCAGCTGGTTAGCATATGTGGCTTTGCTGTTATTTATTGTGTTATTGTTGATGTTATTATTACAATTTGAGTTGTTTCTTAAATTAGGGAAATCTCCTACCTTTAATTGAAATGAGTTATTCTGTTGTTGTTGTCTGCTAGTATTCTGACTTTTAGATGTTACTCTTGTTCTAGTTTCCAAATAGAGAGAACGTAACGGACAATTGATGTCGTTCGCAGAGTGATCAGTTCTCTCTTTTCCATGTTTTTTGCAATTAAAGCATGTAAAAACAGCTGGTCTTTTTTCATTTGTGTTAAACGGACACACACTTGTATGATGTTGTTCTGCACATATCATACACGCAGCACTACGATGACAATGTTCACCTCCATGGCCATACATTAAGCAGTTCCAGCATTGAGTTGGTTTATTTCTGGATTTAGATTTGTATTTTTTCCAGGAAATTATAATATTTGAAATTGTTCTTACGTTTAAGGCAGTTGGGTTAAAATTTTTACGTACAAATTGAACTTTGTAAACTGCATTGTTGTTCGAACTGAATTTGGTGATTATTTCAGCTACTGAAGAAGGGGACAGGTTATAGTTTTTTAGCTCTGCGGTGATGTCCTCAGTTTTTATGCGGGGTAAACCGTGTAAAAAAGTGGTGTATAACCTATTATCTTTGGAGCCATAAGAGTGAAACTCCAACTTACTCTCTTTAAGAATTTGCTTGTAGCATTCGTACATTTCTTTACTTGGAGCAAAAATTTTAGTACCAATTGAAGTACGTTTGAAAATACAGTCTTTACCAAGTAGTTTTTGTATTTCTGTAAATGAGGCGTTAGCTTCAACAACAATAGGTGGAGGTTTGTGTTGTTTAACCTCGTTGATATTTGATACAGGAGTTACGTCCATATCATTAAGGCCAGCAAGCAGGCTAAATCTGTTGCTTGAAGTTGACGCCATGTTCGGGTTAACAAAACCCGGAGGAAGTTTTGTCATCTTCTTATTCACAAGCTTTCTTTTTGATGAAGATTTGGCCCCTCGGGCCATCGCAAAAATTTTTATTCCTGTTTTAAGCTGGATTGTCTACCACGTGAGTTCAAATGAGATCAAGAATAGGCAATTGCAAAAACAAAAATATACACTTGTTATTAATTTTAAATAGTTGTACTCTAAGCGCTTTAATTAATTACACGACCGTTCGTAAAAAGAATTAGATTCGAACTGATTTATGTCAACCATATGTATGCTTGGCTTAGCATTTTTTCAGTGGTATTCTTTAGTATTAACATTTAGTGTTTCCTTGTTGCTGACGATAGTAATTTATTATTATTTAAGTAAAAGCAAAAGAAAAAGACATTTTTTTTTTGTTAATAATAAATAAATATAATTAATTAAAATTGTAACAAGAGGACTAAAATAAACAATAATAAAAATATAAACAAATTCATTCGTCTTTCATTTATGAACGAACAACCGCACTATAAAATATTTTAACCAAACAACATTTGAATATGCAACATTCTAATTAACAAAATTTTAACATGCAACATTATAATTTGTATAAGTTGAATTTTTTTTTTTTTTGTTAGTTGTTAAAAAATGCCTCGTGGAACGAGCCTATCTGAGCAATGACCAAGGACTTATACTGGGAATGATCCAAGGCGGTATTAAAATTACAGAAATAGCTATTAGACTTAACCGTCATATAAATACTATTTCAAATTTCTTAAAAAATCCAAGTGGTTATGGCACAACTATACGCAGTGGCAGAAAAACTGACATCGATTCCCGATGCAATCGCAAAATTCAACGCTTAGCACTCACAAAAGGAATGAGTAGCGAGCAAATCAAGACACAAATGGGTTTTAATGTGTCGAGAAATTGGATAGTTCAAATATTACATGAAAATCCCAATGTTAACACACATCCATGTTGACTCGACATATAAATGGGTGAATTGCATTTGCCAACAAATACCATTTCTGGGATGAAGTTTGCGAACGTTGTATTTAGTGATGAAAAAAAGTTTAACTTGGACGGACCCGATAGCAGCAAAAAATATTGTCGGCATGTAAGCCACCTACGGCGGATCTGCCACACGCGTATCCACGGCGGACGTTCGGTTATGATATGGGCAGCGTTTTGCTATAAAGGAAAAACTTTCATATCAACAAAAATGAATGCTCAGATGTATGTCGATTTATTAGACGACGAGCGAATTGAATTTACAGCTCAATTTTATGCCGATGATTGGATATATCAACAAGATAATGTGCTAAATACACAGTGCAAGGCTAACAAAAGAGAATTTTAAATCTATAAATTTACCGGTTTTGGCCTGGCCACCATTAAGTCCTGACCTTAACCCTATTGAGGATCTCAGGGGCATTCTCTCCGCAAATGCTTACAAAAATGGAAGGCAATTCAAGACAGCTAAGCAGCTAAAGATCGCCATAGAGCAAGATTGCCAAAAAAAAACAGCTTTTCAATACTTAAATCCTTGGTTGATTCTATGGCATTCCGAATTAGCCAACTTATATATAAAAAAAGAAGTCATATTGACTACTAAAAATAAGATTTTATTATAAAACTGAAAACTGAATGTAAATGCAATGTGCACATATAAATATTTACTATGAGAGAATAGTTAATAATTTTATATATACTTATATATATATATATTGAGGAGGAATTTAAAAAGACTTTGTTACTCTATTATTATGAAAAATAAAATTGCAAAAATAATTTTTGGATATCTGTTCTTTTAAGATTAGAATTACGTTTTAAAGTAATGCACATATAATTATTTGTATGAGGTATGTTAGACACACTGAAATAGCTAAACATCCATCAAAGGCTGCAACTTAATACAATATTCTTTATCCAAAAAATCAAAATGGGAAGAGCACCAGATTACTTGATCGAACAAATATGTTGGAGAGGTTCAACCTTATGACCTTAGGAACGCCTTAGACTTTAGAACACAGCGAGTAACGCAGAAATTATTTTACAAAGGATTAAATCTTTACAATATGATGCCGAATGATGTCAAGAACGAAACGAATATAAATCTTTTTAGAAAGAAAACTGTAAATTTTATTAAAAATTTTGACTTTTAATCAGAGTATATAATAATATTGGAACAAGTCTACTTTAGGGGCAACTCTCCGATTTTTTTTTTTTTTTTTTTGGGGTAGGGGCTTTTGGGGTGATTCCAGGAAAATATTTTTTTTTCGTCGGTCGAGCCTATTTTCCGAGTTATGGACCTCCAAAGTTTTGACATGGACTTGTATATAACTCTGTTATTTACTATCGGATTTCACCAATATATACATCATTTGAAAGCTTATTTCAGTACCTTTCATTTGGTATTTTTAAATTTGAACCTATTTCAAATTTTATATTTTTCCAATAGAGTTTTTTTCTTAAAAACGGGATTATCTCGTAAGCAGACATATATCATGTGTGGTTTTACGTTAACTGAATAAAAGCTGGGTCCAGTAGCTTCATTTTGATATATTTTTCGACCTCTTAACCCTTTCAGGACCGGATATATTAGGGATTTTATGTACACTTTTTAGTTTTTGGAAAATATATGTTCCTATTTTTACGGTATTCCAAAAGTTTTATATTTTTTTAAATAATGGCTACACCTTTTTATTCATTGTCGAAAAATGTGGTAAGTTTTTAAATTAATTAAAGTAGAAATTTTTATGTTTGTTGTGTATACATATATATGTTTTTTGAGTGATCTCTTATTAAAAAGTAAAAAGTAAACATTTCGTAAAAGGGAAAATCAATAGTTTTCTTATTTTTATAATTAAGTATTGAAATCTGGCTTCGCATACTAAAGTTTTTCTGCGTGGCGGCCTGCGGCCGCGCTTAAGGGTTTTCTCCTCAGTAGGACGCGGCAGGTGGCTTCGCTGAATAAGGTTTTCCAGCGTACGTCACAAGAATAAAAAAATTTATTTTCCCGGAAACACTAAAGTAAAGTATTGAAATCTGGCTTCGCATACTAGTTTTTCTGCGTGGCGGCCTGCGGCCGCGCTTAAGGGTTTTCTCCTCCAGTAGGACGCGGCAGGTGGCTTCGCTGAATAAAGTTTTCCAGCGTACGTCACAAGAATAAAAAAATTTATTTTCCCGGAAACACTAAAGTAAAGTATTGAAATCTGGCTTCGCATACTAAAGTTTTTCTGCGTGGCGGCCTGCGGCCGCGCTTAAGGGTTTTCTACTCCAGTAGGACGCGGCAGGTGGCTTCGCTGAATAAAGTTTTCCAGCGTAAGTCACAAGAATAAAAAAGTGCCATTTCCCGGAAACACTAAAGTAAATCGCGCGATTTTTTATAAAAAATTTTCATAATATTCTGCAAATATATTTCTAATGGGTTAATTCCCATAAAAAATAATAGTATACCCGGTCCTGAAAGGGTTAAGAGATCAAAAAATATATGAAAATGAAGGTACTGAACCCAGCTTTTATTCAGTTAACGTAAAACTACACATGAAATATGTCTGTTTACGAGATAATCCCGTTTTTAAGAAAAAACTCTATTGGAAAAATACAAAATTTGAAATAGGTTCATAATGGGTTAATGGATTTCAAATTTAAAGATACCAAATGAAAGGTACTGAAATAAGCTTTCAAATGATATATATATTGGTGTAAATAACAGAGTTATATACAAGTCCATGTCAAAACTTTGGAGGCCCATAACTCGGAAAATAGGCTCGACCGACGAAAAAAAAAATTTCACTAGAACCGCAATAAAATGTTTTATAAGTGGTGAGAATTTGGAACCGATCGGGGAGTTGCCCCTAAACTAGACTTAAGCCATAATATTTTGTTAAATTAATATGAAATGTAATTTAAAAGTATTTATGAATAAATGATAAAACTAAACTATAAAAAGAAGTTGGCATGAAATTATTGCGCTGCGTTATTCTGAGGAAACGAATTCAAAGAATGGAGAAACTTTTAAATGTAGTCATAATAGTTAAGTAATAATTGTTTTATCCCTAGGAAACTAAACCTTTTAATACTTAACCTCGCCTTTTTTAATAAGAAAAAATTCTCTTTTTAATTTTATTCAAAAAAAAAAACAGCCTTATATTATCACAATGATTTCGTAAAAAAAACAACTAAAAATCACATTAGAATACTAGAATTATTTCTGACAATTTTATATCTTCATAGTTATGTATATATTCACACCTTACTCTAATTTAAGCGTAATGACTATTTTACAGGTACCCGTATACTACATGTTCATTGAGGTCATATCGTTTAACAAGTAGTGATTCTCATTGTTTTACTTAAGAATGAAGATATAATGTCTACATTTGTGTATATATACATATGATCGTTTGTTCCATCTTTATATGTCGAAAAGTCGTGGAATGTTGAAGCTTTATGTTTTTATAGGTTTAAGTAGTAGTTGTTCGCTGTTATTTAAACTTATTATTTAAGTTTTTGGAATATGTTGTACAACCAGTTTTGTTGCACACGTCATGTGTATGACAATGACAATGGAGGCAAATACAAAACAAAACTAAAGAACTTAAAATCATGATTTTGAAAATCTTAATAAAACAATTGAAACAACTTACATTAAAATAACCATCTTGACAAGTCGTCAAGAGCTTGCAGGAAGATTAAGATCACGTCTTCCACAAATGAAATAATTGATACTGAATTTAGGCAGAAAGAACACAATTTATGATTGTAGTTTTATAAACGAATATGTACATTGTTTTTATAAAAAAAATAGTATTTGTTGTTCTCCAATTTCTTTAATATTGTTATGGAAACTGGCTCTGTTTTAGTCATATATATGTACATATGTACGTAGATACATACATATATATATCCAAACATACATTCATATGAATTCTTGCTCTAAACATTTTGTTTAAAATACAACTTATTTACTGCTTCTAATACTTCTAATATGGAAACTAGAGTAGTGCTATTTTTTAGTTTTCAACCATACAAAAAATTAAAAATTTTGACTTACTCTATAAAAAAGTGTGCTGCAGCAGGTAAACTTAAACACTGGTCACTTAACTCTATGAACATATACATACAAACTTTAAATTACAAAAATCACTGTTCTACAATTCTTTACTCTAAATATAGAGTTCAATATTTGTATGTAGTTACATGTTCGTGTAATAGTTGTTAAATTTTTAAGGTGTATTGCTCTTCATATGGCTGACTGTATTTAAATGCTGCGAGCACTAAACGCCAAAGAACGCTGATCTTCAAATCAACATTTATGAATGACAACAAAACACAAACTGAGAGTCAGTTACTAATTATGTGATGTTGAAGTTGTTTTACGCCCGTCCTACACAGGCCACTGACACTGTATACGTATTGTCAACGCAAAATTGTTCAAATCCCTCGCCATTAGCATTTGTGCTTACACATCCCACTGCAATTTCATTTTGAAAATGTCGAAGCGTAAACTTCCACCATCATACCCATCTCGTTTGCTATATTTTCGTAGGCTTTGTTCTTTAAATCGTTAATACTTATTGTTCATATCCCACAAACAAGAGTGGCAATGGTACAAATTAATTATTTTTTAAATATTCTACTTTAATTTAGCATCCATATTCACTTTTTGTTTTGTTTACCAAATAGAGTTACCGAGTTCGTAATATAGCCACATTTTGGGGGGAAGGATAACATATATCATTATTAGTATTATTTTAATAATAAGTATGATCTATAATTAACAAACTTGCGTCTTTATATGCGCATTTAAAGAAATGAATTAAAACTTTAATTACAATTTTGCAGTAATCCAGTAAATTTGTATTAAATTTTTAACAGGGTATCATTAATCATCGTTAATGGCAGCCACAGCCTAACACAGTCGCGACAACTTGACAGCTGTCAAAAAATTAATCTCGAACCGTATGGCCACAGTTTATACCAGTTGTGACAGCTTGACAGCTGTCAAAAAAGCAATCTCGAACCGTATGGCTTTGTTTACCTTTTTCTCCATTTTGTTTTGGTAAAGAAGTGCGAAAGAGATTAAAAAAATAGAATATACAAAATATAATGTGTGCAAGTGAACAGCTATAGAACATGTTTTCAACCACTGACAGCATAAAAAATAAAAACAATGGAAATTTAGTGAGTATAAACATTGAAAAAAAATTCATGAAATTGTATTTTTGACAAATTAACATTTAATTTAGTAATCTGTGGTATTTCCTTTTCAGAAATAAAAATTATAAAAGATGCATATTAAAACCCAAAGCTTGTGATTGTTATAATACCAGTAATGTTAGTATAAATGCTGGTAAATTTGCCAGTTACATTCACCACTGCTCAACCCAGGGCCGAAAGGAAGGAATCAAAAATTACTATAGTTGAGCTAACTATTGGTCCAGTTGCTGGTGGCGAGTCACGAAACTTTTCGCAAGTTGAATTGTGGTATTAATGCTTTGGATTATCACTCGCGCGTGAGTAGTCCTAAATCGAAATTTGTCCGGTATTATTCAATGCTTTGGGCACTATACCATTGGCTTTATAAATAAAACATTAATTGGCACTTTTTTACTCCTATAAGTAGACAGCCAACTGAAAAGGAATAACAATTAGCCGCAACTGAAGACAAAATCTCAAATATAACAACAGATACAATTAAGAACGCTTCTAAACAACAGCCTGTTGAACAGATTTAATTTTATAAAGGCTAGTAAACCCTTAAAAATGTGAGTTCCAAAAATTAACAATTACGAACAACAAATACAAAACCTCCAAGAACTACAACAGTTCGAATCTAATTCTCTTTACGAACGGTCGTGTAAATAATTAAAGCGCTTAGAGTACAACTATTTAAAATTAACAACAAGTGTATATTTTTGTTTTTGCAATTGCCTATTATTGATCTCATTTGAACTCACGTGGTAGACAATCCAGCTTATAACAGGAATAAAAATTTAGCGATGGCCCGAGGGGCCAAATCTTCATCAAAAAGAAAGCTTGTGAACAAAAAGATGACAAGACTTCCTCCGGGTTTTGTTAACCCGAACATCGCGTCAACTTCCAGCAACAGATTTAGCCTGCTTGCTGGCCTCAATGATATGGACGTAACTCCTGCATCAAATATTAATGATATTAAACAACACAAACCTCCACCTATAGTTGTAGAAGCCAACGCCTCATTTGCAGAAATACGAAAACTACTTGGTAAAGATTGTATTTTCAAACGTACTTCAATTGGTATCAAAATATTTGCTCCAACTAAAGAATTGTACGAATGCTATAAGCAAATTCTTTTCACCAATTTAAATAGCGTTCATCCTAAGGCCGATAGACGCTTATATACTAGATTGCATCAAAATATATTCATATTTGCGAGCTGCAGTTTGATTACAAGGTTTACATGGACACAGAGACGGACGGGTGGACATTGCTAAATCAACTCACAAAGTGATTGAGCCAATCGGTATAATTAAAGATGGTTACAAACATCAGCACTAAGTCATTATACCCTAACCACAAAGCGAATACATTAAAATTGTAGTGGGTGTCAACTAACTTGTCTTCGGTTAATATATTTTCTCTTGTTAAAAGATCTTCTCCAACCGTTTCGACCAATACATTCTTTAATTCAGCATTAACTTGTCTGAAATTTGAATTGGCCATGAAAGTTGGTGCGCTCTTCTTTGTTTCTGTAATTCCTCTATGTTCTAACTCTGCAGAATCCTTAATCCCTCTATTTGTCCGCCTCAGGAGGTTCTTCTAACACTTAAGTTTTCACGGTGGACATTTGTCACACCTAGATTTGTTGGGCAAACAACCATTGGTGTACCTGTTGCTTAGCTTTTTTCTGTACACTAGTATTTACACATTTTCTTTTTAAATTATAATGCATATTCTGTTACTTACTTTAATGCCATTATTATTTATTTTTTATATTTATTTAAAAAATTTTATTTGTGATAAACTGTGCTGTGGAATTTTCAAAAAATTTCTTCCCAAATTAGAATTTTTGACAGTAATAATCAGAAATAAATAAAAACAATGTATACAACGTGTATAAAGGTGATAGCATATACTTTTTAATATAGCTGTTGCTTCCGATTTCTTTACAAAATGCAACCCTGATTTGATTGTTAAAACAAAAATACAGTGTTGTATTTTTCGAGCTGTCGCCACTGTTTACGCTGTGGCTATAACCTTAGCATTTTTGAAATGGTTTGGGAAATAGTTGAGTTTGATGCAGCTGTTAAATATTATAACCAGTAATTTTAGAGCTTTGAGTGGTAGTTTCTTTAAGAGCAGGTTCGGAACATTGTCAAAACCAGGGGATTTTGAGGGTTTTATTGATGAGACAATATTCATTACTTCTTCAAGAGATGTATAAATAGCTGATTCAGAACTAGGATTTTCCTTTTTAAAATTATTTACTGTTGTATTTATTAATGTATCCGCTGAGTGGTTGTAGTTCGAAGTGAGGTTATTTGCTTGGACAAATGTATTTGCCAGGATTTCAGCCTTGCCCTTATCAGATGATATTTTTGTATTTCCAATTTTAAAGTGAGAGATTTGATATTTTCCCTTTCCTCGCAAGTTCCTGCTTATTTTCCAGAATGATTTATCACCTGGTTTTAAATTGGATAATAATTGACACCATTTCTTATTGCGCTCCGAATTAATACTTTTATCAATCATGTTACTTAGAAACTTAGTACATTGATTATAAAAAGTTTGCTCGGCTATATTTGAAGATCGTTGGCTTTTTCTTTTAAAGCTTCTTCTTAATTTAATATATTTCACAGTACTTTCTGGTAATGTGTAATTATTTTGTTGAGTTATTTTAGGTGTGGACACATCCCTTGCTTCGAAAACTACATTTATAAATTTTTGGATTTCCTGATCAATAACTACCTTGGTATTGTATATATCCGAATATAACGTGATTTTATTGTCTAAAAAGTTCATAAAAATGTTCCAGTTGGTTGCACTATAATCATAATAATTGAGGTCAACCTGCAAGGCCATTGATCTTTTAAGTGTACATATAATGGGGCGATGGTCTGATGGTATTTCGTAATCCATTGTTTTTACGTCTATATTTAAAGCGGAATTGCTTAAAATAATATCGACTGTGGATGCTTAGCGATTGTGTTGATGGAGGAATAGGGTTGGACTATTAGGATAGTGAATGAAAAAATTGCTTGATTGCTGTAGGTTGTTGAGTGCAATTCCTGCAGTATTATTTGAACGGCAATTCCAAGAACAATGTTTGGCATTTAGGTCACCAAAAACTATAAATTCTTTGGTGGAAGGTGTTAGGTTCAAGATATCAGCACAGAAGTTATGGGTATATCTTGGTGAATATAACGAAGATACAACGATAGGTCTATTATTTATAATAACTTCAATTGAGATGTTTTCGATTGATGATGTGTTTGATATAAAGAGGTTTTTATGAGCGACAGATTTGTGAATTAACAGAGCTACTCCTCCTCCTCTTGCATCTGTTTTGTCACTTCTATATAAATAATAATTTTTAAAATAGGGTCTATGATTTTCTGAAAAAAATGTTTCATTCAAAGACGCTATTTTAATATTTTCTCGTTCAATTAGTATCTCAAATTGTTTTAATTTAGAAAAGTTTGAAATGCCATTAGCATTCAAGTGAAGCATTTTGAATTCGTTTAAATTATTAGTATAATCCATGGGCGTATTTTACCATTGACATTACAACTTTGATTTGTTGAACTTTTGAAGTGCACCTATGCAAATCATCCATAGCTGTAGTGAAAATATCAAAAAGCTCATCAATGCTAAATAAATCGTTGTTTGTTTTCAGCTGATTAGCATATGTAGCTTTACTGTTATTATTGATGTTATTGTTACAATTTGTGCTGTTGTTTCTTAAATTAGGGAAATCTCCCACATTAAATTGAAATGAGTTATTTTGTTGTTGTCTGCTTTTATTCGGACTTTAGAAGTAACTCTTGTTCTAGTTTCCAAATAGAGAGAACGTAACGGACAGTTGATATCGTTTGCAGAGTGATCAGTTCTCTCTTTTCCTTGTTTTTTGCAATTAAAGCATGTAAAAACAGCTGGTCTTTTTTCATTTGTGTTAAACGGACACACACTTGTATGATGTTGTTCTGCACATATCATACATGCAGCACTACGATGACAATGTTCACCGCCATGGCCATACATTAAGCAGTTCCAGCATTGAGTTGGTTTATTTCTGGATCTAGATTTGTATTTTTTCCAGGAAATTATAATATTTGAAATTGTTCTTACATTTCTTAAGGCAGTTGGGTTAAAATTTTTACGTACAAATTGAACTTTGTAAACTGCATTGTTGTTCGAACTGAATTTGGTGACTATTTCAGCTACGGAAGAAGGGGAGAGGTTGCAGTTTTTTAGCTCTACGGTGATGTCCTCAGTTTTTATACGGGGTAAACCGTGTAAAAAAGTGGTGTATAACCTATTATCTTTGAAGCCATAAGAGTGAAACTCCAACTTACTCTCTTTAAGAATTTGCTTGTAGCATTCGTACATTTCTTTACTTGGAGCAAAAATTTTAGTACCAATTGAAGTACGTTTGAAAATACAATCTTTACCAAGTAGTTTTTGTATTTCTGTAAATGAGGCGTTAGCTTCAACAACAATAGGTGGAGGTTTGTGTTGTTTAACCTCGTTAATATTTGATACAAGAGTTACGTCCATATCATTAAGGCCAGCAAGCAGGCTAAATCTGTTGCTTGAAGTTGACGCGATGTTCGGGTTAAAACCCGGAGGAAGTTTTGTCATCTTCTTGTTGGCAAGGAGCTTTCTTTTGGATGAAGATTTGGTCCCTCGGGCCATCGCTAGATTTTTTATTCCTGTTTTAAGCTGAATTGACTACCACGTGAGTTCAAATGAGATCAAGAATAGGCAATTGCAAAAACAAAAATATACACTTGTTATTAATTTTAAATAGTTGTACTCTAAGCGCTTTAATTATTTACACGACCGTTCGTAAAGAGAATTAGATTCGAACTGTCTGTTTTGATATAAAAATATAAAAGGTGTATAATAAAACCCATAGCTTGTGATTTGTTTTACGTAAGAAAATTATATTCAAGACTACTCAAGCCAGGGCCGAAGGAAGAAAGAAAAAATTACTATTGCTGGCACAACAAAAGGCGGCCAAGAAGGAAGAAGCAAAACAACGATGATGAACAATATGAAGATGAGATGCTGGATAATGTAGCCGACATGTTGGATGGGGAAGATTCGAAATTTTTGCAGTCGAAAAGAGACACAAAACAACGAAAAGTAAACATGCTGCTGGTGATGATGAAAGTAAACATGATGATATTAAGAATTGTTTCCGTTTTGTGTTTGCCAATGATAAAAAGCTTGACATGACTCTTTTCATAATATGTACGTCGCATTTATCATTTAATCAACGCCAAAAACAACAATTTCAACTTGGAATGTATAACTTGTTTGTGGGCTTTGAAGATAAAAAAAAAATGTTAATGTAGATGCAGAGAAAGAAAACGAATTGAAGCAAAAGAAGTTGGAGGCTCATCGTCAACGTTTGTTCAATTTATCGAAAAAGGAACGCAAACAACATAAAAAGTTGGCTGAGTTGAAAAAGGAGTTGGATGAGACAAGAGCCAATTCTAAGGTTTTGAGTGAAATTTTGGAGGGTTTTGCTGATGCTTGTAAAAATTTGTTTTAAGTAAGACAATTACATACAATACTACTCAACCCAGGGCCGAAAGGAAGGAATCACAAATGACTATAGCTAAGCTAACCATTAATCCAGTTGCTGGTAACGAAACTTTTCGCAAGTTGAATTGTGGTATGGTATTATTGCTTTTGATTATGACTTGCATGTAGAGTGCGTGTCAGTGCTTCTCATCGTAATTTGTCTGGTAATATTCCCATCACATTGGGTACTATACCGTTAGCTTCATAAATAAAACATTAATTTTATACTTTTTTATTCCTATAAGTAGACGGACTTGTACATCTTGGAATGAAGTTAATGGCGGATTCAATTTTGATAAAAGTAAACAATAGAAGCAACCAAATCAATACGAATAGAAAAAATGTAAGTTGGTGCAATTGGCGTAATGGTCAGAGTGAAATTATGTTTTTAATTTAATAAAATATGTGAATTATATTTTCAATAGCTCTAAAGCAAATAAGTCTTAGTAGGAGAGAACGATCATTAGAAGGAATGGTAGCACAGAAGCCCATCAATCCTTAATTAAACAAATTTTAATATATGTATAAGAGAAGTATGAAATAAAAAAGTATTTGCAGACTTCCACCGTTGTTGAACATGATGTCCCCAAAACGATGACAATGTATGCTCAGTTTATGAAAATATATAATAGATGGCTTCAAACGCGTAAAGAAAGTCGAAAGTAAAGCCAAAACTACAGATGGCTAAAGTTAAACTTCTAACTACAACATTAATTCCTTTTTATTGCTTTAATTTAAAACTAGCATTTAATGTAAATTTTGAATTATCTTTGCATCTATGCAAAAATAAAACGAAACTACGGGCATTTATTTCAAAACTAAAACAAAAGAATGGTTTATTATTTGAAAAACTTATTTGATGCTTTAATATAATGAAATGTATAATTTTTTTTGAATTTTTCGATCTAACTGCACAACATAGATTAAAATATAAAAAAAATTTTTCAACTGACGTAAAGCACATTTAGCAGCAATACATTTGGCAATCCGATATTTTCTACCGAAAAACTTGTACGGTAACACGAACACGTCGGCCATCAGTTAATTTTTCGGGTTTGCTGAAAATTAAACATTTGATCATGTACAAGTTAAATGTTAAAGCACAAAAAAATAACATAAATGCAGTTTCAGGTTCTTATCCAAGTAGTTCCCTTATTTGCAATGTTGGCACCGAATTGTTAAATTGTTCAATTTCAGGACGCATCATATTATATTAAACCAATCACACAGCATCTAAAGACATATTCGAGACTAAAAATATCGCAACAGAAATACCTGCAACAGACTCGAAAACATCACCTAATTAATGCCTTTGGTTTTTCAACGTCTTCATAATATTAACCTCTTTGTTTATACTACTAGATGTAACCCGGTGCGCTTCGCTACACCCTCCCCTCCCCCCCCCCCCCTACCGAATTGTTACGAAAAGGCTCACGCAAGTCCCAAGGCTCTCACTAACACAGTAATTCAGATATATCACGTTTAATATTAAGTTTGTATAGGGGTACCATGCGCATTTGTCCAATCCCGCCCATTTTTTTGTCTGACTACTCACGTAAATAATAGATGACCTAAGATAAATTTTCAAAGCTCTCTCTATCATAGTACTTTATATATATGATATTAAAAAATTACTTTGAATGGGAGGTGCCACGCCCAGTTATATGATATTAGATATCTACTTTGCATGGGCGGTGCTACGCCCACTGCTTCTATCACGCCCATTTTTTTGTTCGACTAATCACACAAAGAACCTATGGGCTCACGCAAAGCCACAAATCTCTCCCTTTTACAGTACTCCACATATTTGACATTTAATAGTTACTTTGCATGGGCAGCTCCACGCCCATTGGTGTGAACCCGCCAATTTTTTATCTGACTACACATACCAAGATCTGATGGTGTCGTGCAAAGTGTCAAAGCTTCCCTCTTTTAGTACACCAGTTATATGATATCATATATTTACTTTGTACGGGCGGTGCCACGCCCACTGCTCCGATCATGCCCATTTTTTGTCTAACTAATCATATGAATAACTTATGGGTTCACACAAAGTCCCAAGACTCTCACTATAACAGTACTCCAGATATATGGCATTTTATATTTTATTTGTATGGCAGGTGCCACGCCTATTGGTCCGATAGTGCCCATTTTTTGTCCGACTGCTCACATTAATAATAGGTGCCATCAGACAAATTTTAAAAGCTCTCTCTATCATAGTACTCGAGATATATAACATTGAATTATTACTTGTATGGGAGGTACCACGCCCACTTCTCCGATCCGGCCCATTTCCGGCGCGGATACTAATATTAACAATAGGTGACCTCACACAAATTTGCAAAGCTCTCCCTGTCATGGTACTCAATATATGTATATGAAATTAAAAATTTACTTTGTGTGGGAGGTGCCACGCCCACTAAAAATATTAAAAAAATTATAGCCTATAGCACTTCCCATATCCGCAGTAAGACTCTGTGAAAATTTCAGGAAGATCAGATGGCTAGTTACGGAGATTACCCCTTACAAACAAACAAACAAACAAACAAACAAACAAACAAACAAACACACACTACCTCTTTATTATATTATATTAGTATAGATAACCGTTTTTCGTATGAATACGCACAAAACGATCAATAGCTTCGTTACGACCTGAGACAAGTGTCTAAAATATTTGTGGATTTCATGCCTTACAGCTATTACGCAAATATGGTATTGTTAACTAAAGCAGATCTCAAATCGGTTAAGGCTCCAGGTGAATGCTGCCTAGGGTCTTCATACAAAAGCCAGAATTCTAAACACAATCTATTGGGAGTATGAGGCATAAATAATGGTTTGCAACAAGTACGATCTGCCGCGGAATTTATATTTCAAAGCTTGTTCAAATTTCGTATAACCCAGCGCTTTTTCACCATTGGGTGTATAGTGTAGCAGTGGAGATTTGGACGAAGTCCAAGAGCCATAAACAGTAACAATAGTCAGGAAAAGTACTACTAGGTTCACTAGCTTCTTTAGCATCATATGCTATACTCCAAATAAGGTTTCAAAGCAATCGGCAACAGATTTATCTAAACTAGAACTAAAAATTAGTTTTATTTATTTGCAATATATTTTATTTATATTTCGAGTTTTAATGAAATTACCTGGAATACTATATTTTTTTTTATAAATTTATTTACTGTAATGTATTATGTTAATAACATTCACTTTAATCACATTATTATTTTGCTAGCAAATATCAATTATAATGTAAATCTTATTTACACACTTATTTCAATTTGTAATACAATTAACTGAAATAAGAACGCTTTAATTTGCCCACAGAAATTTCAATTTGTGACAATGAATAAGCAGAAATAAAAAATAAAAAAGTATACAACGTGTATAGGGTGACAGCATATTATATTAATATAGTTGTTTCATCTGAAAGTCGTTGTAAAAATATTATGAAAATTTCTGTAGTTCACAAACAAAAATGTAGATGTCGCTAGTGTGTGTCTAGACTGGTTGGACCACAGCCTAACACAGTCGTGACAACTTGACAGCTGTCAAAAAAGTAAACACGAACCGTATGGCTTTGTTTACCTTTTTTTTCTTAGAATTGCTCTAACAAATTTGAGAAAGAGATTAAAAAATAAAATATACAAAATATAATGTGTGCAAGTGAACAGCTACACATGTTTGTAACAAGCATAAAAACAATAATAATGGAAAAAATAGTGAGTATTTGCTATTGATAAACATTTAAAAAACATTAATAATATCGTATTATCTGTTTTGATATAAAAATATGTATAAAAGGTGTATATTAAAACACATAGCTTGTGATTTGTTTTACGTAAGACAATTACATTCAAGACTACTCAAGCCAGGGCCGAAGGAAGAAAGCAAAAATTACTATTGCTGGCACAAAAAAAGGCGGCAAAGAAGGAAGAAGCAAAACAACGATGATGAACAATATGAAGATGCTGGATAATGTAGCCGACATGCTGGATGGTGAAGAATGAAGAATGATAAAAAGCTTCACATGACTCTTTTCACAATATGTACGTCGCGTAAATCATTTAATCAACGCCAAAAACAACAATTTCAACTTGGAATGTATAACTTGTTTGTGGGCTTTGAAGATAAAAAATGTTTATGTAGATGCAGAGAAAGAAAATAAATTGAAACAAAAGAAGTTGGAGGCTCATCGTCAACGTTTGTTGAGTTTATCGAAAAAGGAACGCAAACAACATAAAAAGTTGGCTGAGTAAAAATAGGAGCTGGATGAGACAAAAGCCAATTCTAAGGTTTTGAGTGACATTTTGGAGGGTTTTGCTGATGCTTGTAAAAATTTGTTTTAAGACAATTGCATACAATACTACTCAACCCAGGGCCGAAAGGAAGTAATCACAAATTACTATAGCTAAGCTAACCATTGGTGCAGTTGCTGGTGACGAAACTTTTCGCAAGTTGAATTGTGGTATTGTATTATTGTTTTTGATTATGACTTGCATGTAGAGTTCGTGTAATGCTTCTCATCGTAATTTGTCTGGTAATATTCCCATCACATTGGGTACTATACCGTTAGCTTCATACATAAAGCATTAATTTTCTACTTTTTTATTCCTGTAAGTAGACGGACTTGTACACCTTGGAATGAAGTTAATGGAGGATTTAATTTTGATAAAAGTAAACTATAACAAAATCAATACGAATAGAAAAAATGTAAGTTGGTGCAATTGGCGGTATGGTCAGAGTGGAATTATGTTGTTAATTTAATAAAATATGTGAATTATATTTTCAACAGCTCGAAAGCAAATAAATCTTAGTAGGAGAGAACGACCAACCATTAGCAGAAATGGTAGCGCAACCTACATATTCCACAAAAGCCCATCAATCCTCAAACAAATTTTAATATATAAGAGGATGAAATAAAAAATGTATTTATAGATTTCCACCGTTTTTAAACATGATGTCCCCAAAATGATGACAATGTGTGCTCAATTTATGAAAAGTAATATATAGATCGCTTAAAACGCGTAAAAAAAGTCGAAAGTAAAGCCAAAACTACAAATGGCTAAAGTTAAACCTCTAACTACAACATTAGTTCCTTTTGATTGCTTTAATTTAAAACTAGAATTTAATGTAAATTTTTAATTATCTCTGCATCTATGCAAAAATAAAACGAAACTACGGGCATTTATTTCAAAACTAAAACAAAAGAATGGTTTATTATTTGAAAAACTTTTTTGATACTTTAACATGAAATGTATATATTTTTTTGAATTTTTCGATCTAACTACACAACATAGATTAAAATATAAAAAAAATTCTTTAACTGACGTAAAGCACATTTATCAGCAGTACATTTGGCAATCCGATATTTTTTACCGAAAAACTTGTACGGTAACACGAACACGTCGGCCATCAGTTAATTTTTCGGGTTTGCTGAAAATTAAAAATTTGATCCCATGTACAATTTAAATGTTAAAGCATAAAAAATAACATAAATTTGGCAGTTTCAGGTTCTTATCCAAGTAGTCCCCTTATTTGTAATTTTGGCACCGAATCGCTAAATTGTTCAATTTCAGGACGCATCATATTATTGTAAACCAACTACACAGCATCTAAAGACATATTCGAGTCTAAAAATATCGCACCTGCAACAGACTCGAAAACATCACCTAATTAATGCCTTTGGTATTTCAACGTCTTCATAATATTAACCTCTTCGTTTATACTATAACCATTTTTCGTATGAATACGCACAAAACGATCAATAGCTTCGTTACGACCTGAAACATGTGTCTAAAATATTTGGGGTTTTCATGCCTTACAGCTAATTACACAAATACGGTATTGTTAACTAAAGCAGATCTCAAATCGGTTAAGGCTCCAGGTGAATGTTGCCTAGGGTCTTCATACAAAAGCCTTATCAAATAATCCAATACAGCATCACCCAGAATTCTAAACACAATCTATTGGGAGTATGAGGCATAAATAATGGCTTGCAACAAGTACGATCTGCCGCGGAATTTATATTTCAAAGCTTGTTCAAATTTCGTATAACCCGGCGCTTCTTCACCATTGGGTGTAGTGTAGCAGTGGAGATTTGGACGAAGTCTAAGAGCCATAAACAGTAACAACAGTCAGGAAAAGTACTACTAGGTTCACTAGCTTCTTTAGCATCATATGCTATGCTCCAAATAAGGTTTCAACGCAATCGGCAACAGATTTATCTAAACGAGAAATAAAAATTAGTTTTATTTATTTCCAATATATTTTATTTATATTTCGAGTTTTAATGAAATTACCTGGAATACTATTTTTCTGTAAATTTATTTACTGTAACGTGTTATGTTAAACACACTCACTTTAATTACATTATTATTTTGTCAGCAAATATCAGTTATAATGTAAATCTTATTTTACACACTTATTTCAATTTATAATACAATTAACTGCAATAAGAACGCGTTAATTTGCCAACAGAAATTTCAATTTGTGACAATGAATAAGCAGAAATAAATAATAAAAAAAATATACAACGTGTATAAGGGTGACAGCATATTATATTAATATAGTTGTTTCCTCTGAAAGTGGTTGTAAAAATATTATGAAAATTTCTGTAATTCACAAAGAAAAATGTAGATGTCGCTAGTGTGTGTCTGGACTGGTTGGACGGTGGCCGTGTCAAACACACTGGTGCTCGGCTTCTTATATGTATACAGCAAACGAAAACAAAAATACTCACCAAAGAGTAAAAGTAAACAATTTCATTCAGTCTTATGAAAGCTTTTGAACAAAGCACGTCTATGTCGCATTGTCTTTTGAAATTCATATATATTTTTTTGATGTGTAAACATCTATACGCGCAGGGGGGTAAATTTCTATTTCACAATACAATCACAAAAACAGCGTAACTCATATCGGTGTGAGCTGAAGCAGATAACGCTGTGTGACTTATGATTGTATTGTTGAAAAAGTTATGATATAACATTGTTTTGTTATTCCACTTTTTGAAAAGCGTCATCTATTATCACTTATACACGTTTATATTGGGACATTTTTAATGTTTACAGCAAAGGGTTGTTGAATTAGCTGAAACAGTTTTTGCTATAAGTGATACATAGATGACGCTTTCTGTTTGATTTTAAAAAATGACATAAAAAATCTTAAATTACTAGATGTTTACACATCTTCCCTGTGATCGGACTCACATGATTTTTTTAATAGGTACACAGAGAATATTTGTTTAAAAGAAACCAAAAATCTTAAGAAAATTTCGAAGACTTGATAAACTATAAATTAAACATTTTCTATAAATAACATACGTCGCCTCCATTTGACAACATTATAGCTGTATTTTATGCATTTTTTTTTTTTAATTTTAAAAAATATCCAGTTACTGGAAATTTTTTTAGTTTTTGGTAAAATACCACTTAATAACCTTTGAAATTTCTTCTCTTTTTAAGTTTTGCTATTTTCTGTTTTTTTTTTGTTTTTTAAAGAAATGAATTACTTATTATTACTTATTTGATTTAATAAACTTCAAACTTATGGATAAAAGAGATTAAATGTTCTTCACATTTTGTTTTACCTATTCAGAATGTAAGATTTAAAAGTTAATTTTAGAACAACAAAATATATTTAAAATTTTGCCATATTCTTTGTGAACTCAACTATTTGCCCTTTTATGTATTCATATAAATATTCATACAAAATCTACACAAACCCATTTAATATCGGCGTTGTGTTACGTCCATGGATTTCGATCAGTGTAGTACAACTAACACATGCTCATAAACACTATTACTAACTCAATTCTCTCGATGGCCACCACCACCGTCCAACCAGTCTATATAGGATATGGCCTATAATGTTTAAAATAAAAACAAACGTTTTTTTGTAGATTAATTATTCTTTTATTTCTATAGCGTTCTAGCAAAGCCCTTTTTTTCTTAACCAAACTAAAAGAATGAAAATATGAGAGAGACGTTGAATTCAAAAGTGACACAAAACATGGTTTGCTGTGAAACGAATTTTACAAGGCAGTGCTGTATTATTCCGTATCAACGGTGTTGTGTTGCCACAGCTACTCCTCCCCCAAAAAAACGCTAGATGGTTGAATTTAACTTTCGGCAAATGAAACTGTTTTCTTTCTGCTGTATGTTTTTAGAAGTATTGGGGGAGTGTCCGGATCCTTTGGCATAAAAGCTGGTTTCAATCGGTCAAGAGAAATGTTATGCGGTTTGTTCTTTATTTTTATTGAAAACACACGATCGGAAATTCTTTCCAAGACTTCAAAAGGTCCTGTGTACGGAGCCTCCAATGGTTTCTTAACATGATCTGATCTTACAAAAACATGCGTACATGTCATAAGATCTTTATGAACAAAAAGTCTGTTGTTGCTAATATGGTGCTTAACCGGTGCTGCACGAATCTGACGCATGTATTCACGGAATTTGTCCAAGAAAAAAGGTTGATTTGATATTTCGTCAACATTGGAAAAATATTCCCCTGGAACACGAAGTGTGGTTCCATATAACATTTCAGCCGCAGAACATCCTATATCCTCTTTAAAACACGTTCTAAGACCAAGTAATACTGTAGGTAAAATTTCCAACCATGCTGTTTCATGGTTGCACATAAGAGCAGCCTTTAATGTTCGGTGCCAACGTTCGATCATGCCATTTGATGCTGGATGGTAAGGCGTTGTCCGAATTCTTTGAGCCCCAATTAAACGTGTAAGGGATGAAAAAAGTGCGGACTCGAATTGAGACCCTTGGTCGGTAGTTATGGTCTTAGGAGAACCAAATCGAGAAATCCAAAAACTGTAAAACTTTTCTGCTACTGTTCCCGCTGACATCTCTTTCAATGGCACGATTTCCGGCCAACGAGAGAAGCGGTCTATCATTGTTAGACAGTATCTGTAACCCATATACTCCGGCAGAACTATAATGTCTATATGGACATGCTCGAAGCGGTTGTCAACTTCTTGGAACTGTTTTGGCTCCAAATGTGTATGTTTACCAACTTTTGATCTTTGACAGTCTAAACATTCCCGTACCCAATTGCTTACGTCTCGATTCATTGATGGCCAAATGTACTTTTGTCGCATTTGCTTTAATGTTGATCTTTTACCAGGATGAGACAAGCCATGAATTAAGTTGAAAGTTTTTCGTCTCAAAGGATGGGGTATGTATGGACATATTTTTGAATTTGTTGACGTATCACAATATATTTCGATGTTCGGCTCTAACGGAATTTTTTGTAGGCGTAAAGATGTATGCTCATCTAAAATATCTTGTAATTCTGTGTCACTTGCCTGATGGAGTTGAATTTCATGTAAGGAAACCGTTTCAGGCATACTGATTTCATTGACTCTTGAGAGAGCATCAGCCACTGTATTTTCAGAACCGGAAACATGTATTATATCCGTCGTGTACTGACCAATCAAATTTAAGTGGCGTACCTGACGAGGTGATGCTTTATCCAATTTTTGTTGAAAGGCGTATATCAATGGCTTGTGGTCTGTACGGACAACAAAATTACGACCATCAAGGAGATGTCTAAAATGTTTGATAGCCAAATATACCGCTAGTAGCTCCCGATCATACGTACTGTAGTTTCGCTGTGATGGTTTGAGTTTACAAGAAAAGAATGCCATTGGCTTCCATTGATCATGCACTTGTTGTTCTAAATGAGCTCCTATTGCTGAATCTGAAGCGTCTGTAACTAGAGTCAGTGGTGCTCCAGGTTTCAGAAAATTTAGCAATGTCTCATTCGCCAAACTTGTTTTGCATAATTCGAACGATTTATCCAGATCTGAATTCCAGTAAATTTTTCGTTTATCGTTTTCTTTGATTCCTTGAATAAACTATTTAGCGGTGCCTGAATCGTGGCCGCATTAGGAATAAATTTCCTATAAAAATTCAAAATTCCCAAAAATCGGCGAAGTTCCAAAATATTTTCTGGCTTAGGGTAATCTTTAATGGCGTTTACTCTGTCTGGTGGTGGTTTAAGGCCTTGTGCCGATAAATGGTATCCTAAAAATTCCAAATCTGCAACACCAAACTCACATTTTGATGCATTAATTGATAAGCCAGAATCTTTTAATTTTTGTAAAACGTTCTCTAGGTGTTTGTGATGCTGTTCTTCACTTTCAGAAAATATAAGGATATCATCTAAATAGCAATAAACATAGTCCAAATTACGAAATATTGAGTCCATGTATCTTTGAAATGTTTGAGTTGCATTTCTAAGGCCAAAAGGCATAACTACAAACTCAAACAGCCCAATCGGTGTATTGACAGCCGTTTTTTGAATATCATCTGTATGCATTGGTATATTATAATATGCTTTATTGATGTCAACTTTCGAAAATACTTTTCTCCCATATAATTTTTCTGCTAAATCGTCAAGTCGAGGAATTGGGTATCGATCAGGTTGTGTATTTGCATTCAACTTACGGTAGTCACCGCATGCTCTCCATCCACCTGTTTTCTTCCTTACAAGATGGATGGGACTAGACCATGGGCTACTAGATGGTCGAACAACTCCAAGTTCCAACAGACTGGCAAACTCCTCTTTGATAACGTTTAGCTTCTCCCCTGAATAGCGCCTCTGACTTTCAGCAATTGGTTGACAATTTGTTATTATTCTGTGTTGTACCTTTGCTGATGTTGGCAATCGATAAGAATTTGGGTTTGTAATCTCGACGTATTTAATTACGAGGTCGTATAGCCTAGATGAACAATTGACTGTTGATACACTCTGTTGATCCGAATAATTTACGAGACATAAAGATTTTAGTGATGTTAGCGAATCAACCAATTGTTTCTGTTTCAGATCTAAAATTAACCCATAGTGAGATAAAAAATCAGCTCCGATTATTGGAGATTTTACATCGGCAATAATGAACGTCCAACTAAAACGTCGCCTAAGTCCAATTTCTATTTCAAGATATTTGGTACCATAGGTTGATATAGTGGTGTTGTTGACCGCAAACAACCTGAGGTCATCCGATGCTACAGCTGGTTTAGTTAAACACGAATTTGGTATTACAGATACGACGGAGCCAGAATCAACAAGAAATTTTAAATTATGTTTTTTATCAAGAATGTGTAATCTTTTCTCTAATGTGCGACTTGTATCAATGATGCTGCCGTGTGTCGCACTTATTGCAGGCAGCGATTCTAGTTTTCCTGAGTAGCATGGTTGCCATTGAACTCGCATGGCTGCTTGCACTTTCTTGAGGCGGCACCAAATTGAATATGATAATCGCAGACTCTTTGCTGGCGTCGAGATTGTGATCTGCCTCTTCCGTAGTCGCTCTCTTTGTTAGTACTGCTATGTTGCACCTGTGTATTACTAGTTGCAACATCCACAGACAGTTGGCTGAGTTTTTTGATGATTTGGTTTAAAGATGTTTCGAGTGCTAAAACACGAGCCTCAAGAGCAGAAGTATTGGAATGTGAGGTTAGTGCATCACAATGAGCAACAACGTCTCTTGATGTTGTAGACATTACAAAAGGCGGTGGAGGTGAATTATCGAAAATGCGATCAGCAACTTCGGCCAAGTTTTCAATTTCGTCGGATTTGCAAGCAGATAAAATACATCTAATATTACTGGGCATATGATGCAGCCAAAGTGCTGTGAGGGCTTCGTTGGAGATGCTCGTACCAGCTAATTCTTTCATTTGCCGTAGTAAATGACTGGGTTTTTTGTTATCAAGTTCTAAACCAGTCAAAAGTTTTAACAGCTGCTTTTCCTTTGAAGTACCAAAACGAGTAATCAATTCTTTTTTTAACTTTTCATACTTGCCTGTTGCTGGAGGATTTTTGGCGACATCAGCAATTTGCACTAAGGTTTCAGGATCCAACGCGGTTATCACAGTGTAATATTTGGATAAATCTGCTGTGATTCTATTCACATGCAGTAGCCCATCCACCTGTGTAAACCATAGTTCTGGGTCTGATGGTAAAAACTTTGGTAATTGGCGTATACCAATAGCCCCCACTGCAATTTCGTTTTTATTAACCTCCTCCATTGGTCTGTTGCAAACATTTAAGTTGGGAGGATTTGGTAGGTCCAACAAATTATCCTTGCTTCGGGGTGGACTGTGGTCAACACTCATTTTCTCGAGTATTGTCGAATGTCTGTATTATTTTAAAAAGTTCTTTAATAAAAAGTTTCCTTTATTCTATTATTTTCGGGGTCACCAATTATAGGATATGGCCTATAATGTTTAAAATAAAAACAAACGTTTTTTTGTAGATTAATTATTCATTTATTTCTATAGCGTTCTAGCAAAGCCCTTTTTTTCTTAACCAAACTAAAAGAATGAAAATATGAGAGAGACGTTGAATTCAAAAGTGACACAAAACATGGTTTGCTGTGAAACGAATTTTACAAGGCAGTGCTGTATTATTCCGTATCAACGGTGTTGTGTTGCCACATCTAGACACACACTAGCGACATCTACATTTTTGTTTGTGAATTACATAAATTTTCATAATATTTTTACAACGACTTTCAGATGAAACAACTATATTAATATAACATGCTGTCACCCTTATACACGTTGTATACTTTTTTATTATTTAATTCTGCTTATTCGTTGTCACAAATTGAAATTTCTGTGGGCAAAATAACGCGTTCTTATTTCAGTTAATTGTATTATAAATTGAAATAAGTGTGTTAAATAAGATTTACATTATAATTGATATTTACTAGCAAAATAATAATGTAATTAAAGTGAGTGTGTTTAACATAATACATTACAGTTAATAAATTTATAGAAAAAATATAGTATTCCAGGTAATTTCATTAAAACTCGAAATAAAATATATTGGAAATGAATAAAACAAATTTTTAGGGCTCAAGTCTAGTTTAGGGGCGATGCCCCGATCGGTTCAAAATTTTTACCACTTATAAAACTTTTTAATGTGATTCCAGGGAAATAGTTTTTTTGTCGGTCGAGCCTATTTTCCGAGTTATGGATCCCCAAAATTTTGATATTGACTAGTGTATAACTTTGTTATTTAGTATCGGATTTCGACAATATATATATCGTTGGAAAGCTTATTTGAGCGCCTTCTATGGGGTATTTGAAAAATTTATTCCTAATTCTAGCCTGCAGCGCATTAAAACAACACAACAAAATTTTTTATCCGTCCTATTATGAAAATTTTTTAGAACAAATCGCGCGATTTTTTCTAAAATTCTTTATCCGTCCTATTATGAAAATTTTTTAAATCAATAAAGTTGCCACAATTTAAAAAAATAATATAAATTTTAACTACTTTCGAAATACAAATTTATTTTCCAAAAAGCATTACAAATATGACTAAATATATAAAATAAATACACAAAAAAAATATCAAAAATCCATAAAATATCAATATATTTTTCAAAAAGCAAAAAAATGTAGATAAAATACCAAATATGTCCGGTTCTGAAAGGGTTAAGTGGTCATGAGATACATCAAAATAAAACTTATGGACCTACCTTTTATTCAGTTAATATAAAACCATATACGATATACGTCTATTTATGAGATAATCCCATATTAAAAAAAAACTCTCTCACAAAAATGCAAAATTTTCAATAGGTTCACAATGGGTTAATGGATTTCAAATTTTTAAATACCAAATAGAAGGCGCTCAAATAAGCTTTCCAAGGATATATATATTGTCGAAATCCGATGCTAAATAACAAAGTTATACACTAGTCAATATCAAAACTTTGGGGGTCCATAACTCGGAAAATAGGCTCTACCGACAAAAAAAAATATTTCCCTGGAATCACCCCAAAAGCCCCTACCCCTCCAAAAAAAACTAAAATATCGGGGCATCGCCCCTAAACTAGACTTGTTCCATTTTTAGTTCTCGTTTAGATAAATCTGTTGCCGATTGCGTTGAAACCTTAATTGGAGTATAGCATATGATGCTAAAGAAGCTAGTGAACCTAGTAGTACTTTTCCTGACTTGTTACTGTTTATGGCTCTTGGACTTCGTCCAAATCTCCACTGCTACAATATACACCCAATGGTGAAGAAGCGCTGGGTTATACGAAATTTGAACAAGCTTTGAAATATAAATTCCGCGGCAGATCGTACTTGTTGCAAGCCATTATTTATGCCTCATACTCCCAATAGATTGTGTTTACAATCCTGGGTGATGCTGTATTGGATTATTTTTGTATGAAGACCCTAGGCAGCATTCAGCTGGAGCCTTAACCGATTTAAAATCTGCTTTAGTTAATACCGTATTTGCATAATTAGCTGTAAGGCATGAAATCCACAAATATTTTAGACACTTGTCTCAGGTCGTAACGAAGCTATTGATCGTTTTGTGCGTATTCATACGAAAAACGGTTATAGTATAAACGAAGAGGTTAATATTATGAAGACGTTGAAATACCAAAGGCATTAATTAGGTGATGTTTTCGAGTCTGTTGCAGGTGCGATATTTTTAGACTCGAATATGCCTTTAGATGCTGTGTGGTTGATTTACTATAATATGATGCGTCCTGAAATTGAACAATTTACTAATTCGATGCCAAAATTGCAAATAAGGGAACTACTTGGATAAGAAACTGAAACTGCCAAATTTATTTTTTGTGCTTTAACATTTAAATTGTACACGGGATCAAATTTTTAATTTTCAGCAAACCCGAAAAATTAACTGATGGCCGACGTGTTCGTGTTACCGTACAAGTTTTTCGGTAGAAAATATCGGATTGCCAAATGTACTGCTGCTAAATGTGCTTTACGTCAGTTGAAGATTTTTTTTATATTTTAATCTACATATGTTGTGTAGTTAGATCGAAGAATTCAAAATATATACATTTGTAGCGGATGGACCATGGAGAGATGAACCTATGGAAGAAGAGAAAAAATCATTATTCTAGTTGTTATTGCAGGTGGGGTAGACACGCAATATTTTTCTAAGTCAATGACGAAAAAAAATTTTGCGTGCCGGAGCCTTTAGAAAGAGTCGTTGGGAGGAAGGTTGCTAGTCCAAGGATCGGACTTTAAAACCTCCGGGTCCCTTTTCAATAGGGAGAGACCAGATTATGGGAGCGGGCAAGACTCCGGTCTCAATTCCCTGCCACTTTAAAATTTTTTCTTTTTATTAAGGGAGAGGTTTGCGGCCAGTGGAGTAACCAACTCCAACCTGAGTCCCGGGTTCGACTATTGTTAATTGGGCGAACCTACATTACGCGGCAGAGCCCAAAACCGCAGTTCGCCCCAGACTCACTTTACTGGTGATCTGAAAAGAAATGATGAATATATTAGTAAGTACACAGAATAAGTGGAACGATACATTGTCCTTACCCAACTCCAGGAATAGTCCTTGGTTGAGAATCTGAAAATAGAAAGTTATTAATTAAATAATATAGATAAAAAGAGCAGATATCTACTTACCATCTGTATGTGTTGTTTACGTCTGTTGATTTTATTTGTAGGTTTATTATATGTGTCAAAGTGGTAGTGATTGGTTGTAAAAAAAAAAAAAGTTACTATCGAATTGGCAACTCCAAAATTATTTGTAAAAAACAAAATAAAAAAAAACGCAGCGTTTGATTTTCCATTCAAAATCGCAAATATTTAAATAGTAAAATTGATTTTTGAAAAGTAAAATTTGTGAATGGAAAATATAACCCTATGAAATCGTATGGTCGCCTGGTAGAGTGAAGGATGGATTGTGACGGTTATTTGGTAGGTAGGAGAAGATAAAGTGGGGGAATGATCAAAGAAAGGTCGGATAAGTATATTTAAATGTGGAAAGTATAGGAAAGGAAGAATTTTTACCAAATATTGATATTGTTATGGGATTGAAAAAGATGGAGTTTTGGCGGAGTAATAGCAATATGTAATGTAATATGGAATTGAAAAAGATGGAGTTTTGGCGGGACTTTTGCCAGGTATATAGATTTAAAGATGACGTGGAAATAAATAGACCGTTGGAATTGTGGAAAATTTGGGAATAATTAGGATAGTTGAATATATTTTTGTAGCGAAAGAAAGGACAGTATTAAGTCGAATGTGAAACAGAAAGGTCATACAAAATAATTAGTGAAAGTGTGCGATTGAACATATATTTATATGAGTGTTATAAGATTAATTATAAAGTAAGTTTAAAAGATTTTTTTTTTTTGAGAAAGAAAGTGATAGCAGTGGATTATAAATAATAAATATATAAATATAGGCCTGGCTACACCATCAACTCCTACTAGTAGGAAAAATTTTCGTTTGGAGCAGAGGGTGAGAACGAGAATAGCTAACAACTTTTGGAAGGTTAGTTGAGAAGGACCTAGGCGATTTCGTCCTCGTTTGATGATTGCAAAGGACGGCATCTGCAAAAGTGAGCGGTCAACTGATATAATTCCTGCGTCAGCTCTAAAAATCTGAAAAGTAAAAGGTCCATGGCGTAGCCAGGTATGATAAGTATTCTATATAATTTTATTTTTGGGCGAACAAACGAGCCTTTCAAATCAAAGTGACACAGGTGTTCAATATAAATATAAAGCTTGTCATTGATTTTGATATTAGAACTGAAGCCAAGGAAGAAAATAAATCCTGTTAAGTTGATAAAGGTGTTTTCACTGGTTTATTGTTTTGTTGTTTAATACATTCATACGTACCTTGAAAATGAAATTAAATATAAAAATGTTTGTGTAAATATAGCTTGTATGAAAAACTGTGTTTAAAAAAAAAAAAAAAAGGTATTAAAATTTAAAGCAGAAGATATTAAGGGATGTTAAAATATTGTCATAATTAGGTAGATTAAGCTAGCTTTATAGTATTTCTTTTTATAATATTAGTGGTATAATTTTTATGTGTATAATTGTAAATCCAGCGCCTTGAAAGAGTTACATTCTAAAAAAAAGAAAAAAAGAAAAACTGATATATATATATATATATATATATATATATAAAGAAAGGAAAGAATAAAATAAATTACATACGCATAGGGTGCACATCTTTGTCGGGTCGGTGTGTAAAAGAGTAGATAGGTGTATTATAAAAGAAAAAATATTCGTAATTATATTATGTTAAATTAAAACGCCTCTTATCGGTTTGGTGTCAATCTATTAATTGATTTCTTTATTATTTTTGTGTCTTCTTTTTATTATTCATTTTTCATAATTGTATATTGTAATTGTATATAGAAAAATGCCTGTGTAAACAAAACATAAATAGCATACAATTAAACTGGTGAGGTATAATGTGATTATGTGTTTTGCAATACATTTGCTGTATCGACAATTGGTTAAACGTAAACACTTCCGTATATAAAATACGGGCATTGACTTTAATGTAAATTGTCGCATCAGCAAATGTTCGGACTAAATTGTATTTTGATCGATGAATTTATTTAGTGACTAAAAGAAGTCATCGTTCACTATATGTACAAAATCACATTACACCTCCCTTTTTAAATTGAATGATCTTGTCATTCATGAAATTATTTATCGTATTTAAATTAAATTTTATATGTCTTGTAATAAAGATTTTTTTTTTCTTATTTCTATGGGAATTTAGTTATGCATACAGCTAATTTATCTTAACAAGCATTTTTGGACAATTATAGAGTTATTTATATATTGAAGTTAAGTAATTTAATTTGAATCTAATTTAGGATTATTGACATGTCAGGTTCCTTTAAAACTTAAAATTTTTATAAAAACTTAATATTATGTAGTAAGGTAATAAAATTATTTAATGAACTAATTTTATTTAATTAACATATATTTGAAATTAACATATATTTAAAATTATTTTGACTACAAACAAATGATTATATTTTAAGATTTTTTTTTTTTTTTTTTTAAATTAATTTATGATTATTTGTTTGAAATGAATTAAGATTATTTATTTAAAATTATTTGAACTACAAATAAATGATTATATTATATTATGTTTTAATGGGAAAGCTACATCACCTCCCTTTTTAATTCGAATGACCTTGACATTCTGTTTAATAAATTACATGTATATGGTTAATATTCATTATTAAAAAAAATTCAAGTTAATTTAGTTTTGTTTAAAGTTATAGTTTACGATATTTTTATTTAAAATTGTGCAGTTTTAAATTTTCATATTATATTTTGTTTTTCAAATTAAAGTTATAATAATTTAGTAAATGATACATATGTATATACTAGTACATATTTGAGTTTATTAATAATAAATAAATATTTTATTTAGAAAATAATTTTATCTTAGTTCTAATCCAATTGATTTGGATGGGGAAAAAAAATTTGAAAATTAAATTAAAAAAATTAATAATTAATTATATATATATATATTTTTTTTTTTTATTTAATTAAGTTATAAAATTTAAAGTTTATGTTTTATTAAATTTTGAAATATTGTTTTATTATTTTAAATTTCATTAATTTTGCCTTGTCACAACTACATATACAGCAATGTTACTATAAAAAGAAGTTATATTCCTGTGATTTTCCTATAGCTGCATAAATAATTTAGAACAGTGTCCCTATATTCTGTACTCATGTCCGTCATGAGCGTCCTCATCGGGCCATAGCACAATATAAATGATACTCTCCTATATCACTTGTGGTCATCAGTTTTGTTCTTCTCGGATATTATTCTAATCAATTCACCTCTAAGGTGTGAGCACTTTTCTAATTTTTTTTTTTTTATTTCCATTTATTCTCATATAATTCTATATATATTTCTCTATAATTGGTTGCAACCCATTAATGCCTTTTTCGGATGCCGGTTGGTCTAACTAACCTGGGGAATAATTGTCCTAAATCAATTTTCCCTTTAGTATCCAGGTCATTTTTATTATTATTATTTTCATTTCTGCTGATGCCGGTTGGTCGAACCAACCTGGGGAATAATTGTCCTAAGTCAATTTTCCCTTTAGCATTCAGGTAATTTTCATTAATTATTTCATATATGTAAAATGCCCGAGGACATTTCACTGTGCTCCGAGCGACTTATCGTCCCTTATTTCTTTCCTATTTCAGACCGATGTTGTTGATAGTCAAATCGAGTTTGTGATCCGGGGGTGATTTATCATTGAAATAAGGAATTAATGTTTGAGAAATTTCCAAAATCCAAAAAATAAATAGGTATATCCCTTTTTGGTTTTCACTCGTATTCAAATTAACTATCGTCCTTTAACTTAAAATTGACCAAGTGATTAAATAGATCATGACCATAAATTCTAAATAATTTCTCCAAAAATTGTAATAATTCTATTATTCATATTTATCTTTTCTTTTTTTTTTGTATACATTTCAATGTAATAAAATATTTTCCTAAAAAATGTCAAATGCTCCTAGTTAAAATTCTGTTCATTCTTATTATCATTACTCCATTTTTTTTATATATATATTTCTGTTGTCAACATTTCAAAATTTAAAAGTATTTCCTTATCTCTATAAGTATTATGAATATTTAAAATTATTAATATTTAATAAAAGGAATTTAATTATGATTCTAAGTATAATGTATAAATTTTTATGTTAGGAAAAAGAAAAATTTTCTTCTCCCCTTTTTTTTAAAATTTTTTTTTTATAAAACTTTAGAATATTTTAGTTGTTGGTCGATTGCAGCACTCGTGGCCGCGATCTCCCTTGTTTAATTAGAAAGAGAAAAAAAAAACTTTTCATGTTGATTGCAGCAAAACAAAGAGAAAAAGAGAAAAACAAAGATTTTAGGTTGATTGCAGCGCTTGTGGCCGCGATCTTCCTTTAAATAAATAAAAAGATAAATTTAGGTTGATTGCAGCGCTTGCGGCCGCGATCTTCCTTTAATAAAAAAAATTGTTTTAGGTTAAATTTAGGTTGATTGCAGCGCTTGTGGCCGCGATCTTCCCTTTAAAAAAATAAAAACAAAAAAAAAAATTATAAAATAAAATTATAAAATTATAAAATAAAATTTATAGATACTTAAAGATCTTATATTGCAGGCATATATATATGATATAGCTGTGGGCGCTATTGTTGTTGCAGGATAAGGCACTTCATTTTGTTGATGCTGTTTTTACTTCTATTGTTATTCTGGATAAAATACTTCCTGTTGTTGACAATGTTGCAGCCTTTATCGCTAATGAATTTGTTCTGGCTGTTGTTCCTTATTTTGTTACTGCTGTTGCAGTATATTGTTTTAAAAACATTATTAAAATGAAGAGTTTATGAAAACTTTTATTTAGTTCCTTCGCAAATTTTTTTTCACTTCTCTTCTTTTCAGGGATTTATTTTTTTTTTGTGTTTATAGCAGAAGAAGCGAGATGCGCTTTTATTTTTTTGTGTTTATATTGTTCTGTTTAAATTACGTTTACAATTTGTAGATTTTGTTTTAAGATGATTCTTTTGGAATTTGTAAAAAAAAATTACTTTTACTTTTGTTTTTATCACCTTTAATATTTTTTCGTAAAGTTTAAGATTGCACACAATTTTGGTTTTTCTTTAAAAGTCGTTTTTATAGAGAATTTATTTATTTTGTAGTTAGTTTTTTTTTTTTTTTAAATGTTTATATTAAATCTTCTTTCTCCTGATTCCAATTTTATGTTTTATTATACGGGAGCACGCCATAGGGTTCCCATGACGTGCTCCTGGCAGGATCGCCATATAAACGAAAAAAAATTCGTAATTATATTATGTTAAATTAAAACGCCTCTTATCGGTTTGGTGTCAATCTATTAATTGATTTCTTTATTATTTTTGTGTCTTCTTTTTATTATTCATTTTTCATAATTGTATATTGTAATTGTATATAGAAAAATGCCTGTGTAAACAAAACATAAATAGCATACAATTAAACTGGTGAGGTATAATGTGATTATGTGTTTTGCAATACATTTGCTGTATCGACAATTGGTTAAACGTAAACACTTCCGTATATAAAATACGGGCATTGACTTTAATGTAAATTGTCGCATCAGCAAATGTTCGGACTAAATTGTATTTTGATCGATGAATTTATTTAGTGACTAAAAGAAGTCATCGTTCACTATATGTACAAAATCACATTACAGTATTAACCGATAGAACTATCCTCAGGGAGCTCCTTTAGGAATAAGTTAGTGTGGATTTCCGTTAAGATTCTGAAATTCAGAGAAAAAAAATAGGAAAAGGTTTGAACCCTATAAAAGAAATTAAAAAAAAAGAATTAATAAGGATACATATATATATAGAAGTTGAAATTTCATAAGGCAGTAAGACTAATTAGTAATTAAAAAAAATAAAACATTGTTAAATTTATTAAAATGTTCTGTCAATGTTCATATACATACATATTCGGGTAGCATTTAAGGTAATAATTTTTTTTATATTATATAAGTTTTTTTTTGATTAGCATAGGATATAAAAACAGTTTATTTGTAACAATAATTATCTATATTAAATGTTAATTGTATATTATATAATTAAAATTTTTTTATTTGGCTGAGCATCAAGGGAGATGATGTCTGGCTAAATTTTCATAATGGTGTGTTAACGTAAGTATCTGTAAGGTGACCAGTTTTTGAATGTGGGGTAATCGTCTGAATTTTATGTAGCGATTACCAGGTAGGGCGGGCAGCTAGGGGGACTAATGAGATCTTTTGTCCTTTATTTAAAATCTGTGTGCTATTTATTGTCCGGGTCAGGTTTGCCCGTCCGGTTGGTAGTGAAAGTTTTTTTGATGGTTAGTTTTTTTTGTTAGGTATAAATGTAAGTTCGTGGTTAATGTATTTATTTTTTTTTTTGTTTTGTATTTTATAAATGTTATTGTTCGGTCCTTTGCCGTTAGTGATTGGTCGTACCCCCCCTGTCGTCGGTGAGCTAGTCGGCCAAAACTTCACTTCCGGGACGTGTGAAAAGGGACATGCAACACATTTCATTATGTTAAAGCATCAAATAAGTTTTTCAAATAAACCATTCTTTTGTTTTAGTTTTGAAATAAATGCCCGTAGTTTCGTTTTATTTTTGCATGGATACAGAGATAATTAAAAACGTACATTAAATGCTAGTTTTAAATTAAAGCAATAAAAAGAAATTAATGTTGTAGAGGTTTAACTTTAGCCATTTGTAGTTTTGGCTTTACTTTCGACTTTACGCGTTTTAAGCAATCTACTATATATTACTTTTCATAAACTGAGCATACATTGTCATCATTTTGGGGACATCATATTTAACAACGGTGGAAATCTACAAATACATTTTTTATTTCATACTTCTCTTATATATTAAAATTTGTTTAATTAAGGACTGATGGGCTTTTGTGGAATATGTAGGTTGCGCTACCATTTCTTCTAATGGTTGGTCGTTCTCTCCTACTAAGATTTATTTACTTTCGAGCTGTTTAAAATATAATTCACATATTTTATTAAATTAAAAACATAATTCCACTCTGACCATACCGCCAATTGCACCAACTTACATTTTTTCTATTCGTATTTATTTAGTTGCTTACTTTTATCAAAATTGAATCCTCCATTAACTTCATTGCAAGGTGTACAAGTCCGTCGACTTATAGGAATAAAAAAGTAGAAAATTAATATTTTATTTATGAAGCTAACGGTATAGTACCCAATGCGATGGGAATATCATTTCCAGACAAATTACGATGAGAAGCACTGACACGCACTGAACTCACAATTCAACTTGCGAAAAGTTTCGTCACCAGCAACTGGACCAATGGGTAGCTTAGCTATAGTAATTTGTGATTCCTTCCTTTCGGCACTGGGTTGAGTAGTATTGTATGTAATTGTCTTAAAACAAATCACAAGCTAGGGGTTTTAATATTCACCTATTATATTTTTATATCAAAACAGAAAATACAATATTATTAATGTTTTTTAAATGTTTATTATAATAGCAAATACTATTTTTTCCATTATTATTGTTTTTTATTCTGGTTGCAAACATGTTCACTTGCATATTATATTTTGTATATTTTATTTTTTAATCTCTTTCTCAAAGTCCTTGTATCAAATATAAGAAAAAAAAGTAAACAAAGCCATAGGGTTCGAGATTACTTTTTGACAGCTGTCAAGTTGTCACGACTGTGTTAGGCTGTGGGCACGGCCTTCACTGATGTAAAAACAGCTGGTCTTTTTTCATTTGTGTTAAACGGACACACACTTGTATGATGTTGTTCTGCATATATCATACACGCAGCACTTCGATGGCAATGTTCACCGCCATGGCCATACATTAAGCAGTTCCAGCATTGAGTTGGTCTGCTCCTGGATTTGTATTTTTTCCAAGAAATTATAATGCGGCCTACACACGAGGCAACCAGTTGAAGCAATGGTTGTATCAACAATGATATACACGTAGCAACGGTTGCCTCAACCAACGAAAAATATCAAAACTTTTTGATATTTGTGGCTAATTGAGGCAACCGTTGCTACGTGTGTATCATTGTTGCTACAACCATTGCTTCAACTGGTTGCCTCGTGTGTAAGCCGCATAATATTGGAAATTGTTCGTACATGTTTTAAGGCAGTTGGATTAAAATTTTTCCGAACAAATTGAACTTTATAAACTGCATTATTGTTTGAACTGAATTTGGTGACTATTTCAGTTACGGAAGAAGGGGATAGGTTGTAGTTTTTTGACTCCTTGGAGATTTCCTCAAAGCTTATGCGGGGTAAACCGTGTAAAAAGGTGGTGTATAACCTATTTTCTTTGGAGCCATAAGAATGAAACTCCATCTTATTCTCTTTAAGTATTTGTTTGTAGCATTCGTACATTTTATTACTTGGAGCAAAAATTTTGGTACCAATTGAAGTACGTTTGAAAATACAATCCTTACCAAGCAGCTTTTGTATTTCTGTAAATGAAGCGTTAGCTTCTACAACAATGGGTGGAGGTTTGTGTTCCTTAATATCGATAATACATTATGCAATGTAAGAGAAATTTGGAAAAAATTGAAGACAGCGCTAGATGGAGTAGCTACTTTCGAACAAAGCGACTTGTTCATCTTCAGCATCCTTCTGCCTATTGCTTCAACTCATGCCAACCGCCCAACATGGGCGGTTGGCAAAACAAAAAAGAGCTTTTTTCACATTACGAGATTTGTAATTGATCAAAGCGATGTTAATGTAGAGAAAGCTATAAATTGGAAAAAACTCTGCTTGTTCGTTCTAACTCTCGTATGAAAAGAAAGAAAAAACATTTCTCATGTTCTTTTCTTTCTAATGTTGAGTTAAATAGTTGATTAAGCATGAGTTGAAGCAATAGGCAGAAGGATGCTGAAGATGAACAAGTCGCTTTGTTCGAAAGTAGCTACTCCATCTAGCGCTGTCTTCAATTTTTTCCAAATTTCTCTTACATTGCATAAAGTATTATCTTTTTTAGTATTAGAAAATTATACATGATCTCGAACCGAACTATGAATAACTAATTATTATTACAACACAAGATCGACAATACATAAAAACTAACATACAAAACATACGGTCCAATGCAATTGTGATAAATCTGTTAAGATTTCACATGCCATTACAGTTCCCATCTATGGGGCGGTTGGCAAAACAAAAAAGAGCTTTTTTCACATTACGAGATTTGTAATTGATCAAAGCGATGTTAATGTAGAGAAAGCTATAAATTGGAAAAAACTCTGCTTGTTCGTTCTAACTCTCGTATGAAAAGAAAGAAAAAACATTTCTCATGTTCTTTTCTTTCTAATGTTGAGTTAAATAGTTGATTAAGCATGAGCTGAAGCAATAGGCAGAAGGATGCTGAAGATGAACAAGTCGCTTTGTTCGAAAGTAGCTACTCCATCTAGCGCTGTCTTCAATTTTTTCCAAATTTCTCTTACATTGCATAAAGTATTATCTTTTCTAGTATTAGAAAATTATACATGATCTCGAACCGAGCTATGAATAACTAATTATTATTACAACACAAGATCGACAATACATAAAAACTAACATTCTTCCTTTATTTACATATTTTAACAAATTTTGATATTTACATATGAGATATTATCTTTACATATAGGTTAGGTTAGGTTAGGTTGATAAGAGGAGCTATGTATACACATAGCTCATATCCGTTGTGTCCGGATATATACCTAAGCCAGTAGGTCGGCTTGTTGTGCGCTCTACATCTCTACGTTCATCCGGTTATCTATCCCTCTGTTGACTTAGAAATTCGGTTTCATCAGCAAATTTCTTGAGTATTTTCCAGCTACAAATGGCTAATTCCGCCCGTCCTATACGGTATAGATGAGCCCTCAGCTCAGAGTGTCCAGTGAGGATGCCAATTACCCTACTAAGTTCTACCCTGCTCAGATTCAGGATCTCCCTAGTTCTTGTAGTGTTGGGAGAACCCCATAATATCTTTGTAACCTTACCCACGTCAGTCTCTTCCCAAATTGATACATGCGAACTGGTCGCCCAGTCTGCCAGTTCCAATTTGAGAGACTTGAAAGGTTTTGGGTTTTCCAAATTTACTCTTTCCAGGAAAGAGCCCTTCCTGGCCAGTTCGTCAGCAATCTCGTTTCCCATTATACCACTGTGTCCTGGGATCCAAACGATTTCAAGTCTGCCTCTTCTGGAGAAGTTTGAAATCTCCTCGTTACACTCGAGGATAGTCCTTGATCTAGTTTTGTCCGCGGATATCGCTCTGATAGCCGCTAGACTGTCCGTAAATATTTTCACGTCTCCGGGACTTGGGGAATCCCGTGCGTTAATAGACCTAATACATTCCTTTATCGCCACCAATTCAGCCTGAAAGACAGAGTTGTGGTCCGGAAGACGGAGGTATTTCCCTGTGGAATGGTCTTCATCGTAGAAACCTATCCCAGTCTTACCATGCAGACTAGAGGCGTCCGTATAGTAATGTGACCCTGGAAGGTTTTGTAGAATATTCCCGTTCATCCAACTTTCCCTGTCTAGTACCCGTATACTGCAGGGTATATCTGTTGACACTTCCGCGATTCTATCACAGCTTATATTCACTGTGTTGAGTCCCGGAATTTGATCTAAAATAGTCTGGTGTCTGGTCATGTGGTCGGTGATATATTCCCCTGTTACCCTTAGTCGTAACATGGCCAGAGCTGCCTCATATTTAATTCTAATCTCGATTGGGTGTGTAGATAGAATATTCTCTAAAGCCCTCGTAGATGTAGTCCTTGTTGCTCCACTGATTCCTATGCAACAGAGGCGCTGTATCTTTTGGAGTGGTTTAATGTAACATTTCCTGCTCACTGATGTCCATATGACTATGGATGCGTAGGTTAGAATAGGTCTAACGACGCTTGTGTACAGCCAATATGTCATCCTCGGGTTTAAACCCCATTTTGAGCCTATAGCCCTTCCTCAAATCGCCCATACACGATGAGCCTTCGCAACCCTGCTCTCGATGTGGTTTTTCCAAGTAAGTTTTTTATCGAGAATCACCCCAAGGTATTTCACCGTCTGTGTGATTCTAATCGTTTTGCCCTGGAAGCGAGGTTCATCAAAGTCGATTATTTTCGTCTTCCTTGTAAAGAGCCATATTTCAGTTTTCTCTGGGTTCACATTCAAACCCCTCGGTTGTGCCCAGTCATATGCTATTTCGAGTGCATTCGATGCCCTCCTACATAAATCTCTAGGATCTTTCCCCCTTAACAGTATCGCTACGTCGTCTGCGTAGCAGACAGGTTGGAAGCCCTTATTGGCTAGAATCCTTAGCAGACTGTTTATAGTGGTCACCCAGAGAAGGGGGGATAAAATCCCCCCTTGAGGTGTCCCACAACAAACCTTGTTTCTTATTTTAATGCCACCAACCTCGCAACTTATCCATCTATTCCCTAGCATGTGACTGACCCAGGCTTTAATATCCCGGTCAATGTCGAATTGTTCTAGGGATTGGAGTAACGTATTGGTTGATACATTGTTAAAAGCTCCTTCTATATCAATGAATATAGCTAGGGTGAAGATTTTAAGATCAAAAGATCTTTCGATGTGGTGAACTACTTCATGAAGCGCAGTTTCCACTGAGCGTCCCTTTAAATAAGCGTGCTGTTTGAATTTCAACAACTCATTTGGGATTTGATATTTAACCATGTTATCGACTATTCGCTCCATGGTTTTCAGTAGGAAGGATGTAAGACTTATCGGTCGATAGGCCTTTGGGTTCGCGTAGCTTTCCTTTCCCGGCTTTGGTATGAAGACCACTTTGGCCTCCTGCCATGCCCTGGGGGTGTACGCTAATTTTAGGCAAACAGAGAATATGCCAGCCAGACTACTACCAATTAAGTCCCCGCTTTTTTGTAGTAGAGCAGGAAAGACTTCATCTGGGCCTGCTGCCTTAAAAGGGGCAAAGCTTTGTATTGCCTTAATTACCATATTTTCGGTTATTCTATCATTTCTTTCCTCTCGATTTTGTTCCTCATTAGGCCCTTCATATTGTTCCCCATCGTGTCCCGTCTGCTGTTCCACGTTGGTTCCAGTTTGTCGGGACACATTAGTACCAATTTCCAGGTTCCTATTTGGCCCACGTTCTTCGGTAAGAAAGTGTATTTCCATCAATCCCGTCCTTATCGATTAGAGTTTCAGGCTGTGAATGGGTTTTCGATAAGGATTTCTTGATTTTCGAGACGTCATTAACGCTATCAACCTGTTCACAGAAAAGTTTCCAGGAGTTGCGTTTGGCTACTCGAATCTTTTTGTTGTATTCCCTGAGTTTGTCATGGTAGTCATCCCAGTATACTACATGTTTTTTACGACGAGCCCTATTAAATAATCTTCGGACGTCCTTCCCAAGATTTATCAATTCCCCTGTCAGCCAGGGTTTTACTCGGGGAGATCTTCTTTCCCGGAGTGGACAACATTCCTTGAAAGACTCAATTAGGCTCTTCGTTAATCTATCTACTTCGCCGTCAACCTCCTCAACATTCCTTAGGACTGTGGGAGGAGTAGTTAGACGGGCTATTAGATTTCTTCTAAATTTTGGCCAATCCGTTTTAGCCTTATTCCTGAACTTAAGGGGCTCAGGCGGTGGTTGTATTAGATTAAATAAGATGTATCGATGATCCGAGAAGGAATGCTCGCTAGAGACATGCCAATCTTGGATATCGTCCACTAGATTTTTGAACAAATTGAAATATCTAAAACCTCTTCCCTTAATCTGTTAACAAAGGTTGCCGTGTTCCCAGTATTAAGGGTGAAAAGGTTATTTTCATTAAGGAATTCAAGTAAAGCATCCCCCCTTTGGTTACAGTTCGAACTACCCCATGCTATATGGTGAGAATTCGCATCGCACCCTATGAGAATTTCCTTACCTGTTGTTCTAGCTGTCCTTACCATCTCTTCCAGTTCCGACGTCGGTGGAGATGTCGGCAAGTCCGACGGGAGATAAACCGTCGGTTGGCTTCCGTGTTGCAGGACGGTGGCATCTGCGGTGGACAAGTCTGGAGAAAAGAGATAATTTAGGTTTTGTGACAAATAATACAAGTTCTCGGTCGAGTTCCTGTATGAGCATAAAAAATTTTGTAATTAGGATCATGGAGTCCAGTAACCTTGTCATTTACCGTCCAAGGTTCCTGTACTAGTATGATATGTAACTTATCTTTACATATAGATATTGCAACAAATAATACATAGGATCTAAAGATATTAAATAGTTTTTATATTATTTTTAATGATTTTTAAAGGAAAATGGGAGGAAAAACCTTTATATGATTTAATAAATTCAAATACTGTCTGAAAATATTTATGTGCTTATAGGAGGTTTATTAGAAATAATAGACCTCTATAAACACATAATTTTCAATTTGGTGATTTCTTTTTAATTTTACATTATTTCTCTACATTCTCTTATCAGTGGGTAAGAGGAATTTTCAATTTTGCAAAGTAATTGTTATTAATCCTTGTTATGAAATCGATAATTCTTTCATAACCTGTTTCTTCATGAAGAAGATTTGTAGGATACCTCCAGGGCTTTTTATTTATCATTTTAAGACATTTGTTTTGTATAATTTGTAAGCGTTTTAGGTGGCAGTTGGCAGCGTCACTCCAAATAGGACACGCGTATGTTAATATCGGCCTTATAACATTTTTGAAGAGTAGATTTTTGTTTCTGGGGTTTAGAAATGACCTTCTATTTAGTAGTGGCCATAATGCTTTAAATGATTTTATAGATTTTTGACACGTAGCCATAATATGTATGTTGTTTAAAAGTAAGCTTTTTGTCCAAGACAACTCCGAGATATTTGACATGATTAAGTACATTTATGGTATTATTTCCAATATGAAGATGACGTCTTGGCAGTCTTTTAGGAGATTTGTTGAACGGAAAAATAATTGCTTGGGTCTTGTTTGGATTAATTTTGATTTTCCATTTGTGAAAATATTTACTGCAATTTACAAGTCCCTTTTCCATTTTCTTCAGGAGTGCACTTGTAAGTTTGTTTGAAGAAATTAACGCAGTATCATCTGCGCAGTAAGCAACTTTCATATATTTCGGAACTTTGAAATCGGATGTATATATCGAGTAAAGCAATGGCGACAAGACTGATTCTTGAGGTAACCCTGTGGTGATGGTTTTTGGAGATGATGTTTCATTATTAATCGCAACTTTAAAGCTTCTGCCGTGAATGAAATCTGAACCCTGCAACCCTGCTCTCGATGTGGTTTTTCCAAGTAAGTTTTTTATCGAGAATCACCCCAAGGTATTTCACCGTCTGTGTGATTCTAATCGTTTTGCCCTGGAAGCGAGGTTCATCAAAGTCGATTATTTTCGTCTTCCTTGTAAAGAGCCATATTTCAGTTTTCTCTGGGTTCACATTCAAACCCCTCGGTTGTGCCCAGTCATATGCTATTTCGAGTGCATTCGATGCCCTCCTACATAAATCTCTAGGATCTTTCCCCCTTAACAGTATCGCTACGTCGTCTGCGTAGCAGACAGGTTGGAAGCCCTTATTGGCTAGAATCCTTAGCAGACTGTTTATAGTGGTCACCCAGAGAAGGGGGGATAAAATCCCCCCTTGAGGTGTCCCACAACAAACCTTGTTTCTTATTTTAATGCCACCAACCTCGCAACTTATCCATCTATTCCCTAGCATGTGACTGACCCAGGCTTTAATATCCCGGTCAATGTCGAATTGTTCTAGGGATTGGAGTAACGTATTGGTTGATACATTGTTAAAAGCTCCTTCTATATCAATGAATATAGCTAGGGTGAAGATTTTAAGATCAAAAGATCTTTCGATGTGGTGAACTACTTCATGAAGCGCAGTTTCCACTGAGCGTCCCTTTAAATAAGCGTGCTGTTTGAATTTCAACAACTCATTTGGGATTTGATATTTAACCATGTTATCGACTATTCGCTCCATGGTTTTCAGTAGGAAGGATGTAAGACTTATCGGTCGATAGGCCTTTGGGTTCGCGTAGCTTTCCTTTCCCGGCTTTGGTATGAAGACCACTTTGGCCTCCTGCCATGCCCTGGGGGTGTACGCTAATTTTAGGCAAACAGAGAATATGCCAGCCAGACTACTACCAATTAAGTCCCCGCTTTTTTGTAGTAGAGCAGGAAAGACTTCATCTGGGCCTGCTGCCTTAAAAGGGGCAAAGCTTTGTATTGCCTTAATTACCATATTTTCGGTTATTCTATCATTTCTTTCCTCTCGATTTTGTTCCTCATTAGGCCCTTCATATTGTTCCCCATCGTGTCCCGTCTGCTGTTCCACGTTGGTTCCAGTTTGTCGGGACACATTAGTACCAATTTCCAGGTTCCTATTTGGCCCACGTTCTTCGGTAAGAAAGTGTATTTCCATCAATCCCGTCCTTATCGATTAGAGTTTCAGGCTGTGAATGGGTTTTCGATAAGGATTTCTTGATTTTCGAGACGTCATTAACGCTATCAACCTGTTCACAGAAAAGTTTCCAGGAGTTGCGTTTGGCTACTCGAATCTTTTTGTTGTATTCCCTGAGTTTGTCATGGTAGTCATCCCAGTATACTACATGTTTTTTACGACGAGCCCTATTAAATAATCTTCGGACGTCCTTCCCAAGATTTATCAATTCCCCTGTCAGCCAGGGTTTTACTCGGGGAGATCTTCTTTCCCGGAGTGGACAACATTCCTTGAAAGACTCAATTAGGCTCTTCGTTAATCTATCTACTTCGCCGTCAACCTCCTCAACATTCCTTAGGACTGTGGGAGGAGTAGTTAGACGGGCTATTAGATTTCTTCTAAATTTTGGCCAATCCGTTTTAGCCTTATTCCTGAACTTAAGGGGCTCAGGCGGTGGTTGTATTAGATTAAATAAGATGTATCGATGATCCGAGAAGGAATGCTCGCTAGAGACATGCCAATCTTGGATATCGTCCACTAGATTTTTTGAACAAATTGAAATATCTAAAACCTCTTCCCTTAATCTGTTAACAAAGGTTGCCGTGTTCCCAGTATTAAGGGTGAAAAGGTTATTTTCATTAAGGAATTCAAGTAAAGCATCCCCCCTTTGGTTACAGTTCGAACTACCCCATGCTATATGGTGAGAATTCGCATCGCACCCTATGAGAATTTCCTTACCTGTTGTTCTAGCTGTCCTTACCATCTCTTCCAGTTCCGACGTCGGTGGAGATGTCGGCAAGTCCGACGGGAGATAAACCGTCGGTTGGCTTCCGTGTTGCAGGACGGTGGCATCTGCGGTGGACAAGTCTGGAGAAAAGAGATAATTTAGGTTTTGTGACAAATAATACAAGTTCTCGGTCGAGTTCCTGTATGAGCATAAAAAATTTTGTAATTAGGATCATGGAGTCCAGTAACCTTGTCATTTACCGTCCAAGGTTCCTGTACTAGTATGATATGTAACTTATCTTTACATATAGATATTGCAACAAATAATACATAGGATCTAAAGATATTAAATAGTTTTTATATTATTTTTAATGATTTTTAAAGGAAAATGGGAGGAAAAACCTTTATATGATTTAATAAATTCAAATACTGTCTGAAAATATTTATGTGCTTATAGGAGGTTTATTAGAAATAATAGACCTCTATAAACACATAATTTTCAATTTGGTGATTTCTTTTTAATTTTACATTATTTCTCTACATTCTCTTATCAGTGGGTAAGAGGAATTTTCAATTTTGCAAAGTAATTGTTATTAATCCTTGTTATGAAATCGATAATTCTTTCATAACCTGTTTCTTCATGAAGAAGATTTGTAGGATACCTCCAGGGCTTTTTATTTATCATTTTAAGACATTTGTTTTGTATAATTTGTAAGCGTTTTAGGTGGCAGTTGGCAGCGTCACTCCAAATAGGACACGCGTATGTTAATATCGGCCTTATAACACTTTTGAAGAGTAGATTTTTGTTTCTGGGGTTTAGAAATGACCTTCTATTTAGTAGTGGCCATAATGCTTTAAATGATTTTATAGATTTTTGACACGTAGCCATAATATGTATGTTGTTTAAAAGTAAGCTTTTTGTCCAAGACAACTCCGAGATATTTGACATGATTAAGTACATTTATGGTATTATTTCCAATATGAAGATGACGTCTTGGCAGTCTTTTAGGAGATTTGTTGAACGGAAAAATAATTGCTTGGGTCTTGTTTGGATTAATTTTGATTTTCCATTTGTGAAAATATTTACTGCAATTTACAAGTCCCTTTTCCATTTTCTTCAGGAGTGCACTTGTAAGTTTGTTTGAAGAAATTAACGCAGTATCATCTGCGCAGTAAGCAACTTTCATATATTTCGGAACTTTGAAATCGGATGTATATATCGAGTAAAGCAATGGCGACAAGACTGATTCTTGAGGTAACCCTGTGGTGATGGTTTTTGGAGATGATGTTTCATTATTAATCGCAACTTTAAAGCTTCTGCCGTGAATGAAATCTGAAATAAGTTTGCATAAATATTTTGGTATATTTGCATCAAGAAGTTTATACTAGGCCAACATGCCAAACGGTGTCAAACGCTTTTTCGATATCTAACAATATTAGACCCGTTGAACGTTTATTGTTTTTATTGGTGATTATTTGATTTTTAATTCTGTTTATTTGGTGAGTAGTGCTGTGCCCTTTCTTAAATCCAAATTGTTTTTTAGCAACAATAGAATTGGTCGTTACAAATTCACCAAGACGAGAATGTAGTATTTTTTCAAATATTTTACCTAAGTTACTTAATAAACTAATAGGGCTATAGCTATTTGGGTTATTTTTTGGCTTACTAGGTTTGTTGATAGCTATAACCATAGCGTTTTTGAAATGGTTTGGGAAATAGTTGAGTTTGATGCAGCTGTTAAATATTATAACCACTAATTTTAGAGATTTGAGTGGTAGTTTCTTTAAGAGCAGGTTGGGAACATTGTCAAAACCAGGAGATTTTGAGGGTTTTATTGATGAGAAAATATTCATTACTTCTTCTAGAGATGTATAAATTGCTGACTCAGAACTGGGATTTTCCTTCTTAAAATTATTTACTGTTGTATTTATTACTATATCCGCTGAGTGGTTGTAATTCGAAGTGAGGTTATTTGCTTTGACAAATGTATTTGCCAGGACTTCAGCCTTGTCCTTATCAGATGTTATCCTTGTATTTCCAACCTCAAGGTGAGAGATTTGATTTTTTCCTTTTCCTCGCAAGTTCCTGCTTATTCTCCAAAATGATTTATCACCTGGTTTTAAATTGGCCATTTCTTATTGCGTTCCGAATTAATACTTTTATCAATCATGTTACTTAGAAACTTAGTACATTGATTATAAGCTTCGTCTTAGTTTAATATATTTCACAGTACTTTCTGGTAATGTGTAATTATTTTGTTGAGTTATTTTAGGTGTAGACGCATCCCTTGCTTCGAAAACTACATTTATAAATTTTTGTATTTCCTGATCAATTACTACCTTGGTATTGCATATATCAGAATTTAACGTGATTTTATTGTCTAAAAATTCATATAAGTGTTCTAGTTGGTTGCACTATAATCATAATAATTGAGGTCAACCTGCAATGCCACTGATCTTTTAAGTGTACACATAATGGGGCGATGGTCTGATGGTATTTCGTAATCCATTGTCTTTACGTCTATATTTAAAGCGGTATTGCTTAAAATAGTATCGACTGTGGATGCTTCGCGATTGTGTTGATGGGGGAATAGGGTTGGACTATTAGGATAGTGTATAAAAAAATTGCTTGATTGCTGTAGATTGTTGAGTGCGATTCCTGCAGTATTATTTGAACGACAATTCCAAGAGCAATGTTTGGCATTTAGGTCACCAAAAACTGTATATTCTTTGGTGGAAGGTGTTAGGTTCAAGATATCAGCACAGAAGTTATGGGTATATCTTGGTGAATATAGTGAAGATACAACAATAGGTCTATTATTTATAATAACTTCAATTGAGATGTTTTCGATTGATGAAGTGTTTGATATAAAGAGGTTTTTATGAGCGACAGATTTATGAATTAACAGAGCTACTCCTCCTCCTCTTGCATCTGTTCTGTCACTTCTATATAAATAATAATTTTTAAAATAGGGTCTACGATTTTCTGAAAAAAATGTTTCATTCAAAGACGCTATTTTAATATTTTCTCTTTCAATTAGTATTTCAAATTGTTTTAATTTAGAAAAGTTTGAAATGCCCTTAGCATTCAAGTGAAGCATTTTGAATTCGTTTAAATTATTAGTATAATCCATGGGCGTATTTTACCATTGACATTACAACTTTGATTTGTTGTACTTTTGAAGTGCACCTATGCAAATCATCCATAGCTGTAGTGAAAATTTCAAAAAGCTCATCAATGCTAAATAAATCGTTGTTTGTTTTCAGCTGGTTAGCATATGTAGCTTCGCTGTTATTATTGATGTTATTGTTACAATTTGTGTTGTTGTTTCTAAAATTAGGGAAATCTCCCACATTAAATTGAAATGAGTTATTATGTTGTTGTCTGCTTTTATTCGGACTTTTAGAAGTAACTCTTGTTCTAGTTTCCAAATAGAGAGAACGTAACGGACAGTTGATATCGTTTGCAGAGTGATCAGTCCTCTCTTTTCCTTGTTTTTTGCAATTAAAGCATGTAAAAACATCTGGTCTTTTTTCATTTGTGTTAAACGGACACACACTTGTATGATGTTGTTCTGCACATATCATACACGCAGCACTACGATGACAATGTTCACCGCCATGGCCATACATTAAGCAGTTCCAGCATTGAGTTGGTTTGTTCCTGGATTTAGATTTGTATTTTTTCAAGGAAATTATACAAAATATTTGAAATTGTTCTTACGTTTCTTAAGGCAGTTGGGTTAAAATTTTTACGAACAAATTGAACTTTGTAAACTGCTTTGTTGTTCGAACTGAATTTGGTGACTATTTCAGCTACGGAAGAAGGGGACAGGTTGTAGTTTTTTAGCTCTGCGGTGATGTCCTCAGTTTTTATGCGGGGCAAACCGTGTAAAAAAGTGGTGTATAACCTATTATTGAAGTACGTTTGAAAATACAATCTTTACCAAGTAGTTTTTGTATTTCTGTAAATGAGGCGTTAGCTTCAACAACAATAGGTGGAGGCTCGTGTTGTTTAACCTCGTTAATATTTGATACAGGAGTTACGTCCATATCATTGAGGCCAGCAAGCAGGCTAAATCTGTTTGGCCCCTCGGGCCATCGTTAAATTTTTATTCCTGTTTTAAGCTGGATTGCCTACCACGTGAGTTCAAATGAGATCAAGAATAGGCAATTGCAAAAACAAAAATTTACACTTGTTTTTAATTTTAAATAGTTGTACTCTAAGCGCTTTAATTTACACGACCGTTCGTAAGAGAGTTAGATTCGAAGTGTGTGAAATGAGAAACTTATAAAACAGTTCAAAGAAAAAAATCATGTGAGTCCGATCACAAGGGAGATGTGTAAACATCTAATAATTAAAGAAAACATCAACATCATATTTTCCAGTGCATAAAAAATAAGTCGATTATGCTGTTTTCTGAAATTCAATTGATGTTTTCTGAAATGCAATTGATGTTTTCTGAAATTCAATTGATGTTTTCTGAAATACAATTAATGTTTTCAGCAATTCAAATGATGCTTTTTGAAACCCTATTGATGTTTTCTGAAATACAATTAATGTTCTCAGCAATTCAAATAATGCTTTTTGAAATTCAATTGATGTTTTCTGAAATTCTATTTATGTTTTCTGAAATTCAAATGATGTTTTCTGAAATACAATTGATGTTTTCTGAAATACAATTGATGTTTTCTGAAATTCTATTGATGTTTTCTGAAATTCAGTTGATGTTTTCTGAAACTCGAATGATGTTTTCTGAAATTATATTGATGTTTTCTGAAATTATATTTATGTTTTCTGAAATTCAAATGATGTTTTCTGAAACTCGAATGATGTTTTCTGAAATTATATTGATGTTTTCTGAAATTCTATTGATGTTTTCTGAAATTCAATTGATGTTTTCTGAAACTCGAATGATGTTTTCTGAAATTATATTGATGTTTTCTGAAATTCTATTTATGTTTTCTGAAATTCAAATGATGTTTTCTGAAATTATATTGATGGTTTCTGAAATACATTTGATGTTTTCTGAAATTCTATTTATGTTTTCTAAAATTCAAATGATGTTTTCTGAAATTATATTGATGGTTTCTGAAATACAATTGATGTTTTCTGAAATTCTATTGATGCTTTCTGAAATTCAATTGATGTTTTCTGAAACTCGAATGATGTTTTCTGAAATTATATTGATGTTTTCTGAAATTCTATTTATGTTTTTTGAAATTCAAATGATGTTTTCTGAAATTATATTGATGGTTTCTGAAATACAATTGATGTTTTCTGAAATTCTATTGATGTTTTCTGAAATTCAATTGATGTTTTCTGAAACTCGAATGATGTTTTCTGAAATTATATTGACGTTTTCTGAAATTCTATTTATGTTTTCTGAAATTCAAGTGATGTTTTCTGAAATTCTATTAATGTTTTCTGAAATTCAATTGATGTTTTCTGAATCTCGAATGATGTTTTCTGAAATTATATTGATGTTTTCTGAAATTTTATTTGTTTTCTGAAATTCAAATTATGTTTTCTGAAATTATATTGATGGTTTCTGAAATACAATTGATGTTTTTTGAAAGACAATTGGAAAATGTTTAGAAAAGAACATATCATAATTTTTTCACAAATACAATCAGATAAAGTCACACCGATTTACACTTCAGCTCACACCGATGTGTTACGCTGTTTTTGCGATTGTATTGTGAAATAGAAATTTATCCCCTGCGCGTATAGATGTTTACACATCAAAAATATTCTTTTCTGGTTTTAAAACTCAATGAAAACTATAAATGTAATGTAATGTAAAAACAATATAAAATATAAATCAATAAAAATATAAAATAATTATAAACTTATCCTACACTAAAATTTGACTGGCTTTAATTTAGTTTTGGATTTATCAGATAGTTAGTTTGCACTGTGAAACGTTGTAAAGTATTAAATATATTTTTGTTGTTTCTTTTACAAATTTGGGATCGTCCTATGTTGGGATTTTTTTTTTATTTTCTCCCTCCAGTTAAGTTTGAATTTTGTTAATTTTTTTATGTTTAGTTTTCAGGGAATGGTCTTAAAGTTTATTTTTATTTATTGCGTAATTTCTATTTTATAGATTTTTATAAGTTGTGAGTTTATGAGTTTGAGGGTTAATTATTTTTATTTTTATTTTTTTTTTGCGTAATATATTTTAGTGGATTTTAATTTTATTTGGATTTTAATTTTAATTATGGATATGTTTGTTCGAAGACGTATCATATCTATATAAGTGGTCCGATTGTTTTTTTTTAAAATTGTTTGTGAAAATTAGGTTATTGATGAATTTCCAGGAATTTTAAACTACAGCTGCATGTTAGATTATAGTTTGGTTTGATACTCTCAGATTTTATTGTTTTTATAGGGTGGGATTTTTTGCTGTTTTTGTTTTGGTTAAAACTATAGAGATCGTTTTTTTTACGGTTTAGTAGGGACTGGGTTGGTAAATTCGTATGGAAGCAACACTGGTCGAATTAGAACAAGCGAAACAGTTGCTAGCGGACTTCAGGGCGAAGACGGATTATTTCCTCGAAAGGATTTGGGACGAGATCAGACGTCGGTGCCAGAGCCAGGAGAATTTTCATCTCATAAAGGCTAAGGTTGAGGGTACCTGGAAAATCACTAGATTGGAAGAGGCAGATCTAGTGCTAGAGGAGTTGTGCCGGTTGGTTGACACTCAAGAGGAGCGTAATACCGGGAAGATATTGGAACTTAAGAAGGAATTGGAGGCTCTCCAAAATCAAAACAAGAGGCTTAAGAACGAAATTCAGGAGAATTTAAAGGAGGCCGAGATTTTTGACAAGGAGAATGAGGCCCTGGGGATCTGTACCATAAGGAGCCTAAGGGGCAACAGCCAACATAGATGATGTCCTCCTAGGATATTCTGAAAACGGTCAAGGCGTTAGTGCCTACGTTCGGCGGCGAGCCATCGCCAAGCCTGCAAACAGAAGTGTATAAATTCATTGATGGATGTAGGTTGGCGGCGAAAGGGGTACCGCCGGAAAAGGTGGAGGAATATTTGGAAATTGCGAAACAGAAGCTTTACGGGGATGCGTACCAGTTGGTGAGGTTAAGTACTTTTACGTCAGTGGATGAGTTGTTGGCAATTGTAAAGTCAACATATTTAAAGAGTAGGTCGCTTGACTCGGTGCTAAGGGAGCTATATGAAGCCTGCCAAAGGAGGGATGAGGATGTGAGACAGTTTGCTAGGCGTCTTCAGACATTAGCAGCAACAGCTCATGCCATACTAGATGAAAACTATAAAGGGAGAAAGGACGAGATAATGACTATTGAGATAGAAAGAAAGGTAAAATTAGCGTTCACATCTGGCCTGAGGGATCCAATGCTGCGTGGCGTTGGCAAGCAGTTCATGTAGGTTGGACGATCTCTTGATTGAAGCACTGGCGGCTCAAGCAACTCTTTGGCGGGGGGATGATCCTCCGTTAAGGCGTGTAAACTTTATCGAGGAGTACACCCGCGAGGATCCCGTCTCGGGTCTCGTGGCAGCCGTAGAACAGTTGTTGCGCAGGACGGAGGCAGATAAGGCGGCTCCTCTCAACAATGCTGGGTCAAGTGGTACGGCATACAATAATGTTGGGTCAAATGGCAATGCATACAAAGCACCGCCCTGTTCGTTCTGTCAACGGGCGGGACACACTCGTGATGTATGTTGGACGAGGAAAAATACCCCATATTGTGTTGAATGTAGAATATACGGCCATGAGCCAGGTAGGAGCTGTGGTAGGGGACCCTCGACGATAGAGAGAGGGCAACCTGGAGGTTCGAGACCAAAAGGGAAATGCTATAATTGCGGCAAGGAGGGACATTTTAGTAGGCAATGTACACAGGGGAGAAATGTGTCGGGAAACGGGCAGGGCCACCGACTCAACCACGCGAAAGTCTAATACCATTGGTAACATCGGAATCTGTGAAGGCGGCTGAGGTAGGACCCATTGCGGGGTCGGATATGAATATAGGGGGGATTTCAGCTAGATGTAGTTACGCAGATTCGGTGTTTGTAAGATTGCCATGTGCTTGGGCAAAGACGGGGTGTCTGAATTTATTAGTGGATACAGGGGCAGACACCAGCCTGGTAAAGGACAGCAGTCTTACGGGGGATATTAGTGTGGACGGGACGGAGGTAAAGGACCTGCGAGGAGCATTCGGATGATTCTCCAGGACTATAGGGTTAGTCAGGATTGAGCATTCGGACATTGCCGAATTAGGGTTCGATATGTATTGTGTGGATAAGCATGATAATTTGCCGGGAGATGGTATTTTAGGTCGCGATAATCTATGGGGACGCTCCGTCACTGATACGATTAATCTTTCTTTGAAACTGTACTCGAATGGAGGTGAGTGGAACTTACCTCTGGTTTCTTTGAGGGAGGCCACGTGTTCGGGGCCAGTAAATATCGTGGAGAAAACCATAGTGGCGAAGGCGAGGACAGTGTCTATTGCAATACTAAACATACTACAGTGGTCGTGGAGAAGCAAGAATTGTCGCCAGGAGTATATCTAGGGGCCTCGCTAACCAACGTAATGGATGGGGTGGTGAAAGCGCTCATTCTGAATTCTACTGAGGTTGACTACTACCGGTAGGATGGGTTTACGCCAAAATTCAGTGGATTAGTGAATTTTAAAAATCCAGCGGTGGGTTTGGTGTCGCACATGCAGGAGGTGGATGTCAAGGAGAGGGTCAGTAGGATAATGGCTACAATCAAGACCGATTCCGACTTGAATAGTGATCTTCTGGTTGGAGGGAGATAAACTATCTTGCACGAATATGGTAAACCATAAAATTCCCGTGCAGCCTGGACAGTTGCCGATTAATCAGAAGCAGTACAGGTTACCTCAGATTCATCGTGAGGAAATTAATCGGCAGGTCCAGAAGCTCCAGGAGGATGGCGTAATTTCGCATAGTGTGTCACCATGGAATTCGCCATTGCTATTGGTTCCAAAGAAGTCGTCGATGGCTGGGACCAAGAGCTGGCGACTGGTGGTAGATTTTCGTAAACTGAATGAGGCAACTCTGAAGCAGGTATTCCCCATTCCAAGGATGGATGAGATTTTGGACCAGTTGGGCAGCAGTAGATATTTTTCCACGTTGGATTTGGCCAGTGGTTATCATCGGGTGGAAATGGATAAACAGGGCAAGGAAAAAACAGCATTCAGTACGGCATTGGGTCACTTTGAATTCAATAGGATGCCATTCGGATTAACAGGCGCACCGGCAACCTTCCAAAGATTAATGAATCATGTGGTAACAGGTCTTCAGGGCATTGAATGTTTTCTATATTTGGACGATATTGTCATATATGGTAGTAGTCTGGCCGAACACGACTCAAGGCTATGTAAAATGTTGCAGCTGTTGAAGGAAAATAATTTGAAAGTAAAAACGTAGAAATGTAACTTCCTGAGGCGGGAAATAGTGTATTTGGGCCATAAGTGTTCGGAGAATGGAGTGCTTCCCGACCCAGAAAAGGTGAAATGCGTTAAGGATTTTCCGCCACCAAGGAACAAGAAGGAAGTGCAATCGTTTTTAGGACTGGTAAATTATTACCGTAAGTTCATTCCCGGTACGGCCAACATTGCCTTGCCAATAAATAAATTGCTTCGCAAGGATCATGCGTTCAATTGGACACCAGGCTGCCAGCGTGCCTTCGAGGACCTTAAAAAGGCGATAATGTCGCCTCCAGTGTTGGCATACCCTGATTTTTCAAAACCTTTCGTATTGACCACGGACGCTAGCGGTGGAGCGATATGAGCGGTTCTTTCCCAGGATAGTGGCGGAGGTGATCGTCCCATTGCGTTTGAAACCGTGCGTTGAATGGGGCGGAAACTCAATACTCCACGACAGAGAAGGAGTTTCTGGCAATCGTATGGGCGGTGAAAAATTTCCGGCCATACTTGTTGGGTCGGCACTTTAAGATTTTTACCGATCATCAACCGCTGAAAGGCATCGCGAACTTGAAGGATCAAACTTCAAGGTTGGCGCGCTTTAGACATAAGTTATCGGAATATGATTTCGAAATTTGGTACAAGCCGGGCAAGAAGAATCAGAATGCGGATGCACTGAGCAGGATACCATATTCGACGGAGGAAATACTGATGGTTAAAACTAGGGCCATGTCGAAGGGCGAAGGAAAAAATCATGCGGGGAGCTCAGGTCACGAGAAGGACAAAGAGGTTCACAGCGGGAACAAAGAGAGTAGTGAAAAAGGACCAAGCGATGTTAATGACCCACCGGTCGAGGTGGTGGTCGTTGGGGAACCAAGGTATGTGGTGTTCAAGGATCCTAAAGAGATCGTGACAGTGTTAAACGATTTTCACGATAGTCCTTTGGGTGGTCACGTGGGTGTGCAGGCGACCGTTAAAAGGATAAAGAGGCAATTTCGCTGGGTCGGCATGCACAGGGATATAAACAATATGTGAAGAAGTGCGTTAAATGTCAGCAAAATAAGTCTGCCAAGAAAACGTTTATGCCGATGGTCCTCACGGATACTCCTAGTCGACCTTTTCAGAAGGTATATATGGATATGGTGGGACCTCTCCCTGAAAGCACTACGGGTAACAAATTGATATTGACTTTTCAAGATGATTTTTCGAAATTTATGTTGTGCGCAGCAATGCCGGATGGGGAGGCTAGTACTGTGGCGAAAATTTTCTTTAACGAAATTATGGCTAAGTACGGGGTTCCAAGCATGCTGGTCACGGACAATGGGACAAATTTCATGTCAAAGGTATTTTCGGATACCTGTAGGCTGTTAGGAGTCAAGAAATTGAACATCACTCCATATCACCCGCAGGCAAACGGCTCATTGGAAAGGAGTCACCGTCCTTTGGCGGAGTACTTGAGGAGCTTCGTCAATGAGAATGGCAGCAATTGGGACCAATGGTTGGTACCGGCTATGCATGTGCACAACAACACTGTGCATTCATCTACGGGGCAGACCCCATTTAAGACATTATACGGTTCCGAGATCGACTTACCGACCACCCTAAGTAAAAAATGTACACCACTTTACAATACGGATGACCCAAACAAGATCCTTAAATATCAGATACAGCGCTCACATGAATTAGTGCGAGAGAATCAGATGAGGGCTAAGTTGTTGTCGAAAAAGGCTTATGACAGGAAGGTAAATGCTGTGTCCTTTGCAGTAGGTGATAGGGTGCTTGTTAGGAACAACACCAGGAAAAATAAGTTTTCACCCATTTGGACTGGACCTTATGAGATAGTTGGGGTAAACTGTCCGGTAACGTCCACGGTGCGCATAAAGGGGAAGAATCGTAAGTGGCATAATAACCATTTACGGGCGTTCCACCAGTGATGACATTATTTGGTCTGAAATCATTCCATTTAATATACATGTCCATGATAAAGGTTTTGTTTTGTTGTTTATTTTAGTAATTGTGTATTTGAGGTGGTGAGGGGAAGGTTGGGGGTTTACGCGTAATCCGCCGACAAGTGTCTCCCACCAGGAAGCCTCAGTTTTTTTATATGGAGGGTGACGCCATGTGTAGCGGGCACACCTCAGTGGCAGAGAATGGTTCAACGGATTGAATCTGGTATGGGGAGTCAGAAGCGAGTCTCGCAAAATTCGTGGCATACACTGTGGGGAGGGTTTTTGCCGAGAATAGCCTCACAGTGGCCCGGTTCCGGTTTGCGGAATGCAGCAGGAAACCGTTCTGCGCCGGAGAAGTATGACGCGTTGTATGCGGTCATGCCTTACATGGGTGGCAGTGTTTAGGAAGGACACGTGCCTTCATTTGCTGTTATTTAATTTGAAGTGTTTTGGAAATTTTAGGTTGGACATGCGTATACAAGGAGGTTTAGATATTGTTTCGGTAGGACCACCGATGGATCGGCTTGCTGGTGTCTTATTGCTATAGAAATAGGAACAGCTCTGCTGTTGGGCAAAAGTGCTTTTTCGTGCGGATCTGTATCCGAAGCAAGTCGCAATTTAGTGAAGGTAATAGTTGATAGTTAGTTTATTCAATGTGGTTGTGGTTTTTATTCATTAGAGTAAAAGTAACCATTCATTTGAGTTGTTTTTCTGTCAAAGGTGTAAATATGTATTGGTATAAGTTAACGTCAGCAACATTATTTCTTTTAATTTACCATTTTTGTTGCTTTACTCGTGCAGACAAATTTAGCTGGAAAAACATATTATTGCACCTGCACTTGCGACAGCATAAAATGTATTTCAAAACTTCTGTTCCCATAGAATTTAAAACAAGTAATTCTTTGGAAATGGTTTAGATGAGAACGAAGGTATAGAACAAAAAACAGAAAGGTAAACAAAAAGAATGAAAAAGCTTTTGTTTATAATTGAATTTTTGTTATTTTAAGTTTAGTTTTTAAGTTGACGTTTACTAAATAAAGACGGAGTTATCTCCAATAAAAAATCATTACTATTTTTATCTTTTAAATATCCTGTATTTTAACTGGCGCCCGAGCAGTGACAAGCAGGATTTGCGAGTGAAAAAAGTGTTTAATTAAAGAGCCTTCTATAGCCTCTTCGCGTTTTTTAAATAAAATATATAACAGAGCCTTCTATAGCCTCTGTGCGAAATTAATTAAAAAACTTTAACTACAGAGCCTTCTACAGCCTCTGTATAAAATCGCGATAAATCCTGTCGGGTTTCCGTTAGTCCACGCGGAAAAATAAACGCGACCTAGTGAAGAACGAGGCCCCTGAGTAACTACAATCCTGTAGACGAAAAGGACGGTGTTGAACACCAGCCGCTTCACGGACTTTTTTTTTCTTTTTTTGTGCAGAACAAAACACGAAATAAAAATAAAAACTACTACAAGAACAAACAAATAAACAGTGAACAAAAAAAAAAAACTAAAAATACTAAAATAAAACAAGCAGAAAAGAAGAAAATATTTTTCAAGAAAAAATTTAAACAAACTAAAAATTTTTTTTTTTGACAAAAAAAAAATATATTAACAAAAAAAAAGTGACTGGAAGCTGTAAATTTTGGTGCAATATCTTTTTTGAAAATTGAATTGATTTGAAAATTATACCAGAAAAAATCAATATTGTAATAACCCAGATAAAAACTGAATGATTGAGAAAATAGTGAATCGTGGCACGACATAAAGAAATAAATCCGGTTCCAGCAATTTCAACAGATCCAGCAGTTGCAGCAGTTTCAACAGTTCCAGCATTTTACACCGTTAATATTGCATAATGATCCTCATCACCATAGTACTGAGGGCCAGATTATTTTATTTTTTATTTTTTTATATATATATCATTAAATTTTTCCAATAAACTTAAATTTATTATTTGGCGCCGTGAATTTCACGAGAAAATATACGTTTTAATTAAACTTTGTTGAAATTTCATTTGAAAGAGGAAAATATTAATAGAAAAAATGTCTAATCCTAATAACCTTATTCGACCGGCTGTCCTTAATCCTCCCACTAACCCTACTATTCCTGAAAATCCTGCTAACGCGAATCAAGGACTTAATTTACAAAACACAGCGCCAACAATAACAAATATAGTACAAAATATTCTCGAAAGCCAATTCCAAGGCTTATTGCAGGCAAATCAAAACCAAAATTTTGCAAATTTTTCCGACCAGACAATTGATTCAGCCTACAGAGGCAATACTTTTGAACTAGATAAAATCCCAGACGTAGTCCGATGTTTACGTGATTTCTCCGGAAGTCCAGGTGAATTTAATTCCTGGAAGAAAAGTGTTGACCGAATATTACAAATCTATGAACCAATCAAGGGTACACCGAAATACTACGGGATACTCAGCGTAATCCGGAACAAAATAATAGGTAACGCGGATGTTGCACTGGAGTCGTACAACACTCCATTAAATTGGAAAGCAATTTCCAAATGCCTTACTCTGCATTACACAGATAAAAGGGACATACGAACTTTGGAGTACCAAATGATTTCCTTGGTGCAAGGAAATCAATCAGTACAAGAGTTTTACCAACAGGTATACACACACCTATCCTTAATTCTAAACAAAATTGGTTGCATGGATTTGAATAACGAACCTTTACAACTCTTTACCCAGACTTATCGTGACAAGGCGCTTGACACGTTTGTCCGAGGACTTAGACGCGATTTATCATGCCTCTTGGGTATGAAAGAGCCTACCGATTTGCCACAAGCTCTGCATTTGTGTCTAAAATTAGAAAATCAAAACTTCAGATCCAATTATGCCCACAATAGCCAGAACATAACTAATAAAATACTGAATCAACCGCCTCCTATCGCAAAGAAAAATTTCCAACCTACACAGCCTAGTTTCTATCCTCAATTGGCCCATATACCGCAGCCGCGGGTAAACACATATCATCGTCACCCTTCTTTGAGACCCAGTCAAAATTTTTATAACCAAAGTAGGCAATTCCCCCAATAGTCATATTTTGATCCTCCACGTCCTTTTGCCCCGAAACCTCAATCTCGACCAGAGCCTATGGAGGTCGATTCGAGCATGCGCTCAAAATTTGTAAATTATATGAATAGAACAAAACCTAACAACTATTTTGGTAAAAGACCATCGGATCCGTCGTTCCAAAATCCTGCAAATAAGTTTCAGCGAAATTTTCACTTGAATACGGAGTATATACCGCATGAAGATTATTGCCAGGATTATGAACCAAATTTAAATGACTTTAACGCTCAACCGGAAAACATAGAACTTGAACACGGTCAGGAATATTTTCAGCATATTCCAGATGAGATAGCCGCTACTGAATGTCAAAACGACAACTTACTTGACACTAGCGACTTACATTTTTTAGGTTAACAGCCTCTTCGTTACCATATGTTCGGCGTAGGACGGAGATCGGACAAATCCTTAACATTCTAATTGACACCGGCTCCACAAAAAACTACATACATCTCTTCCAAAAAAATCGATCCGAAATCAAGAAATTTTTTTTGCCAGGTCAGTGGCAGGAGACATCAAAATAAGTCATCATACATACATTAATCTTTTTAACATTAGAGACCAGAAATTAAAATTTTTCATACTTTCCAATTTAAAGTCTTTCCATGGAATTCTTGGAAATGAGAGTTTACAACAACTAGGAGCTATTATTCACACTATGGTCCTCGCTAACGGGACAAAGATCAAAATTTTTCAAATGAAGGCACAATCATTAAACATGATTAAGATAAAGGACGAACATATGACCGAAAAACAAAAGCAAATCGTAAACTGATTAGTAGAAATTATACCAAACCTTTTCGCAGAACCAGACAGAAAATTGACTTACACAACTAAAGTAGTGGGAGAAATTCGAACCAAAAATGATTCACCCGTATACTCTCGATATTATCCTTATCCCATGTCACTCAAGACAGAGGTAGAGAGCCAAATCCAAGAAATGCTTCACGATGGCATTATAAGACCATCTCGGTCCCCGTACAACTCCCCAGTTTGGATTGTTCCAAAAAAAACAGATTCCGCTGGTAATAAGCAATATCGGGTAATAACTGACTATAGAAAGCTCAACGCCGTCACTATAGTAGATAAATATCCAATCCCGGATATAACCGAAGTCCTTTAACAATTGGGAAATAACCAATTTTTTTCAGTCTTAGACTTAAAGAGCGGTTTTCATCAGATCCCGTTAAAAGAATCTGACATAGAAAAAACAGCATTCTCCATTAATAATGGAAAATACGAATATACAAGATTAGCTTTTGGGTTGAAAAATGCCCCTTCTATATTCCAAAGGGCACTTGACGATATATTGCGCAAATGTATCGGAGAATTTTGCTACGTCTACATAGACGATATAATCGTATTTAGCCGCACTGAAGACGATCATGCTAATCATTTGAAAATAATTTTCGAAACCCTTGAAGAAGCTAATATGATGGTCCAATTGGATAAATGTCACTTTTTCAGGAAAATCGGTAGAATTTCTTGGTTTTATTATCTCTTCTGATGGAATTACTACAAACCCCGCAAAAACCGAAGCAATTTCAAAAATACCTCCACCACAACTTTAAAGGAGTTGAGATAATTTTTGGGTCTGTCAGGGTATTATCGACGCTTCGTGCAGGACTATGCAAAACTTGCAAAACCCCTGACATCCCTTTTACGGGGGAAGTAAGGCCGTATTTCAAAAAATAAATCCGCCGGAATAAAAATAAATTTGAATTCTGAAGCTGTTGCAGCTTTTAATAAAATTAAAACAACACTTGTTTCAAGAGATATTATGTTGGCCTACCCAAATTTTGACAAAGACTTTACACTGACAACAGACGCATCAAATTTCGCCATTGGCGCAGTACTTTCTCAGGACGACAACCCAATAATATTTATTTCAAGGACACTGAGTAAGACAGAGGAAAACTACGCAACGAACGAAAAGGAGATGCTCGCCATTATATGGGCCTTAAATTCTTTAAGAAATTACCTTTATGGTACCGCTAAAGTTAACATCTTTATAGACCATCAGCCCCTTACATACGCCCTGAGCAACAAAAACAACAACAGCAAAATGAAGCGGTGGAAAGCAGTTCTCGAAGAATATAATTATGAATTGCATTATAAACCCGAAAAGGCTAACGTTGTTGCGGACGCTCTTTCAAGGATACCGCCAACTCAGATAAACACATTGGCATCATAATTTAATATACTCTGTAGAAGTTCCTATTAACGCATTTAAAAATCAGATTTTCCTCGACCTTGATCCCAAGGGATCCTCATATGACTTTAAAATTATTTTTCCAACGTACCACAGACATAAAATTACAGAATCATATTACGACCGCAATAAATTAATCAAATTTTTAAAATGCTATCTTAACCCCTCAGTAATAAACTGTATTAAAACAAATGAACGCATAATTGGTCAAATTCAGGAAATTTACCCTTTGCACTTTTCAAAATTCAAAGTAAGATTTACTCAGCAACAGGTTCAGGATGTTATTGACGAACAAGAGCAGGAGGACATTATATTGCGAACACATAACCGAGCACATCGAAATGCTCGTGAAAATAAAATGCAGATTATAGAGAAATATTATTTCCCCTCAATGAACAAAAAAATAGCTAGGGTAATAAACAGCTGTGTGGTTTGTAAGGAGAATAAATATGACCGCCATCCTGCGAAACCGGAAATTCAGGTTTCATTCCCTCTTTTCCGGGACAAATTGTGCACTTAGATATCTTTATTACCGGCAAACATTCCGTTCTGACGGCCATTGACAAATTTTCAAAATTTGCCGTCGCCAAGGTTATAAAATCTAGGGCAGCTGAGGACATAAGACAACCGCTAAGGGACATACTTTTCTTTTTGATTCCTGAAAGCGCTGTTATCGATAACGAAACATCTTTTAATTCATTTTCTACGAATCATATGATTGAAAATGAGTTTGGAATAGAGATTTATCGCACGCCCCCATACAAAAGCAGCTCAAATGGACAAGTTGAGAGATTCCACTCAACCTTGCAGGAGATAATGCGATACCTCAAAACTCAGAAAATACATAAAACATTCGAAGAGTTAATGGAAAGATCCGTAAAAGAGTACAACCTGTCCGTCCATTCAACAACTGGGAGAAAACCTGTCGAAGTTTTCTATGGTCGAAGAGTTACCAGTGACCCAGAGCAGCTTGAAAAGTTCCGTAAGGAAACTACAAACAAAATCTGGAAGGACAGTTCATAAAAGCCTTAATAAAACTTAAATTTTGTTTAAATCTCATTTTTAGATCAATTGTCGCCACATGCAAATGTGAGTTTGAAATTTTGGACTATACGGCGTCACATCTAATAACAATTAATAATGGTTATAGCAAGATTCAGGACGGAACTTTTCGGATAATACATCCTATTGACCTCAACCTATACAATAACTTTTTGACGCAAACGGAGACCTATGTTAAGCAGAACATTCCCGAAACCAATCCTCTCCTTCCAATCATAAAAGAAGAATTAAGTCAAACGGCAGATTTAATAAACGGCATGTACCCTATAAGTAACTCAAATAATGTAAGTTTTAGTAATAAGTCTAGAAATAAGAGATCTTTTAATATGCTTGGTACTGCATGGAAGTACATCGCTGGTTCTCCTGACCACGATGACTTCGAAATGCTAGAATTTAATTTAAATACTTTGAGCCAAAATAATAATTAACAAGTAGTAATTAACCAAATTTTAAATAATCGCATAAATAATGTAACAGAAATTATAAATAAAATGTCAAATGCCATAGGCAAAGGCAACAACTATATTATATATTATGCCATATAATATAATATAAATTATGCCATTCAATGGGCAAAAAGCGGGGTTATAAACTCGTTAATTTTAAACAAATTTGATATAAAGATAGCGTTAGAAAAACTAAGAGAAGAAAGGATGCCTTTTGCATCGGCTGAAGAGGCGGTGGAATACGTCAAGGTCAGCATCATTTTAAAAAATTCAGAAATACTATATGTAATAAAAATTCCTTTAACTAATGACAAGATTTTTGAGAATATTATTTTAAGGTCTGCAAAAAAAAAAAAATAAAAGAAAATAGTAAAATTGCCATACAAAGAAATCATAAAAGAAAACAATAATATATATGGCTTAAAAGACAATTGTAAGAAATTTAACAAAATTAAACTATGTAATGAAAATAATTTAATAGATTTAAGTAAAGATAATTGTATACCCAATGTAATAAAAGGCCTGGAATCATCTTGCCCATTTCTGAATAACCAGCACATTCCACAAATAGAAAAAGTATCCCCAGGAATAATCCTCCTTAACGATTTTAATGACACCATCGAAATAGATAAGAACAGACAATATCTTCGCGGAACTTTCCTAATAAAATTTACAAATTCAACTATAGTCGTTCAAAATAAAACATACCATAATCTCGAAGCCCCTCAAATAGAAACAATACCTTCTGTGTTGCAACCAACACCAATAGAAACCAATTTAGAAAACCTCTTAACTATCGAAAGCCTGCATGAATTACATATAAATAATACTCACGAGATAAAAAATATAAAATTCGGAACTATAATAAATGGGGTGTCTTCTATGTTCATTTTCATATCACTAGCCGCTACAATTTTTTCAATCTTGTGTTTTCTTAAATTTCCAAAAAAAAACAAATGTACCAAACTCATATTCCCCTACTTCTCCAACAGTCATTCTCGCTAACGTTCAACCCGGAATCAATCCGCAAAATCCAATTTTACGTTTTAATGACATTCCATATTTCTAAAAATTTTCTTTTTTACAATTGAGGGCAATTGTTTTTAAGAAGGGAGGAGTTAACGTCAGCAACATTATTTCTTTTAATTTACCATTTTTGTTGCTTTACTCGTGCAGACAAATTTAGCTGGAAAAACATATTATTGCACCTGCACTTGCGACATCATAAAATGTATTTCAAAACTTCTGTTCCCATAGAATTTAAAACAAGTAATTCTTTGGAAATGGTTTAGATGAGAACGAAGGTATAGAACAAAAAACAGAAAGGTAAACAAAAAGAATGAAAAAGCTTTTATTTATAATTGAATTTTTGTTAATTTAAGTTAAGTTTTTAAGTCGACGTTTAATAAATAAAGACGGCGTTATCTCCAATAAAAAATCATTACTATTTTTATCTTTTAAATATCCTGTAGTTTAACTTATAGTATTAGCTGAGTATTGGTTTTTTTCCCCTATGACATTTTTCTTTTAGCATATGTTGGAGATAAACGGAATTTGGAGTCGTCTGGATGGTCGCCGCACTCCTGCGGTTGGGCCGACGAGGTCGGCGGAGTACTTTCCAGATGCAGCGGACCCACTAATACAGGAGAAAATAAAAAAAAAAGATATATAAGAAAAGATATTAATAAGAAAAGAAAAAAGAAATAATAATAAGAAAAGATGGCAGATCTCCCCATGTAAAAAAAAAAAATTAGAAAGGATGGGAGATCTCCTCACGTTTTAAAACTAAAAATGATTGAAAAAAAAATGAAAAAACAGTATATAATAATAATGAGAAAAGATGGGAGTTCTCCTCACCTAGAAAAAAAAATTAAAAGAGAAGACTCACCACATATGTAAAAAAAAAGAGAAAAATGGTTAAAAAAATAATATATATATATATATAAGTATAAAAAAAAACAATAAGAAAAGATGGGAGGCCCCCTCCGTAAAAAAGAAAAGAGTAATAAGGATAAGGAAAGATGGGAGGTCTCCCCTTGTAAATATATATATATATATATATATATATATATATATATATATAAATAAGAAGGAAAAGATGGGAGGTCTCCCCATGGGAAACATACATATTTAAAAAAAAAAGAAAAAAAAATATTACCATACATATTTGTTTAAAAAAAAAATATTAAGATTAGACATACATATTTATTAAAAAAAAAATAAGAAGGAAAAGATGGGAGGTCTCCCCATGTATAAAAAACTATAAGAAAAAATGGGAGGTCTCCCCATGGGAAACATAAATATTAAAAAAAAAAAAAAATATTACCATACATATATGTTAAAAAAAAATATTAAGATTAGACATATATATTTATTAAAAAAAAAAAAAAAATATATATATATATATATATATATACATATATAAATATTGAAAAAATATAGATACTAACATGAAAAAAAAGGAAGATTAATATAAAATAGAAAAAAAAGGAAAGAAAAAATTAATATGTAAGAAAAGAAAAAAAAAACCTATACGTTATTATTAATAAAAAATTAAATATTTAAATTAAATTAGAGGACGGGAATTATTCCCGATTCGATTTTAAGAAAAAATATAGATCTTGTTATATGAAGAAAAAAAAATTGAAAAGAATAACGATCGAAATGTATATATATGTAGAAATGTATATATATAGAAAAAGTTTATAAATTTATCTAAATATTAGAAATTATAAGAAATGCACAGTTATTGTAAAAAAAAAAAAAATATATACGTAGTCAATTAGATTTTTGGATAGTATCAGTAATGTTTCGTTTTTCAATATAGTTGGTTATATTATTATATCTGTTTGTTCATATTGTTGGTTATATTAGTAAAGTTAGGGAATTCCAACCCAAGTCCACTCTGAGCGAGGCTGATCAACATTCATCTAGAAAGCGGTAAAATTCAACACTCATCAAGAAAGCAGCTAGAAGCAGTAGGCTGACATGACGGAAAGGTGGGCACAAGAAAGAGATAAGAATTCAACGTCTTGAGTAAAGAGCTACTGATTAAAGATCAACTGTAAGAGTGAAGTGCGAGTGGGTCCATCGAGAATTTGGTATGTGATTGACTATTTATTGGCTTATGCCCGCACAAATTGGAAAGGCCGTTGTGACAAGATATGGTTGTTCCGGGTTAGCTGGCGAGATGGCCAGAGGAGCAAGGGTTCAAGTTGTTCCATAAATCATATCATCTGCCTCGGGCCAACGATGACATAGTTCAGCAAAACAAAACTCCTGTTTAGTTTGTGAGGGGCGCTGCCAAGAGGAAATGGCCAAAATGAGCTATGTTGGATTGGCCAGGCAGTAAGCTGATTCCTGTGGCGATGAATTAACCATTCGCATCCCTTTGCATTATTGAGGGTCGCTGGTAAACGATGTGGGAATCGTTTCCGTGGAAAGGGGGAGGAATGTTGTGAAAAAGAGTTTCACATGCATAGAATGTAGTACAAAATAGTATAGGATTAGTTCAAATTTAATATAGCGAATATAATATACAATATAACAACGTGTATAAAAATAATAATTATAATAATAATAATAATAATAACAACAATAATAATAATATTATAATATAATATAACATAATATTCATAATATGTATAGTATAATATAATCTAAGATAATGTTCAAGTGTTGACAATGTACCATGATTTCATATAAAGTAATATTTGCCCTAAATAAATGTCGTGGAGGGTAACGATTTTAGTTTTGTTTTTTTGTTAATTTAATTTGTAGATGCTAAGTCTTTTTTTTGGCTTGTATGAACGCTTGTGTAATTAGAGTAACTCTATTGTGTTTTTGTTTATAGCGTTCTGTTTTTTTTGTCGTTGTTACTACAATGCATTGACTTAGTTTTGATTACTTCCTTTTTCTTTTAGTAAGTTACGGGTGTGTTGTCAAGCACTTGCAAACGAAATGATTTAATATAGGTAGTGGCCTTGAAAAGCCGCTGGTATGTTTATGTTATTTTTATTTACTATTTGTTTTTTTTTTTTTTGTTATTGGTTAAGTTAGCCATTTAAGTAGGCCATGAACTGCATTGCGTTATGGTTAATGTTTGTTTTTTTTTATTTATTATTATTAATTTTTTGCTTGCATTAGTAATGCAATTTCCGTATTTTTATCTTTAATTAGTTTTAAGATTAAATATAAATAAAGAGGGAAAAGTCAGAACAGTGGGATATGAAGACAAGTAAGTATGCTGTTCTGACTTTAACCGTGAGAAAGCATACTTGTCCGACTTTGCCTTTTTTTTCTCTTTTCAGCATCATTAACGCCGTTTGGGCGTTGATAGACAGCGCCTGCCAGCGCTATAACATAATAGGCAAATCCGTGGTTAGGACTTGATAGGAATATATGTTAGGACTTGTTAGGACTAAACATTAGGACTTGTTAGGACTATAACATTAGGTTTTTAGGACCATAACAACACAAACATCGAAGCGAAGCCTATTAAAGTCTTCACAACTATAACTCATGAAGACCCTTTAAATCGCTTTTCATCATTATCCCGCGCATATCGAGTAATTGCGTACGCTTTACGATTCTGGAGAAACACTGGAGCATCAAGGACCAATCTCAGAATCTCATCAACCGAAGTAACAGGAGACGAAATAAAGTCGGTCAAAAATCGCCTCATCATATTGACCCAACAACAAAGTTTTCCTGATGAATATCGAAATTTAAAACTCAAGGCTAAAATCTCCAATACTAGCAAACTTTTGACTTTAAATCCATTCATGGATCAAATGGGTATTATCCGAGCCAATGGTCGTCTCGTTCAATCACCAGCATTAACATATAATGAGCAACATCCAATATTGCTACCGTGCGATTCAAAGTTGACCCGATTGATCACCGAATAGACACATAAAATTGCCTTACATGGCGGAAATCAACTCATGATTCGAATTCTTCGAACAGAATATTGGATATTTAGATTACGACCCCTAGTCAAAAATGTCATCAATAACTGCAAAACTTGTGTTTTGTATAAAAAACAGACACAAAATCAAATTATGGCGTCTTTACGACCCGAACGAACTACCCTTTCAAGACCATTTGAAACAGTGGGCGTAGATTATGCTGGACCCTTCGACATTCGAAATTTTACTGGCCGAGCACGTCTCATCACAAAAGGGTATGTCTGCATTTTCGTATGCTTCACAACTAAAGCTGTTCACCTAGAAGCAGTTAGTGATTTATCGACCCAAGCCTTTTAGCCGCATTTTCCCGCTTCATTGGCAGACGTGGTTGTCCAGCTAACGTATATTCCGATAATGGAACAAATTTCGTCGTAGCTGCAGAACTTATCAAAAAGGATAGAATTGATCTCATCAAGACTCTTCAACATCAATTGATTCATCATTATAGTCATCAAAACATCAATTGGAATTTTATAACTCCTGGTGCCCCACATATGGGCGGGCTCTGGGAGGCAGGCGTAAAATCATTAAAAACCCACTTACAAAAACTAATTCCAAATATGAAATTCACATTTGAAGAGCTATCAACAATTTTGACCCGAATCGAATCTTGCCTCAATTCTAGACCTTTAAGCCCTGCTAGCGATGACCCTAACGATTTGACCCCATTGACCCCAGCACACTATCTTATTGGCACACCGCTCATGGCTCCAGCTGAACCAGATGAATCAAATGAAAATCTGACCCTTGCCAACCGCTGGAAGCGCCTTCGAATAATCTACCATTCATTTTGTCAACGATGGAAATCTGAATATCTTGCCGAGCTACATCGCAGATATAAATGGAAATTTCCAAAAGAAAATGTCAAGGTCAACGATCTCGTAGTCATCAAAGACAACAACTTGCCACCCAATCAATGGAAATTGGGTCGAATAAGTAAAATTTTCCCAGGGTCTGATCACCATATTAGAGTTGTATAGATACGGACTGCAAACGGAACCTGTACACGACCAATAACAAAAATCATCGTGTTATTTTGAATTAATTCATCTATCTACTCAAAATCTCAATTATAATAAAATTCTAATCCGTATAATTCCAGATATGACTACCCCAAGGTACAACAGAAGACCAGAGTGGCATTTTTCATGTGGTATCTGTGACTTGGACCATGCTATAAAAAGCTGACACAAATTTCTAACAAGCAACCATTTTCAACGGTACAATGTCATCATTAAAAAGGACTATTGCATCAACTGTTTGGCCAGATCGCACCGCCTAAAGGATTGCACAAATGAGTATGGTTGTCGAATTTACAAACAAAGACACCATACGCTACTTCATGACGCCCCACAAGTCATCAAGCCGTCGTCTTCTAAGATATCAAAGGTAAGACGAGAAGGAGAACAAGATGGATGGATAAGCGTGCTTACACTTATTAATCAAACGCTCCCTGTCTCCAAAATTGCTTGGCCCACCATTAAAAAAATTAGGGCTTACAATCAAAAAAAGAGATAACCTCAAGGTAGCAACCATCATAGTAAGCTCACGCTTCACACGAGTAAAATGGTCTACAAAGATGACTGCCCTGGTAACAAAAGATTTACAAAGAAAATTATATGCAGCCCCCATGCGTATCGACCCTGCTGTAGATTTTCCGGAACCAACTATTGCCGATATCGAACCACGCTCCAATACGCCGATCGAAATCGAACTAGGATCAGACATCTTCCCCGAAATCCGCAGAGATGGTGTCATTGAATTGGAGATAGGCAAGGTGATCGCCCAAAAAACGGCTTTGGGTTATACCTTTTCCGGACCCACCACACCACGATGGTAACATCACCACATTATGGGGGGGAGAATGTTGAGAAATGCCCCAAAAAAGTCAGAAACAGAATTTGTTGTCACTGTTCTTTTTGCCATTGATTAACGTTCATTTTACTCTCTTTCTTTGTTTAATCTTTTCTTCATTTTAAAATTAATTATTAACGTTGTACTTTTTTAATGTAACTCACTAGCGTTTCAACCTTTATCGAGAACCAAACAAAAATCCTTTTTTAAACAGTGAACAGCATTAAAACTTTTTCCATTTGCGACAAAAAACTATTGTCGAATTAAAAACCTTTAACAATTAAAATTTTGTGAAAAAACATTAATTAAGAAAAATCAAGAAAACTTTGTAAAGTGAATTAAATTAAAAAATACAAAATACAAAAAAATCAATATTTGTCAAAAACTTTAAATTATTTAATTTTAAATAAAACATAAAATTTAAATTACAAAAAAATTAAATAAACCGTGTTTTTAGTTACGACATTCATACGTGAACAAATGGAAATTTAAAAATATTATCTGTCGAATAAGAAGATATATCGAAATGTGAACTGATTTCATTTCGAATATCATCATATAAATCATTTGTTTTAATATCATAAATAAAGAAATCAGTATCCATATAATTTAGATTTATGTTTTCCTGATATTTAGGTTTCATGTAATCGTAATGAAAATCATACATTTTCCATTTCGAAATTTCTTAAACTGAAAAACCAACGTAAATTGGTTTATTATATTCAGTTCGCGCTCTACTCATTTGAATTGCAGCCATTTCATCATGAAATTTCAACAAACTATGAAAATTGAGTTTAGCTATCAAAGCTCTAGCTCCCAACCTCTTTCCTCTATTTTCCAATGCACACACTATTTTAACATCTTTTCTTTTATCAACATTCTGCATAGTCTTACCATATACTGCATTATTTAATAATTTGAAAAAATTTTGTTCAAATGAATTTTTTGCTAAAGTTCTGTGATGATTATTTACATCAATATACTTCTTTAACCAGTCCGACTGATTAAATTGGAGAATTCTATGAATTTTTTCAAAGTGTATTACATAGTTTGTTTTGTCATTCAAATCTGTTATTAATTTGGTTTGTTTCATGATTTCAATTTTTTTATTTTCTGCACAAAATGGTAAATCGTTGTGATGGCCGTGTATTGTAGATGGATACTGTAAATCTACTTCTAATATATAGCCTAATGGCGAATCATCTTCTATATCATTAACATTAAAATCTTCAATGCTTTCAACCCATTCAAAGTTTTTATAGGGGAGATATTGTGACATAGCGTAACCGTAAAAATTGTTAACATCTAAATAAATTAAATAATTTGATTCTTTAGTAGAATCATAATCGCTAATATATTTATTATTTGCAATTGAATAGCGTTTACTACATTGAACAATACCTCCCCTAATACCATGTACAACAAAATTATATTTATTGATATATATTGTTCTATAGCTTTAATTCCATTTTTGTGGTTTTCAACATTGCATCCCATGATAATCCAGGTGTTGTATAATATTGACAGGGGTCTAAATTATAAATGTTTTTACAAACTTTACGGAAATTTTCAAAAAAATCGCAAAGTAAAAGAACATCTACTTTTAAATATAAAAGTAAATAATCCATCAGAGTACTACATTTAAAAGTATTCCACACCTTTTCAGAATGTTTATAACTATCTACACTACACGACTCATTAGTTAATTTATTAAAAAATAAAGACTGTGCTGGTAGTTGTGTTTCTTGAAGACGATTAGTTTTTGAATAGGATTTTTAATAAAGAAAAACACAATATTTATGTTTAAAACAATATTTTATTGAACACACACTTTTTCTTTTACTAAACAACCTTTATTCTATTGAACAATTTTTGTTTTAACAATACGGAACAGCTTTCAAAATAAGACTTAACTATTTGTTTGTTATGTTCTGTGTTTATATTGATCAGTGGATGTTGATCATATCGATTAACATCGCTGATCTAGCAAATTAAAATAATGTACCCAAATTGTTTGTTGCAACATTGTGTTTTTATTGATACATTGTTTCCTCATTGAATTACAAAGAAATCTCTTGTGTGTCAGCGTACAATACGATCGGATCAACATCGCTTAGCTTGACAAAAATCGATACCATGTACCAATTTTACATACCGCAACATTGCCTGGCACATTGCTTCCGCATTCGAAGCAATTTTAAATGTTCTTTTAGTGTGTCAGCGTACATTGTCGCATTTTATAAACAACCAAAATTATTTGGAATTTATATTGTAGTGTGTTTGATAAGTCTTAGCTACCATACCTTCAGTACGGTAACTAAATGGTAACATTAACCCATTTTAAACAAGTAAGAAATTATAGTCGGTCTAGACCGACTATACGATACCCTATACCATGGTTTAGAGACCCTATCTCTCCGGTCCAACTAATTAGATACATAAAATGGGCAGAAACCAAATTTGAGTGACATTGTTATTAATTTTTTTGGCTGCAGATATGAAAAAGTTCATATCGGGTGCTATATTTATATTGGGACTAGATCGAAAAATGGACCGATCCTGACCAAATTTGGAAAAGTCACTTGCATTTTGAAAAAATATATACAAACCAAATTTGAGAAAAATCTGTTCAATATTTTTGTTTTTTGATAGATTTAAGTGAAAATCGGGAAGCAGCTCTTTATGGGGCCTATGACGAAGATTTGTCCTATAGGGATTATTTTTGGACTACTGATTAGTGGATATAGTAAATACATACAAACCCAATTTGACTGAGATCTATATGATAATTTGGATCTTATGGCAATTTATGTCGATTTCATAGGGGTCATTTGTATGAGGACTAGGTCTCAACATGGACCGAATTTCACCAATTTCAATAGCGTTCATCCTATCGCCGATAAAAGCTTACATACCAAATTTCATAATCAAACTGATTACAAGCTTTACATGGACACACAGACGGACGGACGGACGGACATCGCTAAAACAACTCAGTAAGTGATTCTGAGTCGATCGGTGTAATAAAAGATGGGTCTAGGTCAAATATTTTTGGTAGTTACAAACAGCAGCACAAAGTCATTACACCCAAACCACATAGTGGTATAGGGTATAATAACAACAATATCCACACACACTGAACTTTAGCGTGAGAAACATTTATTTCTCAAACTGTAATATAATATATTTATGTTTAGTTAATTATTTACCTAAGTATGTGGGAACTTGCTGTGCTTGCATGTTTACCCACACGCTTAATTGTATTCTAGCGTAAGTTAGAATTTAAGTTTAATTTGAAAACACAGAAAATAAAAGATTGAACAACGAGACGGTCGCACAAGCGGCTGTCCGATAAAATAAAAGTGAACTTATTAGATGGCGATCCTGCCTCCTTTTTAAACATTAAAAAGAAACGATCCTGAATCCTGAAAAAAAAAATTTTTAATTTAAAATTTATATTTGCCATTTTCAAATAAATATCAATCAAGTATGAATCAAATAAGTGCTATACAATACGTGGTAACTATAACAAGAAAATTACAAAATAAAATAAAATAAAAATAAACTGCAAAACATTAGTTTAAAGAAAAACACTAAAGAAACTTTTTGAGAAGTCAAAATGAAAAAAAGTGCTTAATTAATCCTGATGTAAATACAGGCTAATGAAAATTAATGTGGAAGTGACTAGAATAGTGAAGTTAGTTACACAACTGAAAAAAAAAAAAAATAAATAAAAACGGAAACTAAATTAAAATTAATGACAAAAATGAATCATGTTTGAGCAAATAAAATTAAAAATAAAATAAATTAAACAGTGATTGGTCACAACATTTTCTATAGAAACGTTTTTCGAACGAACTAAACTAAACGAACTAACCTTTTCTTGAAGGAAGATATCAATGAAGCCAAATCATTGATCGGTGCGGCCTAAGCAACTCGACACAAAAATTGCAGAAAAAGGCAAAAAATTCAACATAACCGACACAGCAACATAAGCAGCAAACATAAGATAAGTAGTGTATTTCGACATATATAGTTTTTCTTTTTAAATTAAAATAATATGTAATAGAAAAAGAGAAGATTACAGAACTTAAGTCTTAATGTTGAATTTTTTTTTATGAACATTTGAAATCATACATTTGTTGTAAACAACTGCAGTTACGTCATAGAGAAAAAACGCAATGAAAAAAAATTTGAAAATTTATCTATATAAATAATTTTGTATGTATATTAATTTTAATTGCAACTAATGACATTTTCCAATTTTGTTATTATTAATAGTTCTAATTAAAATCCCACATAAAACCTTTAAAACATTGAATAGAAATGTTTATATGGAGATCAAAGGAAAATTTTAGGAAAGTTTTTTTTTATAACTAATGTAAAGCTTAAAATAATTTTATATTTCTTCTGAAAGAATGAGAATTTTTAAAAAAAAAGCGATTTTATACCTTTCAGGACGGATTACAATTTTTTTTTAATCTTTAAAAATTAGCAAGCCGTTGGTTGGATGAATTTTTGAATTGTGAAAACTCATTGACTATTGCGTATATATTTTAGCACCTCATAATTTCGATTAATTTAGATAATTGGCAGTAAAAGCCTCTTAAATGAAATGATTTTGTTTTTCAATTTTTTAAGGGCATTAAATGCCACAGTTGAGATAATTCGTATAACAATTTTTTTTCCCCGAGTGCCTCGGAACGGAATTCGCATATACTAGTACTAAATTATCATTGTAAATAAAGGTTGACTAAAAACTTTGTATGGATTGGCAGACGATAATAAGCCAATGTAGAGTAATCAGGGAAGAATTGACATATCATATAAATGCCTCAACACTGATAGGCCTACTAAAGAGGACACAGTAGAGAAACACTTAAGAAACCTCTATCTAAGACTCGAAGAGATCCGAGTTTTATTGAACGTGAACTATCAGAGACTAACATCCGCACACAAAGTTGCTGCGGAGGGGTTTTTCGTTGATTAAGAGGCATATTAATTAGTAAAACAAGGTGGTAAGTCACCGAATGATTATACCAAAGAAATAGAAGACCTGGCAAAAAGGCTACACAGTGCCTATATAGCGGACGGATTAACGACGACTTTAGCCGAAAAATACACGACCAACATAGCCGTCAAAGCAATGACGAGGAGCTGCACTAATGAAAGAGTGGGCCTCGTAATGGAGGCTGGTCAATTTAGCACCCTTAACGATGCTATGGCCAAATTCATAAACAGCTCTACAGATGCGGCCAAAAATAATACAGTTATGTATTATAATAATGGAAGAAACGCCACCCGGAACCAAAGGCATGGGCGATCCTACGGATATTTCCGGGGACGTGGAAATGAAACGGGTTACCATGGCCGCAATAATCAGGGCAATAATAGGAGTGATTATGTCCAATGCGGAAATAACTGTGGATAATACAATCGCCGTGGTGATGATAACAGGGGCTACAACAACAGTAACAACAATAGCTATAGACGGAATAATGTCAGGGCAATGCACGTTGAAGAGGAAAACGAGCAAACCACAAGTACTCATTAGGCAAGAATATAACAAACGGTAGAATCTTAAACGTAAATTTAGACTTAGCGTCATACATTTCATTAGCGTCAAAATTCGGTAATAATATTTCTACATACTTAGTTGATACAGGTTCGGACATATCGATAATTAAAAATGACAAATTGAAGAAGGGAGAATAAACGCAAATCAGACCACTAACTTACACGGCATTGGGAGTGGCACGATTTATACAAAAGCGAAAATTGAGACCGATCTGATATTCAAAAATATACTAATAAAACATGATTTCCATGTGATAAATGATAATTTTCCAATTCCATCTGATGGAATACTTGGACTAGATTTTATTAAAAAGTACAATTGTGTACTAGAATATGGGATAGATCAGAATAGGATGGTATTAAGGCCAGACGATTTCCCCGAAAACATATGTATACCAATGCATGAATCTCCAAATATTAACACAGTATCATTACCATCGAGATCAGAGGTAATTTGGAGAATAAATATAAAATGTCCACAGGGAGATGTATTTACCCCAAACCAGACACTTCAAGAAGGGATATACATAGCCAATACGATTTCGGGCTGCAGGCAAACGTTTGGTAGGATAATTAACACAACTAACAAAAATGTCATTATTTCAGGTTTTGGGGCTCAAACTGAAAAATTGGATAATTATGAAATAGCAAAGGCAGCCGAAAGCCAAGATAGCGAGGAAAAGTTAGAAAAATTATCGAAAAAATTCCCAAAGTTCATTGAAAATGAACTAAAAGAACTGTGTAGAGAATATATAGACGTTTTCGGACTTGAAACTGAGAGAATCTCAGTGAATAATTTTTATAAGCAAAAGTTGCGTTTAAAGGACAACGATCCTACTTACATTAAAAACTATAGAATACCTCATACCCATAAGGAGGAAATTACAAAACACGTAGACAAGTTGATACAAGATGGCAATGTAGAGCCATCTGCTTCAGAATTTAATAACCCAATTTTATTAGTACCAAAGAAATCCATAGCCGGGAGTGAAAAGAAAAGATGGAGATAAGTAGTAGACTATACGGGAGTCAATAAAAAATTAATTGCAGATAAATTTCCATTACCAAGAATTGATGATATTCTCGACCAACTTGGTCGAACCAAATATTTTTCTTGCCTCGATTTAACATCTGTATTTTATCAAATTTATTAGATGAAGAATCAAGAGATATTACATCATTCTCAACGGATAAGGGTTCATTTCGTATCAAACGCTTACCGTACGGGCTTAAAATAGCTCCAAATTCATTTCAGAGAATGATGACCATAGCATTTGCTGGACTATCACCAGCACAAGCTTTTCTGTATATGGATGATTTGGTTGTATTAGGTCGTTCTGAAAAGCATATGTTAAAAAATTTAACAGATGTTTTCGAAACATGCCGTAAATATAATCTTTAATTGAAGCCAGAAAAGTGCTAATTTTTTGGTCACGAGGTGACTTATTTAGGGCATAAATGTACAGACAAAGGCATTCTTCCTGACGATAGCAAATTCAAGGTAATTCAAGACTATCCAACACCTAAAAATGCCGATGAAACAAAACGATTTGTTGCATTTTGCAATTATTATCGACGTTTTGTTCCAAATTTTGCGGAACACGCTCGCCTCTTAACGAGGTTATGTAAAAAAAATGTAAAATTCGAATGGACCGAGAACTGTGAAAAAGCATTCGAATAAAATTTTGTATCACGACTGATGCAAGCAAATAAGCATGCGGTGCCGTACTAAGCCAAGAGTACGACGGGCTACAACTCCCTATAGCATACGCTTCAAGGTCATTCACAAAAGGTGAATCAAATAAGTCTACTATGGAACAGGAACTAGCGGCTATACACTGGGCAATTACTTATTTCAGACCATATATTTATGGCACAAAATTCACGGTAAGAAGCGATCATCGACCACTGTCATACTTGTTTTCAATGAAGAACCCGTCTTCATAGTTGACGTGAATGAGGTTAGAATTAGAAGAATATGATTTTACCGTAGAGTACTTGAGGGGAAAAGATAACCACGCTGCAGACGCTTTATCTCGAATAGACTTCAATGATATAAAGAACATAAGAAAGGTCTATATGTTAACGACAAGATCGAGATATAGGGCAGCGATGGGAACAAAGTCCAAAGAAAAAGATAATAGTACAACGGAAACTCCAAAAATATATGAAACATTGACCATAAAGGAGGTCAGAAAAATAGTTCGCTTAGAGTTTGACCTAAAAGGTAGAATACTGAGGTGTTATCTTAGAAAAGAAAAAACAACTTCAAAAAAAATAATTATAAATGAACTTGTTGTTAATGGGAAAATTGATTTAGGTCAATTCTTCTCTAGGTTGGAAAATATAACCGACAATAAAGGCATTGATAAGTTTCAACTTACGTTAGATGATGAAATATTTAAAGGGATCCCAATTAATGAATTTAAAAGCATAGCGAACAAAGAATTAAAGAATTTGATAATAGCGTTAACGCCAAGGAGAATTAGAATAACTGATAACGAAAAGAAAAATGAAATATTGGAGAAATATCACAACGATCCGTTATATGGTGGTCATCCAGGAATAGCAAGGATGACGGCAAAATTGAGAGAAAAATATTTTTGGAACGGAATGTCTAGAGACATCCGTAATTACATAAAGAAATGTAAACAATGCCAGTCTAATAAATCACAACCTAAGACAAAGGAACCAATGATAATAACAGAGATGCCAGCCCGGGCATTTGACATCATTGTTATAGACACAATTGGACCTTATATCAGATCAAATAATGGCAGTGAATACGCTGTAACCATTATATGCGACCTGACTAAATACTTAGTCACTATACCTATTCCTGATAAGCAGGCAAAGACCGTGGCTAAAGCAATTTTTGAAAATTTTATTTTAATATATGGTCCTCTGCGTAGGATTCTAACTGATGTGGGAACTGAATAAAACTGAATACAAAAATCAGACCCTGCAGGAACTTTGTCAGCTGTTGAACATTGAGTATGTCACATCAACAGCTTACCATCACCAAACTCTAGGTACAATAGAAAGATCTCACAGAACATTCAATGAGTATGTTGGGTCATACCTTTCATTGAACAGAACAGATTGGGACGAATGGTTGAAATACTCCACGTATTGCTTCAACACGACACCATCCACTGTTTATGGTTATTGTCCATATGAGTTGGTCTTTGGCAAGAACACTCCTGATCTAAAATTTCTTGATTCGAATGTAGTAGACCCACTGTATAACATAGAAGCATATGAGAAAGAAGTAAAGTATAGGCTTCAACAGGCACAACAGCGCGCCATAAGTATGATAGAAATCAACAAAGTTAACAGTAAGTCATATTATGACAGGGATACGAGATCAATCGATGTTCACTTAGGAGATTTAGTTCTACTAGAGAACAGTGCAGGACATAAGTTGGAAAATTTATTAAGGGCCCATATACAGTTAAGGAAGTTGACAATTCGGGAAATTGCATATTGTCGCTAGAAGACGGTAAAACGGTCAAGGTACATAGGAATAGGCTAAGGAAATTTAGTAAAAATTAAAAGAATTTGATATAGTAAATGTATAGAAATTAAACAAATAAAATAATTAAATGAAATACGTTAAACTAAATATAAGAATTAGACTACTTATAACATCAATAAATAAAAATTAACTGATATTTGAATAATAAAAACAAAATTTAAAATTTAAAAAAGAAATATTATCATTGTCTTAAAAAGGGGAAGGAAAACAACCAAACCAAGAACAGTCATACAATTTTTAAATAATTTTGTTTAGACTAAATTACCTTTAAGTATAAAAAAAATAAATAATAATATTAAAGAATGAACAAACAATCATAAAATTTTTAAATAATTTTGTTTAGACTAAATTAACTTTAAGTATAAAATAAATAAATAATAATATTAAAGAATGATCAATTGATCACTGAACATTCTTTTTCTGAAAAAGGGAGGTGTAGTGTGTTTGATAAGTCTTATGCCGTTTTCTTTTCTGACAAAAAATGTCGCCCTTTTTTGCCCTTTTTTGGAAATGTGTATTTTTTATATATTCTGAATTAAGAGCAACCTTATATTATATACCAATCGAAAGGTCTCAAAGTACTGTGTTCATAAATGCAAAAAAAAATTTGATTATTATCCTCTTGGAAGTCATAGGGTGAAAATATTCAAAAAAGGGGAACAATGGGGAAATATTCTCACACTATGACCTAAAAGAAGTCAATGGCTGGAATTTTTTGTTATTTAAGAGGGCTCGACTTTAAGACCTTTCGATTGATGTATAATATAAGGTTGCTCTTAATTCAGAATATGTAAAAAATACACTTTTCGAAAAAAGGGCAAAAAAGGGCGACATTTTTTGTCAGAAAAGAAAACGGCATTAGTTACCATACCTTCAGTACGGTAACTAAATGGTAACATTAACCCATTTTAAGTAACAACAACAATATCCACACACACTGAACTTTAGCATGAGAAACATTTATTTCTCAAACTATAATCTATACTAATATAATAAAGAGGTAGTGTGTGTTTGTTTGTTTGTTTGTTTGTTTGTTTGTTTGTAAGGGGTAATCTCCGTAACTAGCCATCTGATCTTCCTGCGGATATGGGAAGTGCTATAGGCTATAATTTTTTTAATATTTTTAGTGGGCGTGGCACCTCCCACACAAAGTAAATTTTTAATTTCATATACATATATTGAGTACCATGACAGGGAGAGCTTTGCAAATTTGTGTGAGGTCACCTATTGTTAATATTAGTATCCGCGCCGGAAATGGGCCGGATCGGAGAAGTGGGCGTGGTACCTCCCATACAAGTAATAATTCAATGTTATATATCTCGAGTACTATGATAGAGAGAGCTTTTAAAATTTGTCTGATGGCACCTATTATTAATGTGAGCAGTCGGACAAAAAATGGGCACTATCGGACCAATAGGCGTGGCACCTGCCATATAAATAAAATATAAAATGCCATATATCTGGAGTACTGTTATAGTGAGAGTCTTGGTGGGACTTTGTGTGAACCCATAAGTTATTCATATGATTAGTTAGACAAAAAATGGGCATGATCGGAGCAGTGGGCGTGGCACCGCCCGTACAAAGTAAATATATGATATCATATAACTGGTGTACTAAAAGAGGGAAGCTTTGACACTTTGCACGACACCATCAGATCTTGGTATGTGTAGTCAGATAAAAAATTGGCGGGTTCACACCAATGGGCGTGGAGCTGCCCATGCAAAGTAACTATTAAATGTCAAATATGTGGAGTACTGTAAAAGAGAGAGATTTGTGGCTTTGCGTGAGCCCATAGGTTCTTTGTGTGATTAGTCGAACAAAAAAATGGGCGTGATAGAAGCAGTGGGCGTAGCACCGCCCATGCAAAGTAGATATCTAATATCATATAACTGGGCGTGGCACCTCCCATTCAAAGTAAATTTTTAATATCATATATATAAAGTACTATGATAGAGAGAGCTTTGAAAATTTATCTTAGTTCATCTATTATTTACGTGAGTAGTCAGACAAAAAAATGGGCGGGATTGGACAAATGCGCATGGTACCCCTATACAAACTTAATATTAAACGTGATATATCTGAATTACTGTGTTAGTGAGAGCCTTGGGACTTGCGTGAGCCTTTTCGTAACAATTCGGTAGGGGGGGGGGAGGGGAGGGTGTAGCGAAGCGCACCGGGTTACATCTAGTATAATATATTTATGTTTAGTTAATTATTTACCTATGTGGGAACTTGCTGTGCTTGCATGTTTAGCCACACGCTTAATTATATTCTAGCGTAAGTTATAATTTAAGTTTAATTTGAAAACACAGAAAATAAAAAATTGAACAACGAGACGGTCGCACAAGCGGCTGTCCGATAAAATAATAGTGAACTTATTAAAATATGAGCCAATGTATTCTGACAAAATTTCATAAATATTGGAATTTTATTATGTTAATGTGCTTGACGTAATTAACAATAAAAAATGTATGTGACTTATAAATAAATGATTTTGTTTACATTGCTTAAATTTTAATGAGTCAATTATACATACAAGTATATTGATTTAAAACACTTTGGTTTCAATTCAATTCAACTCTATATTCTTCCTTTATTTACATATTTTAACAAATTTGATATTTACATATGAGATCTTATCTTTATCTTTAGATATTCCAACAAATAACATATAGGATCTTAAGATATTAAATAGTTTTTATTTTATTTTTTAATGATTTTTAAAGGAAAATGGGAGGAAAAAACCTTTATATGATTTAATATATTCAAATACTATCTGAAAATATTTATATGCTTCTAGGAGGTTTATTAGAAATAACAGACCTCTATAATCATATAATTTTCAATTTGGTGATTTATTTTTTAATTTTACGTTATTTCACTACATTGTCTTAGCAGTGGGTAAGAGGAATTTTTAATTTTGGCAAAGTAATTTTTATTAATCCTTGTTATGAAATCGATAATATTTTCATAACCTGCTTCTTCATGAAGAAGATTTGTAGGATACCTCCAGGGCTTTTTATTTATCATTTTAAGGGCCATTATTACAACTTGCCGTTAGTTAAAGGCAGGATTTTGTCTGCCGATAAATAGCTTTGTATTATTACAACTTTAATTTTTTAGTGTTATTACTATTAATAATAATAATACTTAATGGATAAAAAAGTAATAAATAAAGGTTTTATAATGTAAAGCCATTTATCGGTCCGACAAAATCCTGCCTTTAACTAACGGCAAGTTGTAATAATGGCCCTAAGACATTTGTTTTGTATAATTTGTAAGCGTTTTAGGTGACAGTTGCAGCGTCACTCCAAATAGGACACGCGTATGTTAATATCGGTCTTATAACTCTTGAAGAATAGATTTTTGTTTTTGTGGTTTAGAAATGCACTTCTATTTAGTAGTGGCCATAATGCTTTAAATGATTTTATAGCTTTTTGACACGTAGCCATAATATGTTATTTAAATGTAAGCTTTTTGTCCAAGACAACTCCGAGATATTTGACATCGTTAAGTATATTTATGGTATTATTTCCAATAAAAAGATGACGTCTTGGCAGTCTTTTGGGAGATTTGTTGAATGGGAAAATTATTGCTTGTCTTGTTTGGATTAATTTTGAATTTCCATTTGTGAAAATATTTACTGCAATTTACAAGTCCCTTTTCCATTTTCTTCAGGAGTGCACTTGTAAGTTTGTTTGAAGAAATTAACGCAGTATCATCTGCGTAATAAGCAATTTTCATATATTTTGAGACCTTAAAATCGGATGTATATATCGAGTAAAGCAATGGCGACAAGATTGATTCTTGAGGTAACCCTGGTGGTAATGGGTTTTGAAGATGATGTTTCATTACTAATTGCAACTTTAAAGCTTCTGCCTTGAATGAAATCTGAAATAAGTTTGCATAAATATTTTGGTATATTTGCATCAAGAAGTTTAAATACATACTATGCCATTATGCCAAACGGCGTCAAACTCTTTTTCAATATCTAATAATATTAGACCCGTTGAACGTTTATTGTTTTTATTGGTGATTATTTGATATTTAATTCTGTTTATTTGGTGAGAAAAAAAAAGATTAATTGGATTTCATAGAGTTCAGACGTGTTTTTGTGCCTTAAAAAATAATAAAAAATTTAAGAATAAGTTTTCAAAATATTTTTCAATATTTCAAAATATTTTCATATATTTGACTGAAAATAATTTTATTGTATTTTTGCACAATGGTTGGACATCCTTCATTAGAAGGAGATAAATCACCACCAGATAAATCGTTGGAGAATTTACCTTCCGCTAAATATCTTAAGGGTAATACATCAAAATCATCAATTAAGACATTAACAAATGCTGCGTCAATGGACAACTGTACTTCAAGTACATCTTTAAATGAAATTAAAATTGGACCAAAGAACGCAAATTCAAGTGCCAATTTTGTTGCTGATATTAAAGTTCAATCTTTTAGGACTGAACCCATCCTGAAATTAACTTACAATTTGGAAATAATTAAGAATAAAGTTAAATACATACTATGCCATTATGCCAAACGGCGTCAAACTCTTTTTCAATATCTAATAATATTAGACCCGTTGAACGTTTATTGTTTTTATTGGTGATTATTTGATATTTAATTCTGTTTATTTGGTGAGAAAAAAAAAGATTAATTGGATTTCATAGAGTTCAGACGTGTTTTTGTGCCTTAAAAAATAATAAAAAATTTAAGAATAAGTTTTCAAAATATTTTTCAATATTTCAAAATATTTTCATATATTTGACTGAAAATAATTTTATTGTATTTTTGCACAATGGTTGGACATCCTTCATTAGAAGGAGATAAATCACCACCAGATAAATCGTTGGAGAATTTACCTTCCGCTAAATATCTTAAGGGTAATACATCAAAATCATCAATTAAGACATTAACAAATGCTGCGTCAATGGACAACTGTACTTCAAGTACATCTTTAAATGAAATTAAAATTGGACCAAAGAACGCAAATTCAAGTGCCAATTTTGTTGCTGATATTAAAGTTCAATCTTTTAGGACTGAACCCATCCTGAAATTAACTTACAATTTGGAAATAATTAAGAATAGAAGAAAACTTGCTAAATAAACCGTCTATACAAAATAGAAATAATACCGACAATACAATGGAAATTCAAAATAAACGCAAAAGACCAAACAATACTAAGGTAGATTTATTTAATTTTAACTTAAAAAATATAAGAGAAAAAGAATTATTAAATAAAATAACACAAAGCACACAAAATAGATTCTCCATATTAGGTGAGCTTTTCATAGAGGAAGAAGAGAATATTTCTGAAAATTTAAAAATATTTGATAAAAAAAAGATAAGTTCCAAAAAAGAAAATAAATTTTGCCCTTCCATATTTTTGTTCAGTGTTAACATAGAACATCTTACAGAACAACTAAATTCTAAAAAAGTTAGTTATAAAATTATAAATAGAAATAAACACAAAAGCAAGTTGTTTTTAAAAGATGCATTAGTTCATTCAGAAATGATGCAACTTCTCAGAGTTAAGAAGATCGAATCTTACACTTATACTCCAATTGAGCAGAAACGTGCAAATATAGTCCTACAAGGATTATATTATAAAACTGATTTGAATTCAATTAAAACTGAAATTGATTCATTGGTTCCTAATACGATTGATTCTGTTTCAAAATTTTCCACCCCTTTTTCTAGAAAAAAATGATTTTGATACTGGTCTATTTTTAATAACTTTACTTTCTGGAAAACATATTAATGAGATAACTAATTTGAAATTCATTTTGAATCAGAAGATCTTATGTGAATCTCCTAAGAGGAACTCTAGGGAAATTCAATGTTGGCGTTGTCAGCAATGGGGTCATATGTCACGTAATTGTAACAGACCTTATACTTGCGTTAAATGCGACAAAGATCACGCTCCTGGTGAGTGTCAATTTATTTCGACTGAAGATAATTTACCATTTTACAATAATTGCAAACAACACGGTCATCCGTCAAATTTTAAAGGATGTTCTGCTTATAAAAAGTTTTTAGATATGAAAAAAAGGACCTAAACTGGATGCTTTAGAAACAAAACATCAAATTTCTAATAATGTGTTAACGTCTTTAAATAATAATAATAATTTTGTACATAAGGGGAAATCATTTGCTAGTCTTTTTGAAAATAATTAATTTCCAACTCATCATCCTGATTTAAAACCACCTTTAATTGAAGAATTCTTAAAAATTGCAAAAGTTCTTTGCCAACCTGAAGCCCGCTCTTTAGATGAGAAAATAGGCAAATTTGTTAAAAATTACAAGAAACTTTCAAAAGAAGATGCCGTAAAGCAATGTCGGGATCTATTGGCTGAAGTAAATAAGACTTATGACCCATAATGCTTTAAATTTATTGACATTTAATGTTAGATCTTTAATCGAAGTAAGTCGTAGAAGAGATCTATTAAATATTCTAAAATTTAATAAGATAGAGCGTTCATCCAAGAAACACATTTGAGAGCTAGTCATAAAGTAAAATTTGAGAATTATACCTTTATAAAAGATCAAAGCTCACAAGGACTTGCTATTGTTTTAAGAAATTCTTTTAAATATTCTGTAGTTAATATTTCAACTTTAGGGTTTCCAAATGTTTTCATTACTATAGAAGTTTTAACTGATGGTTCAATAAAAAAATATTTACTAGGGTCATTATATATCCCTTGTAACTGTAACGCGACACAGTTAAATGATGGTCTGTCATATTTATCGAATTTCTCGCAAAATTTTGATAAAACTTTTATTGGAGGTGATTTCAATGCAAAACATACTTCTTGGGGTGATTCTATAGCTAATGCAAATGGAAATATATTTTTTAAATTTTTACAATGTAACTCAATATTTTTCAAACGTATTTCTAGTTATAGTCCGTCATATCCAAATGGGTCTTCATTTTTTGACCATTTCTTAGTGAGTACTACATCTATAAATTCTTCAAATCAAAATTTCAAAATTTCTACACTACCATCATTTTCTGATCATTTTCCTATTCATCTTCAAATCAAACTTCGATACCTTAAGTTTATTTTAAATACACAACATACTTTTATTAGTTTTAAAAATACAAATTGGAATTCTTTTAAAAATGATGTAAGTCAAAGTATATTACAAAACTACCCAACATCAGTTAAAAATCTTTCAAATTTAGAAACAAATCAGTACATTCAGGAATTTACAACAACTCTGAACTTGATTGCTAATGAACATTCGGAAAAAATTGAATTGAGGAATCGAAAATTCATAGTTTCTGATAGAATTAAGACTTTGTTTAAAATTAAATATGATTGGCAAATAAATCTAAAGAAAATTTACCATAGAACTTTAAATCGTTTCAATTCAAATTATTTATTGCTTTCAAAACAAATACAGCTGCTGAATATTATTCTTAAAAGACAAGTAGAACTTGAACAATCAAACATTTTTAAGGAGCATCTTGAAAAAATAAAACCTGGCACAACAGCTCATAAAAAGATTTATAATTTAATAGGTTATAAAAAGAATCAAACTTTTAAACATTTATCTGTTGATGGCATATTGATAGAATATGAAACTTTGAAATTGTAAAAATTGAAAAACCATTTTTGAAATATTTATAATAATCCATTTCCTAATAGAGATATCTCACAAATTGAAATAAATATTAATAATACTATTTCCAGAACTGAAAATTTTCAATATTTTTTTAACGAAAATTTTTCTGCCACAAATTCACAAAATCACACAAGTCTTGTTACTTTAGAAGAACTAGTAGTTCATTCGAAAAATTTAATTAACAAAAACCTTTCGGCTTAGACAAAATTTCCAATTTCATTTTAAAGAAACTTCCATTAAAAGCATTTGAATTTCTAACCATTATTTTTAATAATTGTTTAAACAATTCATATTTTCCTGATGCTTGGAAAATTTCGAAATTAAAAAAGAAACCAAACTTAACCGATATAAACAATTTACGGCCTATTTCATTGCTTTCAAATTTGAGAAAACTTTTTGAGAGAACAATTCAAGAGAAAATGGTTATAGGAATTATTGGAAATTACATTCCACATTTACAATTTGGTTTTAAGAATGGACATTCAACAACTGACGCTTTAATAAAATTTCAAAATGATGTCGTTTGTAATCTTCGTAAACGATTTTGCACTGTTGCAATTTCTTTAGATGTCGAAAAGGCATTTGATCATGCTTTTCACAATGGTATACTTCATGAAATGATTGAAATAGGGTTTAATCCTTTTATTATTAAATTAATTAAAAGTTTTTTTTCTGATAGAACCTTTTGCGTACAATTTAATGATTGTTTATCAGATTTTGGAAATGTTACCTGAGGCGTTCCACAGGGTTAAATTTTAGCTCCACATTTATATATAATATATTTATGTACGATTTTCCTCATAATTTTACAAATTCAATTGGTCTATTGTACGCTGATGACTCTCTTTTATATTCACATCATGAATCTCCACTTGTTGCCTTAAGACAGGTTTCAAGTCACCTTGAAAAAGTTAAAATTTTTTATGATAATTGGGGGATTAAACTTAATACATCTAAATGTGAAGCAATTTGTTTACGCAATGCTTCAGGAAAATGTAAAAATTTTGTTGTGCCAGAAAGTAAAACGCTAAAACTTTTTCTTTGTGGCTATGAAATTCCCTTCAAAGAATATATCAAATATTAGGAATCAATATTAACAATCTTCTAAAATTCAACAAACATGCCAGAATACTAAGCTCTTATTATATAAAACAAGTATTAGACCAGTTTTCTTATACGGTTTTCCTATTTGGTTTAATATTTCACCTACGGTCATAAAGGAAATGGAAATTTTTGAACGGAAAATTATAAGATGTTGTATTGGTAAAAACTTTGAATCAATTTTTAAGCGATACTCTAACATTTTTATTTATAATCAATCAAATGCTACTCCAATTGGCTTATACATATGTGATATTTTAAGAAAATTAATTTCAAGATTATCAAATCATGAAAATAATTTTATTAAAAACATTTTTATTGAACAAAGAAATTTTAGTTGGTCAAATACAAACTACCTATCACCTATTGGCTATATTAATGAAATTCCTCTAAATTTTGATTTGAATACAAATTTATCCACTAATTTTTATATAAAAAGTACACCTTGCATTCATTGAGGATAGTACATTTTTATTATCATTTATTATTTTGTTGTGATTTGTGTTATTTTCTTTTAGTTTTTAGTTTATTTTCAAGTCGTAGTTTTAAGATTATTTTAAGAGATTCACTCTCCAGATATGTTAGCTCCGGGAGCAAGAGCATTTTACTCACACTTACTTTTCATTAAAATTGTAATAATTTCATCGATTAAGCATGGTGCTGTTCAAATTTGTTGTAATTAAGATAATACTTTATAGTCTTAAGTTATTTACTATCTTGTTATTTTTATGTTTAAGTTTCTATTATTATATTAAAAAAGGCTCAATAAATATAACTTATAACTTAAAACTTTATTTGGTGAGAAGTACTATGCTCATTTTTAAATCTAAATTGTTCTTTAGCAACAATAGAATTGGTCATTACAAATTCACTAAGACGTGAATGTATTATTTTTTCAAATATTTTACTTAAGTTACTTAATAGACTAATAGGTCTATAGCTATTTGGGTTATTTTTTGGCTTACTAGGTTTGTTGATAGCTATAACCTTAGCATTTTTGAAATGGTTTGGGAAATAGTTGAGTTTGATGCAGCTGGTAAATATTATAACCAGTAATTTTAGAGCTTTGAGTGGTAGTTTCTTTAAGATCAGGTTGGGAACATTGGCAAAACCAGAAGATTTTGAGGGTTTTATTGATGAGACAATATTCGTTACTTCTTCTAGAGATGCATAAATTGCTGATTCAGAACAAGGATTTTCCTTCTTAAAATTATTTACTGTTGTATTTATTACTGTATCCACTGAGTGGTTGTAGTTCGAAGTGAGGTTATTTGCTGGGACAAATGTATTTGCCAAGACTTCAGCCTCGTCCTTATCAGATGTTATTTTTGTATTTCCAACTTTAAAAATACATTGGTTTAAAATACATTGGTTATGAATAATTATGTTTACATACATACTTTTATAAAATATATTAGTTTGGTAAATTGAAACACTTAACACCCCCACCGTTAGATTGAGGCTCCGACGAAAATAAAAGTATTTATATTACCTTTGGTGGATTACTTATAGTGGTTTCGTTACTCAACTGTGAATTTGGAATATATGTTTATTTATTTTTAAAGAAATATATGAATATAATTAATATACAGATTATTGGAATAAATGAAGTATTTATACTGAAGTTAATTATTTTGGAATTTTTGTTTTGGTACTATGTTTGTTCAAGTGTTTTTTCGTATTCTATTTGTTTTAGGTATAAAGATTAAATTTTTATGTCGGCATGTGTTGTGTTACTATCTTCTTTTATCTTTGTTATAAGACTTGGCAAGACAAATTTGTCGTATAATTTTTTTTTTTTGTATTTATAAAGGTTTTATTCAATACATTTATTTCACAATTTTCAAATTTTATTAAAAACAAATTTTCAATTTAACTTTATTACAATTATGGGATATGGTGTCATTTAAATTTTTGAAAACCAATATTCCCGGAATGACTGTAGTTATTTCTTGTTTAGTATATGTTTGCATTTTGCAATGGACTTCTTTAAAATTCAATATATATATCATTTAAATATTTATCATGAATTGTTATCAAATTTCTTTTCAAATTATCTTTAACATATATATTGTAAATATTGTTTTCTAGATCTAAGAGAACGTTATAATGATTAAGATCTACGGATTTGTTATTTTTATTAGGAAGAGGTTCAAATGATACGGCCGATAATGGTTCTTCTGAAAGTTGTGGTATTAACAGTATTATGATATTATTTTCGTCGAATGCTATAGCTAATTTAATATTTGTGTAACTGGTAAAGTCTGTAATTAGGTCTAGTTCTGTGTGGGTAAGTATATCTGTGGGCATTTCCTAACTTGCCGGAAAAAATTATTTGTCCGATGTCATCTACGTGGTGGCGTAGGAGTGATATGTCATTATTAATTTGGTATATATGTTCCATAAATATAATTTCGTCTTCTAGGGTTGAGATTCTGTTTCCCATACTATTTTTGAATTTATTCAAGTATTTTCCTATAACGTTCTGCTGATAGCTTATGTGTTCGGTAATATTCTGAATTTGGGAATTCATGAAATTGTTCACGTGAGTTAAATTATTCGCTCTATTCGTTAGGGTTTTGTCATTCGTATATAGTAGTTTCAGAGTCTTGTCTATTTGTTCCTCATCATCACTGTCGATGGCCCCTATTACTATTTTTAAACCTTTTCCTATAACGATTATATATAAGATTTTCTATTTTTTTTTAGTAGTATAAAATTCTTATTTATTGTGTCCAGTAACGATTTTAATTTAGTAGTTGAGGTTTTTACTATGTCAATGTTGTTCCTGATTATTTTTATTGTTTGTTCATATTCTGTTCATTTAAATTCAACCCAATTTCTTCCATTATTCTTATATGCTACGGCAAATTTTGTGAATTTATCAATCATAGTTAGGAACAGCTGTTTTCCCAATGAATAAAATACATCCAGATGCAATATTTCCGTGGGTTTTGAGGGTGTTTCTGTAATTTTGTAGGGTACTTTAGGAGGTTTTCTATCATATTTTTCTAATGTACAAATTTCGCAGTTGTTTATAAATTGGTTTATTCTCAATTTCAGTTTAGGATTGTAAATTTCGGTCTTCTATTCTTCAAATACAGATTGAATGCCTCTGTGGTTTTTACTTAGATGTTCCCTTTCGATCAATTTTGTCAGTTCCTCTACATCCTTTAATTTATTTATTTTTTATTTTCATTTATTTATTTCGAATTCCCATACAACAAGACATAAAATCTTATAGTTAAAGTACAGGATTAGTACTAGGTACATAGTAGTAAGGAAATTTAACATTGTGTATAATAACAATTAAAAATAATAAAAAATGTAACAAAATAAAATAATAATAAAAAAGTTTAATGTAAAAATTAGTTATTTAAAAGCGATTTAGAATAGAAAACCAATTAATTATAGAAATTAAAGAGGGCCATTTTAAATTGCATTGCGTTGCTTATGAACTGAATGTTTGAAGGTAGCAAGTTCCAAAGACGAATTGAATTAATAAAAAATTGCCATTCAGATGTTTGTGTTCGATGTCTAATTGGTATTAAATCATTTGTTCTGCGAGATCGAGTGAACGATATTCTATTAAAAAGATAAGAAGGTTCACGGGTATATACAATTTTATGTAATAAAGTCAAGGTACGTATTTTTAGTAAATCACTGAAACTAACTCCATACATTTTTTTTGAAACTGGTGTAATATGATCATACTTCTTCAGGCCGTAAACATACCTTAGTATGGCGTTATAAACTTTCTCCAATTTATTGTAACTCGTATAATCACAGCTCGAAAAAACTTCACATCCGTATAACAAAGTTGGCATTATATATGTTTTTGCAAGTAATAACCGAATCTTAACCGGTGTAAAGTATTGTGTTTTCCACAGAATTCGTAGCATAGCATATGTTTTTCCAGCAGCTGTGTTTATGTGATCAGTCCATGTAAGATTATTATTAAAAATTATACCAAGATTCTTTGTAGTTCTTACAATCTCAATTGCTTGATTGTTTAGTATAACTTCTGGTTTAAAAGTTGATTTCTTGGATTTTGGATTAATCACCAGACACTTAGATTTGCTGGGATTCAAGCAAAGGCCATTGGATGAAGCCCACATAAAAACACCGTGTAAATCCTCATTTAGTTTACTTAAGCAATCATCAATATTTTTGTTGTTATTACATATATATAGTTGAACATCATCAGCATAGATATGAACGCTGCTGTACATTAGTTGCTCTGGTAAATCGTTGACGTATATTGTAAAAAGAAGAGGACCAAGGATTGATCCTTGAGGAACACCTTTCGATATTGGCAGTGGTCGTGATATTTTTTTATTAGCAAAGACTGACTGTTTACGATCCAATAAGTAGGACGCAATTAATCGAGTAGACGACAAAGAAAATTTAAACAAAGTTTGCAGTTTCATACAAAGAATTCCATGATCAACCATGTCAAATGCCTTAGAGTGATCTAATAAAACAAGAAATAACATGAAACCAGCATCAATATTACTCCGTATTTCCTCCGTGACATCAATAAGCGCAGTTACGCAACTATGCTTAGGCCGAAAACCTGACTGTCTGCTTGTAAGTAAGCCATTTCTATTTATGTAATCGTACATTTGCTTATGTAGTAGCTTCTCAAATACTTTTGATAGAAATGGTAATATAGAAATAGGTCGGTACTCATTACTGGATTTTGGTGTAGGTATTATTTTAGCATACTTCCAGTTAGCAGGAAAAGTACTTTTAATTATGATATTGTTGAATATGAATGTGATATATGGTAACAACACAGGAAGAATAGCTTTTAAAAACTTTGGGTGAATATTATCAAATCCTACAGCATTTGACTTAACAGCTAGGCAACTCCTTGATACATCATCTTGTGTTACACAATTAAAACTAAATAGTTGACTCTGCTCAGTGATAGGTTGATTAAAAAAATTACTATTCAAAGGTACTGTTGGCAGTCGTGTGAAAGTTTCATTAAGTAATTCTACATCTATTTCCGTTGTATCTATTATCCTTGGTTTTCCAATACCAATGTCACGTATATTTTTCCATGGTTTTTTGGAACCAATTGCAGAGTTGAAGACAGATGAATAGTATGTTGATTTAGCACTCTTAATAGCTCGGTTTACTTCTCTGCGTGCGTTACAATATTCTTCATGTAGTGAATCAGTTTTGAAACGTTTCCAACGACTATAAGCCCTATCTCTGTAAGCAATTGCAGATTTAATATTACCATTAAACCATGGTTTTAATTTAAAACTAGTTTTTATAGCTCTCAACGGGACCGACCTATTGAAAATTTGTTCAATTTTGTTTTCTAAGAAGTTAAGCTGACTTTCAGCAGATAGCATATAGTAAATTGAATTCCAATCAATATTTGCTAAATCAAAAGCTATGACAATATTATCCATATGTTTAAAGTCATAGTATGTGGCATCATTCATAATAAGTTGGATCTGGAAATCAAAGGTAAGAAAAATTAAGTCGTGCTTTGAAAAACAGGACGCTGAAATCTGATCATAGAGTAAAACTTTTCCTTTATCGCCAACAAATATTATATCCAATACTGTGTTTGCTGTAGCTGAAAAATGGGTTGGAACTGTTGTATTTGTTGGATAAAGTCCAACTGTTTCCATATTATTTACTAAATAATTTTCCACTAGAAGATTTGAGTTGAAATCGCCACATATAACTATATCTTCAAATTTTACTGTTTCATTCTCCAAAGTTTTGAAAAAATTTTGCATATCAACATTGTGATGAGGTCTGTATACACAACCCACAAGAATTTTGTTTCCATGTGCTGAAATTTCTACAAAGAGATGTTCAATTTTTTCCATTGGCTTGGATTTACAATATAATATACTAGTTATTCCATTTCTAATATAAATAGCAACACCACCTGCATGAGTTACCCTATCACAGCGATATAATTTATAGTCTTGCAAATCAAAAATAGTATCAGAAACAAGCAGGTCAAACCACGTCTCAGATACACATACAACATCAACGCCTGAATTTTCAAGTATAAAGGAAAACTCGTCCATCTTATTGTTTAGACTTTGCGCATTTATGTGACAAATATTTAAACCAGTTTTCTGCTTACAAGGTACTCGAACCATATCATAAGTAACATCTTTGGAACTATACGTTGTACTACCTGTACAATTTGTCATAGAAACAAAAAAGATTTAAAAAAAAAAAAAAAACAACGCATGCATATTTAAAAGGGCCAAAAATAAAACATATTAAATGACTGAAATTTTTCAAAAACATTCCGAAAATACAAATTAAAATAACATGAACATGAACATTAGATATTCGTAGATTTCCATAATATAAACAAAGCATCAGCAAACAATGGACATCAGTTCTGGCAATAAGCATTATCATTACGAAACATATTATCAAGTTCATCAATAGAGTCGACACGAACTGGTTGATCATCTCGTCTAATTTTTATATACACTAAGCCACGTTTAGTAAATGCCGAGTGTAATTGTTGAATTTTCTTTTTTCGTATCGCCGACTGCAATATTTTGTGGTTTGTGGAAGTCAAATTTTCATTTAAATAAAAAGGACGATCTGAACCAAGACCAATGTGGTCTAAAACTAGCGTAGATTTTTTCATTTTTCGAAAATTTGCAATAGTTTTCAAAATAAAATTTTTGTCATAAGGAGAAAAAAGCTTCACCATAATTACGGCATCGTACGAAAAGGTTTTATCTTTATTGTTGTGATTTTGAAGGCGGTATATTGATTTTACAGCAGGTGTATTTATTTGCAGAAATTCACAAATGGATTGAAATATATCGAATAAATTTTCATCTGTATTGTAAGGTATGCCATTAATTCGCAGATCAGAAGCAATAATAGAATTTTCTTGGCGCTGTATTTGTGTTTTTAGAAAATGTACTTCACTTTTTAATCCCATAATTTCCTCCGCTACTGTCTCAATTTTTGTTACTCGTTGATTAATATCGATAATATCACTCTTTAATTCATTAAATCTCTTTTCAAACATACTTTCCAGGCGAGCTTCAGTTTTTTCAAACATTTCCTTTATAAGGCCAAGCATATTCTCAAATCTCTTATCAACAAGATTTAATAACTTAAATGGTGAATCATTTGTTGATAGCCTCGGTGTTTTTAGTACATTATCAAGAAGAGAGTTTTGTAATGATTCTCTACATCTTTCTGCCGTGGCTGTTAATTTTCTCAAATTCACACTGCTCTCGGTAACAACAGATTGATCATGCATACTAACACTGCTGTTGTTGTCGTCGTGGGTGTTGTTGTAACTCATTTTTACTTTAGTTATTATATTTATTTTCTTATTTATTTTTCTTTTCACAGATTGTTATAGACTGTATTGTTCGTATTTGTTGTTTTCTTCTGTGTTTGCAAATATTAAGCTTTAACTTATTTTAGATAGGTAAATAAGGCACTAATTTAAGGTACTGGGTACTGTTCTTGTATTTAAGTTTTTTAGTTTGTGGGTAAATTAGTATTAAATGATTAACAAATTATACCTTGAATTATTGGCACAAAACACTGAATTAATGAAACTCTTCAGTTCGAATTGTTTATTTGTTGTAGTTAATGTATTTTGATAGTTTTTGTATATATTTATCCACAGATTATTAAAAAAATAAAAGTTATAGAGCACAAAAAACACGTCCACTCTCTTTGAAACAATACTGCCACAAATTCTCGACAACATTTTATAACTTTGAACTCTTTATTCAAAAAAAAAAAAAATATCTCTATAGGTATTCCGGAAAGTACTAATAAATTAATCGTTTATGAGGACGGCATTTATTTGGATCGGGTGAAAATGGTTCTTCAAAATCATAATTGTGTGTTCTTTATCTAATTCTTTAACTGCTATTATTTTCCTATTATTTGTAAAAATTTTCTCATTCTTTATTTGTGCTAATGCAGAAGCGATTTTCTTTATGATAACTTGATTTTGAACATATTTATAGGGGAACCACTTTCTTTTATATAATTTTCTTGCATGGTTTCCGATGAGTTGATGTTAGCAGATTCCTTCTCAATCCTTGACAATGCATCCGCATTACTATTTTTGTTATTTTTTTTATATTTAATTTCATAGTCGAACTCAGATAACTTCAATCTCCATCGAACCAGTTTCGAATTCGGCTCTTTTATAGAGAAAAGCCAGGTCAAAGCTTATGGTCTGTTTCTATTAGGTACTTACGTCCGGAAAGATAGGGTAGGAAATATTTCGTGGCCCATACGACCGCCAGAAGTTCGTTCTCTATTGTGCTGTAATTTACTTCATGGCTGTTTAATGTACGACTGGCATAGCATATCGGGTTATTTTCCTGTGAAAAAATTGCACCAAGTGCAAAGTTGCTGGCATCTGTAGTAAATGTAAATGTTTTACTAATTTCCGGATATTGTAATATTGGGTCGTTAGTAAGAATTGTTTTTAGTGTATTAAAACTGTCTAAATATTTACTGTCTGTTATGTTTATTGTAACATTTTCTTTAAGAAATTGGTTAATGGTTTAGCGATCGAATAGTCTTTAATGAACTTACGATAATATTCAGTTAAACCCAAATTGCTTTATTTGCTTCTGTGTTTTGGGTATCGATGTGTCCAAGAAATTCAGTCTTTTCTTCAAAAACTCGGTTTTGTCTAATGGAATTTCAAATTGGCTTCCCGCAATCTCTCAAATACCAATTAAATGGAATTTATGTGTTCTTGTAGTGATGTAGAAAATATTATAATATCGTCCAAGTATACCAACCATATTTTGTTAATGTAGTCCATGAGAACATTGTTCATCAATCTTTGAAATGTCGCCGGAGCTGTCTTCAGTCCAAACGGCATTCTTAGGAATTCATAGTGTCCTCCTTCGGCACTAAATGCGGTTTATTGTATATCTTTTTTCTCTGTTTCTATTTGGTGAAAACCTTTAGCCAAATCGAGAGTAGTGAAACATTGGCATCTACCCAATTTCCCTAATATCTCGTCAATGTTCGGAATTGGAAACCTATCATCGATCGTAATTTCGTTAAGTTTAGAATAGTCAACCACAATCCTCCGCTTGGTTTTCCCACTTGCATCAACCTTCTTCGGCACGATTCATATTGGAGCGGAATAGGGTGAGTTAATATATCTTATAATATTACTGTCCATTTGAGACTCAACTTGTTTATGTATGTAAGGACACCTGTATGATTTTGTGAATGTCGGATTATCATTACTCGTCCTGATTTTATGTTTTATAGCATTAGTGAAGCTTAAATTAGAATTCTTCCGGAAAAATATATCTGAATATTTCTTTATTGTCCATAATAAGTGTTGTTCCTCTTCGGAGTTAAGGTGGCTCGTACGTATTTGTTGCATTAGTGGTCTATTTCTTATTTCCCTAAAGAATCCAATATTATCGTCATTTACCATCTGCGTAATTGACTGCATTGTTGGATTGTTACATTTTTCTTTGCAATAAATTGAATTATTATGTGGTACCACTGCAAAGTCTTCATTGCCGTTAAAAAATATGGGTATGTTATGACCATTCATTTCTATAGTATTATTTTTATAATTTATGTACGCGTTCAGAGGTCTTAGGATATCATCCGTCATAATAGTCGTGAAATTTCAATACGTAAAATTCAAGTGTTCTGTCCTGTTTGTCATGATAAGAGTGTTAATCCATATTAGTCATAAATAGTTGACGCAAATTGTTTTAAATGTTGACTTATTTCAATTATCAACACACAGAAATTCAACTACTAAGAATGCGGATAGTATCAAACGATACCCAACTTTTGTTCTAGCGTATATTCAATTACTCCTCTAATTAGCAATACAAGTGAATGAGTCAACACGTAAAGAATGCATTCGACCCATTTCACTAAACACTTACAGGTGTCGTATCTATTTTGCATTACTGACAAATACTTTTATCATGATAACTACGCGAGCGAGGTTCAGGTGACACAAAGAATTGAGTCACCCTGAGCTTGTGCTACCGACTCATAGATAGCTGATCATTATTATTATTTAAGTTAGTGTCGAGATTAATATGTACTCAGTTAATCATAAACAATCAATAAATAAGCAGTCTATTCTGTTAAATAAAAGGGGTTCTCTTAAATAAAGTAAACCTTTTTGGGTAAAGAACTCTCCCAAAAACCCTTGGTGTTTCGTTTTCTTCGGTGCGTTCGCGCTTATCATAACATGGCGATCCTGCCAGTTCCTTTACGTAAAAAGCATGAACTGCGTTTAAATAAACAGTAAATACGTGTTACCGGAAGTTGATGAAATAAATTTTAAAATAAACAGTGGAACTTTGTTAACTCTAAAATAGATGGCGAAGTGCGTTCAAACGTGAAATAATGACTAATTTCCAGAGACAGTACGAGAACTTCCTGGTAGAAAGGGAGTTAAGGAAAATATTCGGGAAAGATATTCGAAAGAAACCAATTAAGTGCAACAAACTAACACTAAATCAGTATATTGAATTTTAACACAACAAAGGCTATGGTTGTAGCTTAAGCCACCAAAATTATCTGAAGAAGGCACCCAGACCGGAGTGTCCAACATGAATAGAAACAACATCAGAACCGGTCAGCGACATCAGCAACAATTATAGCAGCATAAAACCACTACAGATAAGTCTTAGTATGGTAAAAATATTTATGAAAGATATATATGTACAAATTTTTTTTGTTGTTTTGGTTTTGTTTTCTGTTAGTGATATAAATCTGAAGTAAAAATTTCAATAATATTACAAACTTAAGCTTGCAAATCTTTTAAGCCCGAAATGGGGGGCCAGGAATCAAAATCTGACAATTCGGGTACTGTAATAAATGAATTACAGATACAACCGACCAATTTAGAGAACGTCATCATTTTTTGCTTATATATATTGATAATATTATCGGTTGTATCCTTTGTATATAAGGCCTATAGAATTTATCATAAGAATCTAATAAAGAAGTATATGGGACATCCCAGACCGGTGGTGCGACAGATTTAATTTTTTTTTTTCAATTGCGTCATTTGTATATAACTTAAATTATAGGGGTAAAGGCTATAGGACGGTATGGCATTAGCCTACAAATAATGACATGTGGAGTGATTGGGATGAAATATTTGGGAAACTAAAAGAAATAAAAGCGCAATTTGACAAGTCATAAATTTCTAAAATTTTAGTTCTTTATTTCAATTTATTACAATTTTTATTTTGTGTTCTTAATTTTAGGTCCATGTTATGTTAAAATTGTCACTATTAATATTTGTTTAAATTTTAATTTGTTTTCAAATGTATTTGTTTCTATGTATATTGATTATTATTTCACATTTCGAAGATTTTTAAATTTTACTTTAAATGTTTTTTATGCTGTTCACTTTTCAAATGTGGGCTTGCTGTTAGCTGCTTATCTTTACAAAAGTTGAAAAAGGAGTGATTTTTCAAAATTTTATATGCTAGTTGAATAATGAAAGTAAAAAGAAAAAAAAGAGAGAGCTTTTATAATTTGTTGATTATTGACCAGTGAGCAGGCATTTCTAAACATACTCCCCCCATGATGTGGTGTGATGATTACTATCTTGGTATGGTGGGTCCAGAAAATATATAACCCAGAGCAGTTTTTCAGTACAGACACGACAGCCATATTCATTTTGACAATTCTTGAGATGATGTGATCTGGTTAAACAAGTTGTGCAATAACTCTTCGTGACAACGGTCTTGTATCGCTGATAGCCGTTACTGTGTAGAAACTTTGGACAGCTTTTTTTGAGCGTGGTCAGAATCACAAGTGGCGGAACAAAAATGCCACCTTGGTCGTCTATGAGGATTTTTGGTTGTCATGTCTGGAATTATACGAAAAAGAAGTGATTAGAATTTCAATAGATAATAAATGAGATAATGGATTCAAAATAACATCACGATTTTTGTGATGGGTCGTGTGCAGGTCCCATTAGCAGTTCGTATATCGACAACTCTAGTGTTTTGGTCATCTCCTGGGTAAGTTTAAGTTATTCGACCCAATTTCCATTGATTGGGTGGCAAGTTGTTGTCTTTGATTACTACGAGATCGTTGACCTTGACATTTTCTTTTTAGATATTTCCATTTATATCTGCGATGTAGCTCTGCGAGATATTCAGTTTTCCACCTTTGGCAAAATGAATGGTCCGAAAGGTCCAGCATAATCTACGCCCACAGTTTCGAATGGTCTCGAAAGTGTAGTTCGTTCGGGCGGTAAAAATGCCATAATTTGATTTTGTGTCGGTTTTTATATAAAACACACGTTTTGCAATTGTTGATGACGTTTTTGACTAGGGGTCGTAATCTAAATATCCAATATTCTGTTCGAAGAATTCGAATCATGCGTTGATTTCCGCCATGCAAAGTTATTTTGTGTGTAAATTCGATGATCAATCGGGTCAATTTTGAATCGTAAAGGAGCAATATTGGATGGCGCTCGTTATATGTTAGAGCTGGTGATTGAACGAGACGACCATTAGTTCGAATGATACCCATTCGATCCATGAATGGATTCAAAGTCAAAAGTTTGCTAGTAGTGGAGATTTTAGCTTTGATTTTCAAATTTCGATATTCATCAGGAAACCTTTGTTGTTGGGTCAATATGATGAAGCGATTTTTGACCGAATTTATTTCATATCTTGTTATTTCGGTTGATGATATTCTGAGATGGGTCCTTGATGTTCCTCCAGAATCGTAAAACATACGCGATAACTCTATATGCGCGAGATAATGATGAAAAGCGATTTAGGGGGTCTTCATAACTTGTTGTTGTAAAGACTTTAATGGGTTTCGCTTCGATATTTGTGTTATGCAGAGATATTGGTATTGGCCATTGATTTTTTGGTAATTTTAGCCAAGAGGGTCCAAACCACCACAAGTTATTAGTTTGAAGTTCCTCTGGTGAACAACCTCTGCTTGCGACATCTGCAGGGTTTTCTTTGGATTCAACATGTTGCCAGATTTGAATTCCAACATTTTGTACAATTTCTGAAACTCGATTTCCCACAAAGGTATTCCAGGTACATGGGGGTTTCTTTAGCCAGGATAACACAATTGTAGAGTCTGTCCAAAAATATGTCTTCAAATTGGGGATCTGTAGATTGGGTAGAATCCCCACAGCCAAATTTGATAATAAGACAGATCCACACAGTTCTAACCTTGGAAGAGATACTTTTTTGAGAGGGGCAACTCGAGTCTTTGAGGCTAAAAGAAATGAGTGTACAATGTCGATATCAAGTTCAAGCCGGGTGTACAGCGTTGCTGCGTAAGCCTTTTCTGAGGCGTCGTTAAAGCCGTGAATTTCTATTTCACAGGAGGGGCTATAATTAATCCAACGGGGTATTTTGATAATATTAATGGAAGGACAATTTTTGACGAATTTTTGCCACTTTATATGTGCAAGGGGTTTTAATATGTCATCCCAATCTATTTTGTCCAGCCATATCTGTTGCATGATTAATTTTGCATCTACAATAATTGGGGCTAGCCATCCGCAAGGGTCAAAAAACTTAGCTATTTTAGATAATACTTCGAGTTTGTAAAAGCTTGTTTTAATTCGACATCTGGAGCTGTAAAGGTGAATGAGTCTGATAAAATATTCCATTTTATCCCGCGCGTCTTTGTTCCAGAAATTTCAGATAAGTTGAGCCAATCAACTGGTAAAAGTGCTTGATTTGGCAAATCCTGGATAACTCGTGGGTCGTTGGAAGTCCCTTTCATTAGGTCAAAACCTGCTGATTTTAAAACGGTGGTGAGTTCTTTTCTGGGTCCGATGGCATCTGTCAAGGTGTGACCGCCGGCTAGAACATCATCCACATACATGTTTTGTTGTTGAAGCTAGAGGGTGTGCCGATTTTATATCTTCAGCGAGTTGCAAAAGGGTTGTGATGGCCAGGAATGGGGCACAAATGACTCCGAAGGTAACGGTGAGTAGTTCAAAATCTTCGATAGGATCATTTTCAGAATTTCGGAAAAGGATGCGCTGATAATTGGTTGGGTCGGGTCTATTAGTATTTGCCGGTACATTTTTGTGATGTCGGCGTTAAATACGTAACGGAAAAATCTCCACTTTGATATCAGCAGAACAAGGTCTTGCTGAAGAATGGGTCCTGGATATAAAATGTCATTAAGACTATTCTTGTTTGACGTCGGGCTGGAGGCATTAAAAACCACTCTAAGTTTTGTGGTCAAACTGTCTGGTTTTATTACTGCGTGATACGGCAGGTAATAATTTGGAGCCTTATTTATATCCGAGGGAAAGATTTTTCACATATGTCCCAACTCAATGTATTCTAATATGACCTGATTGTAATGTTCTTTAAGGCGCTCCATTCTCAAATACTGAGCCATGGCTATGTTTCGAGAAGTTCCAATTTCTTCTCCTTTTTTAAAGGGCAGGGTAACAATATACCTTCCCATGTCGTTTCTACTCGTTGTAGATTTGAAATTGTTTTCACAATATGTGTCCTCATCTGACCTCACAATTTGTTTTGGGGTTTCCTCCACCTCCCAAAAGCGTGTGAGGATTTGGTCAAGGGACGGTCCATTATATAGTGAAATAGTGGTTGAGTTTTGTGTCGACTTTTTGATTGGTCCCCCCACAATCCAGCCAAATACTGTTTTTTGTGACAAAAGGGATCCAATTGATTTCATAGGTGTCTCCATACAATAAATAGAGGGTCCTAAATCGAGGCCAATTTAAAGGTCGACAGGACGACTTACGAAAAAGTGAGGGTCTGCAAGTTCTAATTTAGCAGTTTCACTTAAGTGATGTAAATCCAGCGTTTCTGGCGGTAACTTAGAAGGAAGGGTCTTGAGGACTGGTGCAAACACTTCTAATTTAAAACTAGGGTCCGCCCGAGAGCAAATATTCAATAAACAGGCTTTGCTAGAAGTTTCGGAGACGTTCTGATTTAAACCTGTGACGTGAACTAAATGAGGCTTAGTTGTCAGCTTTAAGCGATTTTTGAACTTATCCGATATAAATGTTGATTGAGATCCAGGGTCGATGATAGCTCTTGCCTCGAATCTCTGTCCTTTTGTTTCGATTTGGACGATGGCAGTCAACAGCAAAGTTTCTCGATCCAATGCGTTTGGTGAGGATAGTTTGTCTTTTTGTAGGGTCAAGGATGTGAGACTAGGAATATTTGATCTAGGAGTGGACTGTATATTGGATGCTTGTGCTGCGGCGCTCGTACTGGGTCGGTCATCTTGTTGATTCTGATGCAAATTGAAATATTGGGACTCAGTTTAACAGTTTTTCCTAAAAATTTGGGGCAAGATCAAAGGTAATGTGACTCTTTACAATGTTGACATGTGGTGACTTTATGTTGAAAACTATTATTTGGCTTAGAGGCAAAATTATTTTTGGGTCGGTTTTCAGATTGTGACAAATTGGTTTGAAAGGAGTGGACATAATTTCTCTGGGAGCATATTTTGAATTTTCTGGTTTGGGCTGACTAAATTTGTACTTTGAAGATTTTATATTTCCGACTGATTCTAAAGTTTTGAATTTATGGGTCAGAAATTTGTCGATTCATTCCACCTTGGAACTTCTGGCAATCTTCTCGGGAATTTTCAAACTCTTGCACGAGTGATCTGGGAAGCTTTTGTGAACAAATAAATATTAGGAATGATTCCCACGTTGTTGTGTCAATGCCTAATGCGGCTAGAGATTGCCGGGAATCATTAATTGTTCTTTGAAATTTTTTGATTGAAGCACCAGAGTCAATAGAGGCGTGTGGTAAATCTAAAATAATTTTGTACTGTTCATTTACCTGCATCCATTTATTTTCGTAGCGGTCCACCAAATTTTTCCAGGCCAGAATAAAACCATCGTTGGTTACAGGGACGTGAGAAATTATATCCCTGGCTTCACCTCCTGTTTTTTGTTTTAAATGAAACCGTTTTTCAACATTGCTAACCCTGGAATTATTTATATAGATGGCTGTGAAAAGATCCCGAAAACTATTTATAATCCCCAAAAAAGGTGTCTGTATCGCAGGGTGGCAACCTTATGAATGAAGCCTCAGTATCTAGGGTCGAACTTGATTGGCGTTCTGGTTTTTCAAAGGTGGGTGTTGAATATGCAAGAATTTTAGCGTTTATTGAGGACAGACAATTTTTATATACAGACAGGGTCTTACGATATCGGTCCCGTAATTTTGTTTTGTAAATGGGTTTATCTTTCTCCTCGTCTGAATCCCTACACTCCTCATAACATGTGTGTGTGTTAGTAAACATGTTAACATAGTTATTTTTTCGTTTACATTGGCCATGAAAGTTGGTGCGCTCTTCTTTGTTTCTGTAATTCCTCTATGTTCTAACTCTGCAGAATCCTTAATCCCTCTATTTGTCCGCCTCAGGAGGTTCTTCTAACACTTAAGTTTTCACGGTGGACATTTGTCACACCTAGATTTGTTGGGCAAACAACCATTGGTGTACCTGTTGCTTAGCTTTTTTCTGTACACTAGTATTTACACATTTTCTTTTTAAATTATAATGCATATTCTGTTACTTACTTTAATGCCATTATTATTTATTTTTTATATTTATTTAAAAAATTTTATTTGTGATAAACTGTGCTGTGGAATTTTCAAAAAATTTCTTCCCAAATTAGAATTTTTGACAGTAATAATCAGAAATAAATAAAAACAATGTATACAACGTGTATAAAGGTGATAGCATATACTTCTTAATATAGCTGTTGCTTCCGATTTCTTTACAAAATGCAACCCTGATTTGATTGTTAAAACAAAAATACAGTGTTGTATTTTTCGAGCTGTCGCCACTGTTTACGCTGTGGCTATAACCTTAGCATTTTTGAAATGGTTTGGGAAATAGTTGAGTTTGATGCAGCTGTTAAATATTATAACCAGTAATTTTAGAGCTTTGAGTGGTAGTTTCTTTAAGAGCAGGTTCGGAACATTGTCAAAACCAGGGGATTTGGAGGGTTTTATTGATGAGACAATATTCATTACTTCTTCAAGAGATGTATAAATAGCTGATTCAGAACTAGGATTTTCCTTTTTAAAATTATTTACTGTTGTATTTATTAATGTATCCGCTGAGTGGTTGTAGTTCGAAGTGAGGTTATTTGCTTGGACAAATGTATTTGCCAGGATTTCAGCCTTGCCCTTATCAGATGATATTTTTGTATTTCCAATTTTAAAGTGAGAGATTTGATATTTTCCCTTTCCTCGCAAGTTCCTGCTTATTTTCCAGAATGATTTATCACCTGGTTTTAAATTGGATAATAATTGACACCATTTCTTATTGCGCTCCGAATTAATACTTTTATCAATCATGTTACTTAGAAACTTAGTACATTGATTATAAAAAGTTTGCTCGGCTATATTTGAAGATCGTTGGCTTTTTCTTTTAAAGCTTCTTCTTAATTTAATATATTTCACAGTACTTTCTGGTAATGTGTAATTATTTTGTTGAGTTATTTTAGGTGTGGACACATCCCTTGCTTCGAAAACTACATTTATAAATTTTTGGATTTCCTGATCAATAACTACCTTGGTATTCTATATATCCGAATATAACGTGATTTTATTGTCTAAAAAGTTCATAAAAATGTTCCAGTTGGTTGCACTATAATCATAATAATTGAGGTCAACCTGCAAGGCCATTGATCTTTTAAGTGTACATATAATGGGGCGATGGTCTGATGGTATTTCGTAATCCATTGTTTTTACGTCTATATTTAAAGCGGAATTGCTTAAAATAATATCGACTGTGGATGCTTAGCGATTGTGTTGATGGAGGAATAGGGTTGGACTATTAGGATAGTGAATGAAAAAATTGCTTGATTGCTGTAGGTTGTTGAGTGCAATTCCTGCAGTATTATTTGAACGGCAATTCCAAGAACAATGTTTGGCATTTAGGTCACCAAAAACTATAAATTCTTTGGTGGAAGGTGTTAGGTTCAAGATATCAGCACAGAAGTTATGGGTATATCTTGGTGAATATAACGAAGATACAACGATAGGTCTATTATTTATAATAACTTCAATTGAGATGTTTTCGATTGATGATGTGTTTGATATAAAGAGGTTTTTATGAGCGACAGATTTGTGAATTAACAGAGCTACTCCTCCTCCTCTTGCATCTGTTCTGTCACTTCTATATAAATAATAATTTTTAAAATAGGGTCTATGATTTTCTGAAAAAAATGTTTCATTCAAAGACGCTATTTTAATATTTTCTCGTTCAATTAGTATCTCAAATTGTTTTAATTTAGAAAAGTTTGAAATGCCATTAGCATTCAAGTGAAGCATTTTGAATTCGTTTAAATTATTAGTATAATCCATGGGCGTATTTTACCATTGACATTACAACTTTGATTTGTTGAACTTTTGAAGTGCACCTATGCAAATCATCCATAGCTGTAGTGAAAATATCAAAAAGCTCATCAATGCTAAATAAATCGTTGTTTGTTTTCAGCTGATTAGCATATGTAGCTTTACTGTTATTATTGATGTTATTGTTACAATTTGTGCTGTTGTTTCTTAAATTAGGGAAATCTCCCACATTAAATTGAAATGAGTTATTTTGTTGTTGTCTGCTTTTATTCGGACTTTTAGAAGTAACTCTTGTTCTAGTTTCCAAATAGAGAGAACGTAACGGACAGTTGATATCGTTTGCAGAGTGATCAGTTCTCTCTTTTCCTTGTTTTTTGCAATTAAAGCATGTAAAAACAGCTGGTCTTTTTTCATTTGTGTTAAACGGACACACACTTGTATGATGTTGTTCTGCACATATCATACATGCAGCACTACGATGACAATGTTCACCTCCATGGCCATACATTAAGCAGTTCCAGCATTGAGTTGGTTTATTTCTGGATCTAGATTTGTATTTTTTCCAGGAAATTATAATATTTGAAATTGTTCTTACATTTCTTAAGGCAGTTGGGTTAAAATTTTTACGTACAAATTGAACTTTGTAAACTGCATTGTTGTTCGAACTGAATTTGGTGACTATTTCAGCTACGGAAGAAGGGGAGAGGTTGTAGTTTTTTAGCTCTACGGTGATGTCCTCAGTTTTTATACGGGGTAAACCGTGTAAAAAAGTGGTGTATAACCTATTATCTTTGAAGTCATAAGAGTGAAACTCCAACTTACTCTCTTTAAGAATTTGCTTGTAGCATTCGTACATTTCTTTACTTGGAGCAAAAATTTTAGTACCAATTGAAGTACGTTTGAAAATACAATCTTTACCAAGTAGTTTTTGTATTTCTGTAAATGAGGCGTTAGCTTCAACAACAATAGGTGGAGGTTTGTGTTGTTTAACCTCGTTAATATTTGATACAGGAGTTACGTCCATATCATTAAGGCCAGCAAGCAGGCTAAATCTGTTGCTTGAAGTTGACGTGATGTTCGGGTTAAAACCCGGAGGAAGTTTTGTCATCTTCTTGTTGGCAAGGAGCTTTCTTTTGGATGAAGATTTGGCCCCTCGGGCCATCGCTAGATTTTTTATTCCTGTTTTAAGCTGAATTGACTACCACGTGAGTTCAAATGAGATCAAGAATAGGCAATTGCAAAAACAAAAATATACACTTGTTATTAATTTTAAATAGTTGTACTCTAAGCGCTTTAATTATTTACACGACCGTTCGTAAAGAGAATTAGATTCGAACTGTCTGTTTTGATATAAAAATATAAAAGGTGTATAATAAAACCCATAGCTTGTGATTTGTTTTACGTAAGAAAATTATATTCAAGACTACTCAAGCCAGGGCCGAAGGAAGAAAGAAAAAATTACTATTGCTGGCACAACAAAAGGCGGCCAAGAAGGAAGAAGCAAAACAACGATGATGAACAATATGAAGATGAGATGCTGGATAATGTAGCCGACATGTTGGATGGGGAAGATTCGAAATTTTTGCAGTCGAAAAGAGACACAAAACAACGAAAAGTAAACATGCTGCTGGTGATGATGAAAGTAAACATGATGATATTAAGAATTGTTTCCGTTTTGTGTTTGCCAATGATAAAAAGCTTGACATGACTCTTTTCATAATATGTACGTCGCATTTATCATTCAATCAACGCCAAAAACAACAATTTCAACTTGGAATGTATAACTTGTTTGTGGGCTTTGAAGATAAAAAAAAATGTTAATGTAGATGCAGAGAAAGAAAACGAATTGAAGCAAAAGAAGTTGGAGGCTCATCGTCAACGTTTGTTCAATTTATCGGAAAAGGAACGCAAACAACATAAAAAGTTGGCTGAGTTGAAAAAGGAGTTGGATGAGACAAGAGCCAATTCTAAGGTTTTGAGTGAAATTTTGGAGGGTTTTGCTGATGCTTGTAAAAATTTGTTTTAAGTAAGACAATTACATACAATACTACTCAACCCAGGGCCGAAAGGAAGGAATCACAAATGACTATAGCTAAGCTAACCATTAGTCCAGTTGCTGGTAACGAAACTTTTCGCAAGTTGAATTGTGGTATGGTATTATTGCTTTTGATTATGACTTGCATGTAGAGTGCGTGTCAGTGCTTCTCATCGTAATTTGTCTGGTAATATTCCCATCACATTGGGTACTATACCGTTAGCTTCATAAATAAAACATTAATTTTATACTTTTTTATTCCTATAAGTAGACGGACTTGTACATCTTGGAATGAAGTTAATGGCGGATTCAATTTTGATAAAAGTAAACAATAGAAGCAACCAAATCAATACGAATAGAAAAAATGTAAGTTGGTGCAATTGGCGTAATGGTCAGAGTGAAATTATGTTTTTAATTTAATAAAATATGTGAATTATATTTTCAATAGCTCTAAAGCAAATAAATCTTAGTAGGAGAGAACGATCATTAGAAGGAATGGTAGCACAGAAGCCCATCAATCCTTAATTAAACAAATTTTAATATATGTATAAGAGAAGTATGAAATAAAAAAGTATTTGTAGACTTCCACCGTTGTAATAGATGGCTTCAAACGCGTAAAGAAAGTCGAAAGTAAAGCCAAAACTACAGATGGCTAAAGTTAAACCTCTAACTACAACATTAATTCCTTTTTATTGCTTTAATTTAAAACTAGCATTTAATGTAAATTTTTAATTATCTTTGCATCTATGCAAAAATAAAACGAAACTACGGGCATTTATTTCAAAACTAAAACAAAAGAATGGTTTATTATTTGAAAAACTTATTTGATGCTTTAATATAATGAAATGTATAATTTTTTTTGAATTTTTCGATCTAACTGCACAACATAGATTAAAATATAAAAAAAAATTTTCAACTGACGTAAAGCACATTTAGCAGCAATACATTTGGCAATCCGATATTTTCTACCGAAAAACTTGTACGGTAACACGAACACGTCGGCCATCAGTTAATTTTTCGGGTTTGCTGAAAATTAAAAATTTGATCATGTACAAGTTAAATGTTAAAGCACAAAAAAATAACATAAATGCAGTTTCAGGTTCTTATCCAAGTAGTTCCCTTATTTGCAATTTTGGCACCGAATTGTTAAATTGTTCAATTTCAGGACGCATCATATTATATTAAACCAACCACACAGCATCTAAAGACATATTCTAGACTAAAAATATCGCAACAGAAATACCTGCAACAGACTCGAAAACATCACCTAATTAATGCCTTTGGTTTTTCAACGTCTTCATAATATTAACCTCTTTGTTTATACTATAACCGTTTTTCGTATGAATACGCACAAAACGATCAATAGCTTCGTTACGACCTGAGACAAGTGTCTAAAATATTTGTGGATTTCATGCCTTACAGCTATTACGCAAATATGGTATTGTTAACTAAAGCAGATCTCAAATCGGTTAAGGCTCCAGGTGAATGCTGCCTAGGGTCTTCATACAAAAGCCAGAATTCTAAACACAATCTATTGGGAGTATGAGGCATAAATAATGGTTTGCAACAAGTACGATCTGCCGCGGAATTTATATTTCAAAGCTTGTTCAAATTTCGTATAACCCAGCGCTTTTTCACCATTGGGTGTATAGTGTAGCAGTGGAGATTTGGACGAAGTCCAAGAGCCATAAACAGTAACAATAGTCAGGAAAAGTACTACTAGGTTCACTAGCTTCTTTAGCATCATATGCTATACTCCAAATAAGGTTTCAAAGCAATCGGCAACAGATTTATCTAAACTAGAACTAAAAATTAGTTTTATTTATTTGCAATATATTTTATTTATATTTCGAGTTTTAATGAAATTACCTGGAATACTATATTTTTTTTTATAAATTTATTTACTGTAATGTATTATGTTAATAACATTCACTTTAATCACATTATTATTTTGCTAGCAAATATCAATTATAATGTAAATCTTATTTACACACTTATTTCAATTTGTAATACAATTAACTGAAATAAGAACGCTTTAATTTGCCCACAGAAATTTCAATTTGTGACAATGAATAAGCAGAAATAAAAAATAAAAAAGTATACAACGTGTATAAGGGTGACAGCATATTATATTAATATAGTTGTTTCATCTGAAAGTCGTTGTAAAAATATTATGAAAATTTCTGTAGTTCACAAACAAAAATGTAGATGTCGCTAGTGTGTGTCTAGACTGGTTGGACCACAGCCTAACACAGTCGTGCCAACTTGACAGCTGTCAAAAAAGTAAACACGAACCGTATGGCTTTGTTTACCTTTTTTTTCTTAGAATTGCTCTAACAAATTTGAGAAAGAGATTAAAAAATAAAATATACAAAATATAATGTGTGCAAGTGAACAGCTACACATGTTTGTAACAAGCATAAAAACAATAATAATGGAAAAAATAGTGAGTATTTGCTATTGATAAACATTTAAAAAACATTAATAATATCGTATTATCTGTTTTGATATAAAAATATGTATAAAAGGTGTATATTAAAACACATAGCTTGTGATTTGTTTTACGTAAGACAATTACATTCAAGACTACTCGAGCCAGGGCCGAAGGAAGAAAGCAAAAATTACTATTGCTGGCACAAAAAAAGGCGGCAAAGAAGGAAGAAGCAAAACAACGATGATGAACAATATGAAGATGCTGGATAATGTAGCCGACATGCTGGATGGTGAAGAATGAAGAATGATAAAAAGCTTCATATGACTCTTTTCACAATATGTACGTCGCGTAAATCATTTAATCAACGCCAAAAACAACAATTTCAACTTGGAATGTATAACTTGTTTGTGGGCTTTGAAGATAAAAAATGTTTATGTAGATGCAGAGAAAGAAAATAAATTGAAACAAAAGAAGTTGGAGGCTCATCGTCAACGTTTGTTGAGTTTATCGAAAAAGGAACGCAAACAACATAAAAAGTTGGCTGAGTAAAAATAGGAGCTGGATGAGACAAAAGCCAATTCTAAGGTTTTGAGTGACATTTTGGAGGGTTTTGCTGATGCTTGTAAAAATTTGTTTTAAGACAATTGCATACAATACTACTCAACCCAGGGCCGAAAGGAAGTAATCACAAATTACTATAGCTAAGCTAACCATTGGTGCAGTTGCTGGTGACGAAACTTTTCGCAAGTTGAATTGTGGTATTGTATTATTGTTTTTGATTATGACTTGCATGTAGAGTTCGTGTAATGCTTCTCATCGTAATTTGTCTGGTAATATTCCCATCACATTGGGTACTATACCGTTAGCTTCATACATAAAGCATTAATTTTCTACTTTTTTATTCCTGTAAGTAGACGGACTTGTACACCTTGGAATGAAGTTAATGGAGGATTTAATTTTGATAAAAGTAAACTATAACAAAATCAATACGAATAGAAAAAATGTAAGTTGGTGCAATTGGCGGTATGGTCAGAGTGGAATTATGTTGTTAATTTAATAAAATATGTGAATTATATTTTCAACAGCTCGAAAGCAAATAAATCTTAGTAGGAGAGAACGACCAACCATTAGCAGAAATGGTAGCGCAACCTACATATTCCACAAAAGCCCATCAATCCTCAAACAAATTTTAATATATAAGAGGATGAAATAAAAAATGTATTTATAGATTTCCACCGTTTTTAAACATGATGTCCCCAAAATGATGACAATGTGTGCTCAATTTATGAAAAGTAATATATAGATCGCTTAAAACGCGTAAAAAAAGTCGAAAGTAAAGCCAAAACTACAAATGGCTAAAGTTAAACCTCTAACTACAACATTAGTTCCTTTTGATTGCTTTAATTTAAAACTAGAATTTAATGTAAATTTTTAATTATCTCTGCATCTATGCAAAAATAAAACGAAACTACGGGCATTTATTTCAAAACTAAAACAAAAGAATGGTTTATTATTTGAAAAACTTTTTTGATACTTTAACATGAAATGTATATATTTTTTTGAATTTTTCGATCTAACTACACAACATAGATTAAAATATAAAAAAAATTCTTTAACTGACGTAAAGCACATTTATCAGCAGTACATTTGGCAATCCGATATTTTTTACCGAAAAACTTGTACGGTAACACGAACACGTCGGCCATCAGTTAATTTTTCGGGTTTGCTGAAAATTAAAAATTTGATCCCATGTACAATTTAAATGTTAAAGCATAAAAAATAACATAAATTTGGCAGTTTCAGGTTCTTATCCAAGTAGTCCCCTTATTTGTAATTTTGGCACCGAATCGCTAAATTGTTCAATTTCAGGACGCATCATATTATTGTAAACCAACTACACAGCATCTAAAGACATATTCGAGTCTAAAAATATCGCACCTGCAACAGACTCGAAAACATCACCTAATTAATGCCTTTGGTATTTCAACGTCTTCATAATATTAACCTCTTCGTTTATACTATAACCATTTTTCGTATGAATACGCACAAAACGATCAATAGCTTCGTTACGACCTGAGACATGTGTCTAAAATATTTGGGGTTTTCATGCCTTACAGCTAATTACACAAATACGGTATTGTTAACTAAAGCAGATCTCAAATCGGTTAAGGCTCCAGGTGAATGTTGCCTAGGGTCTTCATACAAAAGCCTTATCAAATAATCCAATACAGCATCACCCAGAATTCTAAACACAATCTATTGGGAGTATGAGGCATAAATAATGGCTTGCAACAAGTACGATCTGCCGCGGAATTTATATTTCAAAGCTTGTTCAAATTTCGTATAACCCGGCGCTTCTTCACCATTGGGTGTAGTGTAGCAGTGGAGATTTGGACGAAGTCTAAGAGCCATAAACAGTAACAACAGTCAGGAAAAGTACTACTAGGTTCACTAGCTTCTTTAGCATCATATGCTATGCTCCAAATAAGGTTTCAACGCAATCGGCAACAGATTTATCTAAACGAGAAATAAAAATTAGTTTTATTTATTTCCAATATATTTTATTTATATTTCGAGTTTTAATGAAATTACCTGGAATACTATTTTTCTGTAAATTTATTTACTGTAACGTGTTATGTTAAACACACTCACTTTAATTACATTATTATTTTGTCAGCAAATATCAGTTATAATGTAAATCTTATTTTACACACTTATTTCAATTTATAATACAATTAACTGCAATAAGAACGCGTTAATTTGCCAACAGAAATTTTAATTTGTGACAATGAATAAGCAGAAATAAATAATAAAAAAAAATATACAACGTGTATAAGGGTGACAGCATATTATATTAATATAGTTGTTTCCTCTGAAAGTGGTTGTAAAAATATTATGAAAATTTCTGTAATTCACAAAGAAAAATGTAGATGTCGCTAGTGTGTGTCTGGACTGGTTGGACGGTGGCCGTATCAAACACACTGGTGCTCGGCTTCTTATATGTATACAGCAAACGAAAACAAAAATACTCACCAAAGAGTAAAAGTAAACAATTTCATTCAGTCTTATGAAAGCTTTTGAACAAAGCACGTCTATGTCGCATTGTCTTTTGAAATTCATATATATTTTTTTTGATGTGTAAACATCTATACGCGCAGGGGGGTAAATTTCTATTTCACAATACAATCACAAAAACAGCGTAACTCATATCGGTGTGAGCTGAAGCAGATAACGCTGTGTGACTTATGATTGTATTGTTGAAAAAGTTATGATATAACATTGTTTTGTTATTCCACTTTTTTAAAAGCGTCATCTATTATCACTTATACACGTTTATATTGGGACATTTTTAACGTTTACAGCAAAGGGTTGTTGAATTAGCTGAAACAGTTTTTGCTATAAGTGATACATAGATGACGCTTTCTGTTTGATTTTAAAAAATGACATAAAAAATCTTAAATTACTAGATGTTTGCACATCTTCCCTGTGATCGGACTCACATGATTTTTTTAATAGGTACACAGAGAATATTTGTTTAAAAGAAACCAAAAATCTTAAGAAAATTTCGAAGACTTGATAAACTATAAATTAAACATTTTCTATAAATAACATACGTCGCCTCCATTTGACATAACTTTTTTTATAACAATCTCATCTTGTTATATACAGTGGAACATTATGAATTCAAAAAAAGTTATGTCTTTAATGTTTTTGCTAAACATTGCCAAATTTAACTATAACTATAAGTAAAGCGAATATGGGTGTGAAAACTATCAAACTGCATGAAAAAACCGCATTTAGGTTTCTAAATATGAATAATAATAGTCAGAGGGCGATTCAAATCTGAATGAAAAACTGCATTTAGAATTGTGACTTTGTTAAAAAAAATAGTGTTGCCAGTACACATTTTTCTTTATCTGGTAACTTTTTTAAATAAAAAAAATGTATAGTGTCTTATTAGGCTTCAATAAATCATAATGTTGCCATCTCTACCAAATATATTAATAAATAACGAAAAAGTCGGTAAATCTGTTAAAATAACTGGAAAAGAGTTACGAATCTGCTAAATAATCGGTAAAAGGTCGGGAATCTGCTAAATAATGAGAAAAAAGGTTGATGAATCTGTTAAAATAATGCTAAATAACGGGAAAATTCAAACTTAACGGAATACAAAAGTGCTGCCAAGGTAAAAAGTATGAAAAAACTGCATTTAGGTTTGTGACTGTGCTAAAAATAGTGTTGCCAGCACAAAAAAAAACAGTGTTGCCACCCTAAAAGAACTTTATGTGCACATATGTACTAAAATCGTGGGCCAGAAACGCCATAACACTACTACTATCCATGTTATGGCAATAGACTGAAAGATATATGTAAGGATTAGTTTAAAATTCTGCAAGGAAGATTTACTTTGTTTTTAAATAAAATTTTTAATAAAATGTCAGTGCATTACCTTAATAAATTCATTTGGTGATTGCGCATGTATTATCAATATATTTATGCGCACTGAACTGCAATCATTACGAATCGATTTAAGAAACTGTGTCAGCGTAGTTTCACACATTTGTATTTCTTGTGTATTATCCTCCAACATCATAAAAAGTCCATCAATAATATCAAATACATAACCATATTATTTTCTGGTACAGCATTCACAATCAAAATCCAGGATATAACATATTGTCGCACAATATAATTCTTTACATAAATGCGTTCCTAAAGAAGAGGTATTATAAGCTTCTATATTAAAAGTTTGTGAAGATTCTATAACAATATCTTTAAGTAAACGATCCAACAGGAATAGGCCACAAGACGCCAGCAACAAATAAATCGGGGAAGGGTATAATTAAGGGACGTGCTACCACGTTATACAAGGATTACACGCAAAATACCGGACACTTAAATCTTGATCGTTTAAACAATTGAGAATGGGAATAACGAATTCACTGACATATTTTGAAGAGGTCCTAAAGGAACAACAAAAATTAACTTGAACTTTTAATTTAATTAATTACTTACCTTTCCTAAACCTAAACTTGTAGCCGCCAAACCAATTGAACCTCCCTTTCTTTTATTAGAATCCCGGGAGGAGGCAGTCATTGGACGAAACCTCTATAAGTTTTCGCGTTTGGGCAGTTATTTTTCATATTAAACTCTAAGCATTCTGTGTGCGATATCACTTGAATCGTTTAAATAATCAGCTTTTTTTAAATATATATGTATAAGCATTAGCTTTATTTATGTCTATATTTTTGTTTATTTTAACAATTTAAGTTAACACTTCACAATTAATTTCACTTTCCGACAGCCAATAATGAATAATACCCGGTAATTCACAAATATTGCTGTTTAACGAAAAAAATTTAAACAAGAGAATTAAATTCGGCTGTGCCGAATCTTAGATAGCCTCCACCTGAATATTTATATTCTTGGTCAAACTAATGCGAACCAATTTTATTTCAACTGTAAGAATAAGGTTTAGGTTGGCTGGAACCGACATTTATGTTGACAAGGACCTCAACGTAGAACGACAACAAAATAAGCGTGTTATGCTAAAATTGCGCCGATATCTCACTTCAATAAATCCACTGTATAAAATTACAATTAAGGATGATCGAATAAAAATTGCCGATAAATGGATGTGGTGGAACCATGAAAACAAGCTGACCTGAATTTACAGACAACGATCTTGATTACAACACCCTACTTCGGATGCAAAAAACTAAATAAGCAAAATAGCCCATTAACATCAGCAACTATACATGACTTTTCCTCAACTTCAATAAACGCATTTTCACATAAACAGTCTAACCTGCAAATAACTTTTTGGAATGTGCACGGGATAACAAATTTTTTCAACGAATCATCATTAGCGGACTCGCATATCATCTGTATATACGAAACCTGGTCAACAACGCCCTTTCAAACTAACCAAAACCCCTGGTGCAATTATGATGCGATGTCACAACAAGCGATAAAGGAAAGGTCTACTGGTAGAGCTAGTGGTGGCATTGTATCGTTAATCAAAAAAAATGTAGCATCCAGTATAGAAATAGATAAAACAAACTTATGGATATTTAGTCATTATTATAGTAATACTTTTAATTTTATTCTAGGTACACTGTACATCAAACCGAATTATGATACTAATATTGCTTTAGAGTTGCTTCAACACCTAATTGATGAATTGATCGTTAAATTTGCAGGTTGCCCAATAATAATTGGTGGCGATTTCAATGCCAGAGTGGGCGTAGAGGGTGCTCAAGAATTTTTAGCCGAACTGGAATCGAATCTCATGCCTGAAAGAAGCTCTCTTGATCAAATTTTAAATTCGCGTGGCAAAAGTTTATTACAATTCATGGAAAATAATGGCTTCATCCTGCTTAATGGCTGCACAATCGGTGATATTCCGGCAAATTATATATTTTCTAACAAAAATGGCAATAGTGTTATAGACCTAATTTGGGTTAATATCGCCACCATTCCGTTTGTCAAAAATCTAGAAGTGCTTTCAATTGCAACTGGTTCGGATCACTTCCCTGTCACCTTAAATCTTGAATTCCTATCTGAAACTACCAATAACAGTAATGCTTTTGCAAATCTTTTTAGAAGAACAAGATTAAAATGGGACATAAATAAGGCTGATATATTCACATTGCAAATAAGTAGTTGTCTTGAGAATCTAAACACAAATCAAACATTTACATCCCAAACCATTGATCAACAAAACGACTTCATTATAACCTCTATACAAAAATCTGCTCAAGAATCGGAAATGGTTACCGTAAATTCTGCCTCCCCTCCAACCCATAGTTCTAAGCCATGGTTTGATTCTGACCTTCGGGCTTTAAAGAAAAACTTAAACAACGCATTGCAATCGTGCAAGCGACAACGGTTTTCATCTGAAACTAAGATAGTCTATATAAATTTAAAAGTTGCGTACAAGATCATGGTTTCCGCAAAAAGAACTGAATATGAAAATCAGGTCAAAAACAAATTTTTTAATGTCAAAAACACAAAAGATTTCTGGAGTCTTATTAAACGCCACAATCAAAAACCTTTTGTTACCAACCCCATACCCAGTGCTGTTTGGAAAAGCTTCTTTGAACAAATTTATTTACCCCGACCAAACAGTGATCTTATACTATCGGGAAACTCTGTCGAAGCGTTAGATTCGGAAATTACAATATTTGATATTAAAACAGCAATAAATAAAATCAAAAACGATAAAGCACCAGGCGACGACATCATTACAGCAGAGTTTTTTAAACATTTGCCGTGCCAATGGATTCATGTTATACATTCTTTATTTAATAATATCCTTTTGAATGGCTGTACACCGGAATCTTGGTCTCGGTCTATTCTTGTAATGTTTCACAAAAAAGGAGATATTAACTCCCCTGAAAACTATAGAGGCATCGCCTTATGCAACACAATCTTTTTACACATATCCTAAATGATCGTCTTTCTCTATGGGTGGAACAACAAAATATCATACCTGAATCTCAAAATGGCTTTCGAAACAAGAGATCATGTACTGACAATATTTTCTCATTACAAACAGCATTGCATCTGCATCTGCGTCTTAAACGAAATTCAGCTTACGGATTGTTTATTGATTTCAAAAGGGCTTTTGATTCCATTATACAAACACTGCTTTGGCAAAAACTACACACACAAGGGGTAAGCTCACGCTTTATAAAAATTCTCCAATCAATTTACGACAGTGCGTCTTTCGTGATCAAACTCCCCTGTGAAGATTCAGACCCAATTTTTGTAACCGAAGGTGTTCTCCAAGGGGAAATTCTCAGCCCTCTTCTTTTCATAATGTTCGTTTCCGACCTTGAGAAAGAATTCAGAAATGAAAATATTGAAGGACTCAATATTGATGGTTTACACGATATCTTAATGCTTCTCTTTGCTGACGATGCTGTGGTTCTAGCAAGATCACCGGTTATTCTCCGCAAAATTCTAAGGGCACTTGAAAGCTACTGCGACAAAAACAAGCTCGTTGTAAACGCAGAAAAAACTCAAATAGTCCACTTTAGAAGAGGGGGTAGAGCCACAACTGAAAATTTTTTCTATAAAAGTCAACAAATTTCCATTGTGAAGTCTTACACATACCTAGGAGTTAGTTTTTCAAGCTCCTCTCTAGGCAAATGCGCGGCAGAAACTGCCATAAGAAAGGGAAAAATGGCACTCGGCTCGGTTCTACAAACAATTAGCAAATTTAAGTCTGACTCATGGGAAGGACGTGCAAAACTATTTGATAGTACTTTATCCACAACACTTTTATATGCATCGGAGGTGTGGGGCTTGCGATACTGTGATTCACTTGAAATAGTTCAGACAACATACTTTAAGCGCTTGCTAGCACTTCCGCAGGCTACACCTAATGCATCTCTAAGGCTTGAACTGGGTCTTGTGAAAATATCTTATAAAGTCTTTAAGCGAGCAATCGACTTCATCATACGAATACTCCAAATGGATGAGTCTCGATACCCCAAGCAATGTTTCCTTCGCCTCATATATCTTCACACAAATAGCAATTCGACAATTGAACTTAACTGGGCTACGCAACTTGATGGCTTTCTTCAAGCAGTAAATATGTCAAACTTGTGGGAGTCACCAAACTCAGCAATGTGGATTGAAAACAGAAAAGTGGTACTAGAACGCTTTCAAATATATTTAAAGTTTATGGATGTCTTATATGTTTCTAACTCAAACGCCATGAACTGTAGGATATTGAGATCACTCGAAGATAAACCCGCCTTGTACCTCTTTAACCGCAAGCAATTTTATATGGCAAAAGTCATAGCCCAATTGCGGCTGTCAACAATTCATTGCACTAGATTTTGTATTAAGGGACAGATCTACAAACTCGGAATCAATAATCTATGTACGCTATGCAACCTGCACAAAAACGAAAATTTAGAGCATTTCATGTTTGAGTGCCCCATATACTCCTCAGCTCGAAATCACCACCTCAGTTACTTAATTACAATTTTCAGGGACAACAAAACACTAATTTTTAACTGTACTGATTCGCAATCAACTAAAGCAATATACTTTTACATAATCAATAGTCTTAAAATCAGATCCTTTATTCTTAATGAATAACACTTTCTTGTCTTCATTTCATTGTTTTTATACATTCATATACATGTATATATATATTTTATTTTGCTGCTCAAATACTTTCCTTAACATTACCACATAAGACTAGATACATACATATATAAAAGTAAATACCAAACCTCCTTCTGTTACAACTTTTAGTTTATAAGCAGAAGTAAATAAATATTGTATTGTATTGTATAAGGTTTAGAAAATATATCGATTTAGCGATAAATATTTTATTTATATTTTTCCTTGTTTTAATATAGGGGCACTTATAAACACAATTTTAAGAACAGCAAAATGTGTTAATACAGTAAGGGCCATTATTAAAACTTGCCAATAGCTAAAGTTTGGATGTTATCGGGCAGATTATTAGTTTTTCCTTATTACAACTATACTTTAAGCTAAAAGTAACCAATAAGCTAAAGGGAAGATATTGTTGCCTTTAACTTTTAACGTGAGCTTTATGTATTTAATGTTGCCACATTTTCTGATCTATGTAGAAGAAATTCACCAAATTTAGTTTTGGAAATAAATTTATTTGCATATATTTAAATATATGCTTGTATATTTTTTAAAAAGTTTTATTACACATTTACAACAATTATGCAACTTATAATAAAGGTTTTTAGTTTTTGTTCTATTGTTTGTTTGCGAACAAATAAAGGAACGTTGCCACTACGTATTTTATAAAGCAATTCATTTGGTCAAAAGTAATCGGTGTTTCCTTTGGTGTTGCAACAATATCAAAAATATTAATTTTATTTTACTGGGAAGTTGTAATAGCGAAAAGAAGTTAAAGGTAACTTTATTGCTCACTTTAGCTAAAGTTACCTTTAACTAACATTTACTTTAAAGGTAAGTTGTAATAATGGCCCTAAGTAACTCCAAATATATTACCATATGTTCCTGAAAGGGTTAAGAGGTCGAAATATATATCAAAATGGAGATATTGGACCCAGCTTTTATTCAGTTTACGTAAAAGCACACATGATATATGTCTATTTATGAGATAATTCCATTTTTAAGAAAAAACTATTACAAAAATACAAAATTTGAAATAGGCCCATAATGAGTTAACAAAATTTAAATTTCAAAATATGAAATAAAAGGCACTCAAGTAAGCTTTCATATGATATAGATACATCGCTGAAAGGAACAAGTCTAGTTTAGTGGCTATACCCCGATTTTTTAATTTGTTTGGAGGGGATAGGGGCTTTTTGGTGTGATTTCGGAGAAATAATTTTTTTTTCGGTCGTACCTATTTTCGGAGTTATGGACCGACAAACTTTGACCTTGATTTGTACACAACTTTGTTAATTATTATCGGATTTCAGCAATATATATATCATTGGAAAGCTTACTTGAGTGCCTCTTTTGGTATTTCAAAATTTTAAATCCATTCACTCATTATGAACCTATTGATTTTTTCGTATTTTTTACAATTTTTTTTTTCGGAAACGTCCCATTATCTCATAAAATTATCTATGTAATGTTGGAAAAAATAATAATATAATAAGTAATGTTATAATTCCAACAAACAGGAAAAATGTTTTATTTGCAAAAATTTTCATAACAGGCCGAATAAATAAGAGTAGAATAAAGTATAATATATTAAGGGTTAATTTCGGGAAAGAAATTAAAAAGTGTAGGTAAAATCCCTAATATCTCCGGCCCTAAGAGGGCTAATAGGTCAGAACATACGTTGAAATGAAGCTAGTGGACCCAGCTTATTATATTGATCATTTTATGAGAAAATGGGACGTTTCCGAAAAAAAATTTCAAAAAATACAAAGAAATCAATAGGTTCATAATGGGTTAATGGATTTAAAATTTTGAAATACCAAATGAAAGGCACTCAAGTAAGCTTTTCAGTGACATATATTGCTGAAATACGATAATAATTAACAAAGATATCTACAGACCAAGGTCAAACCTTTGTCGGTCCATAATTCCGAAAATAGGTCCGACCGAAAAAAAACTATTTCTCCTAAATCACACCAACAGCCCCTGTCACCTCCAAAAAAATTAATGCATGTGGGGAGTAGCCACTAAACTAGACTTAAGCCAAAAAATAAAATCGGAGAGTTGGCCTTAAACTCCACTTGTTCCCGTAAAAATAAATAAATAAATTTATTTAATTTTTTTTTAACAAAATAAAATATTTCATAGCACTAATTTCTCTTAGATATCTTGTTATATTGTCAATACTATTTTTGTTTTGTAGCCAACAAAAATAGAAATTATACATGAAACACATAGACGACAGCGGCTACACGAACACACGATTAAAAATGCTGCTGGCTGCAATTGTAGTCAGCTACTTATTTTTTTGAAAACGACAGCAACATATGACAACAACATAAACAGCTGTTTTTATACAAAAGCATTTTTATTTCAGTAGTGCCAATTATATTTTTTCTACCTTATTAAAATAGAAAAACATGCATGATTCTATATAAACTTGACTTAAATATAGAAATACTTATTTATAATGCATTATAATAACGTAAAAATAAATAAATAAATTTACTTAACCGCGTCTGATTATTAATTAAATTTTTTTTGGATTTCATTTTGCGATTAATTTTTTCAACAATATAAAATATTTCATAGCACTAATATCTTTTACATATATTGTTATATTGTCAACACTATTTCTGTTTTGTAGCCAACACAAATAGAAATTAGCCTAAGTTGACTACAGCAGCCAAAGTGTTCGTGTATTCGTGTAGCTGGTAGTTGGTGTCAAAATAATCGTTTTCATATAAACGTGTGTATATTATTTTTGACAGGCTGTAGTCGTGTAGCCGCTGTCGTCTATGTGTTTCATGCATTATTCTATGTTGACTACAGCGACATAAGTAGTCGTGTAGCCGTGCAGCTGTATTGGTGTCAAAATAATCGTTTTCATATAAACGTGTGTATTTTTATTTCTGATAGGCAGTAGTCGTGTAGCCGCTGTCGTCTATGTGTTTCATGCATCACGTTTTCCTTCCAGTACATTTACGTGGTCTGGCATCTCTAGTTCTTTTCTATCTGAAAATGTTGTAGAATTAAATTTTTGAAGTTTTTTCTCCAATTTTTTTTCGTTAAACAGCAATATTTGTGAACTCCCGGGTAATATTCATTAGAAATTTGGTTGGCCTGTGTATTTGGCTGTCGGAAAGTGAAATAAACTGTGAAGTGTTTAATTGTTAAAATAAACAAAAATATAGACATGAATAGTTAAAGCTGCATACATGTACATATATTTAAAAAAAAAGCTGATTATTTAAATGATTCAACTGATATCGCGCACAGAATTGTTAGAGTTTAATATGAAAAATAACTGCCCAAATGCGAAAACTTATAAAGGTGTTTGTTGTCCAATGACTGCCTCCTCCCGGCATTCAAATAACAGAAAGGGAGGTTCAATTGGTTTGGCGATTACAAGTTTAGGTTTAGGAGAGGTAAGTAATTAATTAAATTAAAAGTTCGAGTTAATTTTTGTTGTTTCTTTAGGACTCTTCAAAATATGTCTGAATTCGTTAGTCCCATTCTCAATTGTTTAAATGATCAAGATTTACGTGTCCGGTATTTTGCGTGTGATCCTTGTATAATGTGATGGCCCGTCCCTCCATTATACCCTTCTTCCCCGATTTATTTGCTGCTTAAAAATATTGTTATAGAATCTTCACAAACTTTCTCAATCTATAAACTTTTATACCTCATCTTAAGGAACGCATTTATGTAAAGAATTATATTGTGCGATAACATGTTATATCCTGGATGGTTGTCGTTTTGACTGATATTATTGATTGACTTTTTATGATGTTGAAGATAATACACAAGAAATACAAATGTGTGAACCTACGCTGACACAGTTGCTTTCATCGTTTTGTAATGATTCCAGTTCAGTGCACATGGAAGACATTATGAATGTATTGATAATACAAGCGCAATCACCAAATGAACTTATTAAGGTAATACAGTGACATTTTGTTAAAAATTCTAGCTAGAAACAAAGTAAATCTTCCTTGCAGAATTTTACACTAATCCTTATATGTATCTATCTTTCAGTCTATTGCCATAACATGGACACGGCAGTTTCTTTTAATATTTGGCTCGAATGTTTTAGTTTATGCTACTCTACCATGTCAGGAATATATTGTTGATAATATGAAGAATATTAAGGAATGTTAAGTATCCGTAAATACATCTCACACACGGTTCTGTACAAACAAAGATAGCAGTATTTGAATGGATATATCATTTACTCATCAATTTTCCAAATGAAGTATATAAGTTTTGGCAGAAATTGTTAATTCGCATCACTGAAAAGGTAAGCTTTGATATATAAGTGTTACAATAAATTGTTTTCTTTAAGAAACTACTGATTTAATAAGGCCCATTACCGGAAATTTCTATTGAGTTTAGTCAATTTATGCAGTGCTAAGTTACGTACCACTTTGAGGGATGTCTCGAGTGAAAAGTCAGCATTGTCTTTATGTCTATTGGCTCAAAGTTATCAACACGTTTCGGAATTAGTTATATATTAGTAGTTTTTAATGTTTATTTATAATTTTGAATTTTTTGATTTTTAATACCTACAATCAATAAATAAAAAATAATAAATCGTGTTTCATTATAAGGAAGCGTGACCATTGTAGTGGTAGTGAAAATGTGTTTGTATGTGTCACACCGATAACGATTGAAGAAAATAAAAAATTTTAGATTTTTTGCTCGCATGACGTGCGATTTTGATGTGTGTAAATCGTTGATCGTCCTGCATAGTCTCATTTTTGATGTGACTTCGAAGCGAATGGATGTAAAAATGTGGGAAGAAAAGAAAAACATATTAGAATTGATAGAAGACATGGAAATACCAAAAGAATGATAGAAGAGCTATGCGGTAAGAGAAAAGCGTCATGCACACATCTGTACATGAATTTGACGTGTATACTGCCCTTAATATATGAATAAAAATATCTCATAAATATTAAATTACTTGTAGTTGCACCACTTTATTAAATCGATCCAATCAGAAAATTAAGATTTTATTAATATTATTACATTTCAACATATTTTAGTTGTAGATACGCCGAAAAATTAGCATAACTAATATATTCCCTTAAAACTAGGAGTAGTGATATTGATCTCAAACCAGAGAATTCGAGCTATTTCTATTAGGAAATAATATAAAAAATTTTAATATAAAAATTTAATTTTTAAATTATAATTTTATTTGAAACCAGATTAACATCAACCTTAATTATCATAGGTTTATTTCATCTTGCCTCAGCCCGCTCCTTAGGATGAGCTCTTTTGCGATTATGATGCATAGCATATTGGCATTTACTTTAAATGTTTTCGGGAAATGAGGACACTTATAGAGATCTCCCGTAGGAGTGACGATATGTGGCTTAAGTCTAGTTTAGTGGCTACTCCCCGATTTTTAAAAATTTTTTTTGGGGTGGTTAAGAAGAAATATTTTTTTTAGCGGTCGAGCCTATTTTCGGAGTTATGGACAGAGAAAGCTTTGACTTTGATTTGTACATAACTTTGTTACTTATGATCGGATTTCAGCAATATTTGAAAGCTTACTTGAGTGCTTTCACTTGGTATAATAATAATAATGAACTTATTAATTTTTTTGTATTTTTACAATTTTTTTAAGAAAACGGCAATATCTCATGTTTTGACCTCGATGTATGTTTTGACCTCTTAGCTCTTTCATGACCGGATATATTAGGGATTTTACCTACACTTTTTACTTTTTTTTTTGCGAAATTAAGCCATAATATATTATACTAACATTCTACTCTCATTTATCTGTTCTATAATGTTGGTATAAACAACAACAAAATGGAAGCTGGGTCCACTAGCTTCATTTCGATGTATGTTTTGACCTCAGCCCTTTCAGGACCGGATTTATTAGGAATTTTACTTTTTACTTTTTTTTCTTGGCGAAATTAACCCATAATGTATTATACTATTATTCTACTCTTATCCGTCCTATGAAAATTAAAAAAAAAATCAAGTTTTACCCACTAATAACTCCAGCAGCTAAGGAGCTACAAAGACATTACGTACATCAAAATGAAGCTTATGGTAACTGCTTTTATCGCGTTTTAGTAATTTCATACATTAAATACGTTATTATGGAGATAATGCCACGTTTTACAAAAAAAAAATTGTAAAAAATACTAAAATATCAATATCAAATATCAATGGATTTCGATTTTTGAAATATCAGATAAAAGGCACTAAAGTAGGCTTTCCAGTGATAAATATATTGCTGAAATCCGATCATAAGTAACAAAGTTATGTACAAATCAAAGTTTTGTCGGTCCATAACTCCGAAAATAGGCTCGACCGCTAAAAAAAGTATTTCTCCAAAATCGCCCAAAAGCTCTTATAGCCAAAACATTTCTAGCCCATGTGGCCAAATAAGTATTGTATACTTCACAAATGGCCAAAAAGATTTTAAATTGACATATGACATAATTGATTATGTAAATAAAAGTCTTCAAATTGTATTTTAATATTGCTAATTTATTAATATTAATTAAAGTCTTAGGAAAATATAAATTGTGCTTGGTTAATTACGAAGAATATATCAGACAGAAAAAAACATTCGATAAAAAGTAATGTCAACTGTTCGCCTTCCAAAAACCCGCAAGTTGACAGTAGTGCCAATGTCTACTACACTACAGTTCCTCCCCCAACAAGTAGTCACCATACCGCTTTGGAGCTTTTCTCTGTCGTGTAGGTCGTGATAGTGGTGTACACAGTTCATCTGAGGTGACTGAAGATAATGCTTGAGTATTCGTATCTGGCAGTATATATTCACTTGAAGAATCATCTGGAGTATTGTCGCTTTCACGTTCCTCGGTATTGGTTGCGGATGAAAATTCTACTGGTAGTGGTAATATAGATTCTTCAGCATGTGTTGAACTTCCTATTTCAGTTAAATTTTCACCTCTAGCTGTTGTTGGTATTTTTGAAAATCGCTTTCGTAATTGGTCAATATGTCTTGCCTGAATATTTCCGTTTGCCATGATTTCGTAATTTCGAGAGCCTGTTGTTTGAACAGTTCCAGGCAACCATTTTTCTCCTCTCCCAAAATTTCGATACCTTACATCATCACCTGTTTTTAAACTTTGTACTGGTTTTTGGATTTGTTTTTCGTTGTTTTTATTGTTTGCTGGGGTATGTGATCTAATAATAATCTTGAGTTTCCTACCCATTAAAATTTCAGCTGGACTTTCGCTCGAGTTTACTGTTGGTGTTGTTCGAAGTCGCAATAATATGTTTTCTAAATTCTTATGAATATTGGAAGATGGCAATTTCTTAAGATGATTTTTCATCGTCTGTATAAACCTTTCGGCTTGACCGTTCGATGATGGATGATACGGTGCTGTGCGAAAATGTTTGATATCATTTACCTTTAAAAATGCTTCAAACTCGTGTGAAACAAAATTTCGTCCATTATCGGACACAATTGTATCCGGTATACCATGTGTTGCAAAAACGTCTCTTAACAATTCAATAGTCCTTGCCGAATTTATATTATTTGTAATTTTCACTTGCCTGGCTGTCAACTCGATGTCTTTGTCAAGACCCGGCCACCAAAAATAGCTTCGCGCTGTCGCCTTTATTGCTGTCATGCCTTGGTGTACTTCATGAAGCATTTCTAACAACTTTGAGCGCAATTTCTCTGGTATAGTAACTCTAGAGACCCATAACAAACATCCTCCATCTATAGATAATTCACTAATTTTACTGGAGTACGGCTTGAACTTATCTGATTTATCAGGAAAATCTGAGTATTTACGTTGAATATGTCTAAGAACCTCAGATAGTATTGAATCCTTTCCTGTTGCCTGAGGAATGTTGTATGATGTTACTAAAAACTGGTCTTCCACTTCACCAAAGTATATTTCGGGAATATCTGGAACTTGAACTTCTTCGTCATCTAAAGGTAATCGACTTAGCGCATCAGCGTTCTGGTGTTTTTTCCCTTCACGATATTTGATATTATACTGGTAAGCCCCTAACATCAATGACCACCGTAACACTCTAGGTGATATATGTTGTGATATTGGCTTTGTTGGATCAAATAACCCCAAAAGCGGTTTATGATCCGTTACTATGGTGAATTTTCGACCACTTAAAAACTGGTGAAACTTTTTTATGCCATAAATTATTGATAGAGCCTCTTTATCTAATTGAGCATAATTTTTTTCGGCTGGCTGTAGTGTCCTGGACCCAAAAGCGATAGGTGCCTCTATACCGTCCGGCATTATGTGAGCCAGGACTGCCCCTATACCATATGGTGATGCGTCTCCACTTAAGGGTAATTCTTCTGAGTAATGTACTAAAAAATTTTCGGATTGAAGTACTTTTCTCGCCTGGTTAAAACTGAATTTTTGTTCAATTTCCCATTTAAATTTTGCATCTTTTTTCAATAGCCTGTAAAGAGGTTCTAATAATTTACCTTTATTCTGGAAAAATCTGTCATCAAACGTTATTTAGCCAAGAAATGCTTGTAGTTGTTGTTTATTTGCTGGTTCAGGTGCCTGCGAAATCGCTCTGATTGTTTCATCTGTTGGACGGACACCCTGTTGATTTATAGTGAACCCCAAAAACGTTATTTCGTTTACCCCAACAATACACTTAGATTTCTTTAACTTTAATCCTGCTTTTTTTATACGCTGAAGTGTAGTATTTGTACGTTGCCACATTTCCTCGATATTACTGCCACCAATCAGGCTATCGTCAAAATACAAATTTTGGTTTGCATAAGCTTGTCATCATTAGGTTTACTGGTTGACCTTTGTAGTCACCTAGATGTTCATCAAAAACAGAATTAAATTTTGAAATCTCACCTGGTATTCCCGATTCAATTTTGTGTACTGAACACTCTATACGAATTCCAAAATCTTCAAACCAATTTCTTCCCAACAGTGCTTGACCATTACCACTAACCACCAATAACGTCATATTTTTGTTGTAACCTCTAAAAGAAACCGGTACTTCTATTGCTCCAACCATTTTAAGATTGGCAATGGATACCCAAACTCCTAATTGTATTTGACTCCTTTTCAATTTATAATGTTTAAATTTTTCAATGAACTCCTCGCTTATGATTGAATATCCGGCCCCGGAATCTATTTCCATCTGTACTGGTCGCTGTTCAATCATCGCCGCTTTTTTAATTGCTGGCGAAGAACTACCGCTCATCGATAAAATGAAATCAGTGTTTTCTTTCTTTTCCTGGTTATCACCAATTTGGTTCACTGAACCCTTTGGTTTTCTAGATTTGGACTTTGTAATGCAAACCCTTTCAATGTGACCCCGTTTCTTGCAAAAATGGCAGTCAACATCTTTGAATTTGCATTTTTCTGGTTTGTGATTACCACCACATCTATAGCAATTACGACCCTGGTGTTTGTCATTTTTGGCTTTTGTTATTTTGTGAATTTCTTGTTGATTCGCTGGCATTTTTAGAGCTGTTAGATTTTTTTGAGCTTCTTCACTGGCTATTGCTTCATCCTGTGCAATTTTTAGCGTTAGCTTGTCGTTTGACAACAACCGTTTTTGTAAATTTTCGTCATGCATACCACATACCAATCTGTCGCGTAACATCTCATCCAAATCACTGAATTCACAAAACTGGCTTAGTTTCCTAAGTGCTGCCACAAATTCTGGTATTGATTCTCCTTCCTTCTGATTTCTGCGATAAAATTGAAACCGGGTTGGATTGTAGGCAAAAATGTTTTGATAGCAATTCGATTGCCATGTTGTACGTAAATTTGTCATCTAAAATATCCTCTGGTGTGGCAATAGATTTTAACCATGTGTATGTATCTGGGCCACATGATGACAAAAAGATCGCCTTTTTTAATTTTCTGGTCCTCCACCGCATTTCCCATAAAGAAAAATTGCATCTGTTCCAAATACACCTGCCAGTTTCCATTTGCCACCACAAATTGACACAATTCTCCGTATTTCGACGTCATTTTCTTTATTTGCAATGCTTCTCGATTTTCTGGATTTTTCTCTTTACTGGAACCACTGGTTGATTTTCCTTGATGATCCTCGTCGCCACTTGATATAACTTGAATCAGTTATGTAAATAAAAGTCTTTAAATTGTATTTTAATATTGCTTATTTATTAATATTAATTAAAGTCTTAGGAAAATATACATTGTGCTTGGTTAATTACGAAGAATATATCAGACAGAAAAAAACATTCGATAAAAAGTAATGTCAACTGTTCACCTTCCAAAAACCCGCCAAGTTGACAGTAGTGCCAATGTCCACTACACTACATAAATAACCTTTAAGGATTATTTAAGAAAGTATTTGTATAAACATTGTTAAAAAACATATCTAAAAATTTTACTATTAATATCAATTTCGGTTTTATTAAATACATAATTTATTTTTTTGTATTATCTATGTATCTGTTATGTTTTTTGCATTTGAAATAGTCACAAAAAGGAAAATGCACAATATTTCCACACGCAACTTGCGCACAAAGCCTAAAAAGTGGCTGTAAACGTTGCGTATCAAGATCTCGTTCAGGTTGTACATTGGCAATAATAACCTTTAATTCTTTAACGACCGCGACCTGCAATGAAGGATCTAGTTCAGCAGCTCTTAGGAAATCTTTACGAGCCTCTCGAGGATTGCTCTTCGCCTTAACATTTAGCGGATCTAATTGAAATATCTCATTACAATGTTCAATAATCGTTGCAAAGAAAACGGCACTGGGCATAATTTTATATGACGGAAACTTCCCATACTTCCAATTTAAATTTTTTACCCATGGGTCCAACCAAGGTCCGAGTTGGGATATGAAATCTGACCTTAAGGAAACAAATAAATCCTTGAATTATTGATTTCATGAAAAAATATTACGCTGACTTACCCTTGAACCTACTTTTAAAGGTATGTTTACGTGGCGAAATGGTACTCTTTTGCACTAAAGCACCTTCAATGTTCCATTTTAGTTTACAATTCAATATATTTATTATTTATTACTTACAGCAAAAAAAATACAAACAAGTTTATCAGCAGTTTCTAATGTTTACAAAACTATATAAACAGACCTTAAGTTGGCTGCAAATCAGTGGCCTGTGTAAAAAAGTAGTTAGCCACATGTAACCGTAACGTAAAATGTCAGCCTTTTTTTTACATGGAAAGTATTGGGACGTTCCGGTAACATTCGGTAACTGTTCTAAATCATTTTCATGTAAAAAAAAACAGCTGACACGTTATGGTTACGGTTAGAAAACATTGACCTTTCATATATATTATAATGCTATGAATGCATATATCTTTTTATATATTCTTTTTTTTTTGATTTGTATATTATTTTATTATTTTTTTAATTTAATTATTTATTTAAATTTACATGGTTTTTTTTTTATATTAATAACTGGGTAGTTTATCATTATTTGCTTTTGGTGTTGGTGAATTTTTACTCCTTTTATATTAACTATTATATTATTACAACACCGACTACAAAAACAACGAGTCCAGATATGACAAAAATACAACATTTAGAATAACAACAAGAACAATATAGAAACATATATTTTCCAATTTTTTTTAACCTTTTGAGTGATCTCTCTGGACCTGTTAAACCGATTTTATAATTTTTCAAACAAAAACCTTCTCATGATGTTAGTAAATCACTCTCACAAAAAAAGAGCGCCATAGCTATCCCATTGAGGGCTTGATCGTGACAAGAACAACATAGACAAATCATATTTTACTTTATTTACTTCTTCATCCAATTCTCGGAACCTAATCAACCAACTTGGACGATTTTAAATAGCAAACTTCTCAGGATGTTAGTGAATCATTTTTTATGCCAACGAGCACCTTAGCTGCCCGATGGAAGCCGTCATCGTGATTTCCACAGACGGACATCGCTATATCAATTCCGCTTGTTACAAGGATCACAAATATATATATTTTATGGGGTCCAAAAATTATTACAAACGGAATGACAAACTTATATATACCCTCTGCACATTGGGTGGAGTTTGTTACTGCGAAAACCAAAGCTAATGCTTCCTTCTCTATCTGGCTATAAGACTTTACTGCAGGTGTCAACGATCTCGATGCATCAGTGCCATCTGCATATTCATAAAGAATACATTCCCCCAATCCACAATTTGCGTCAGCAGCTGCAACAATAATACTTTTTGTTGGATCATAGTGTGTTAACAGTAATTTCGACGAAAGTACGTCCCACAACTTTAAAAAAAATTTACTATGATTTGTGACCAATACCACTTTACATTAGTTTGTAGTAATTCATCCAGAGGGCCTCGAAGAGCTCGCACATTTTTAACAAATTTGTCATACAAATTTATTGCATAAAGGAAGGAACGTAGTTCAGTAACGTCACTTGTAGTTGAGAAATTACCCCTGTATCCTGCAACCTCTGCAATTCTACTTCCACTAAATTTTGCACCGCAAATGCCACAGGACGCTTCGGATGGAAAACTGGTTCTTGATTTGGTTTGACTGTCAAATGCGCCTTCTATTTCGTGCACAACCCAAATTTTTCATCGGAGATTTGCCTGTTGCGCTTTTGACATTTGTTTTTCACATTTGTCGCATTATTTTCATAAAGTTTTTGAAACGTGATTTCCAATATGATGGATATGTCGGAAGCTCTATCGAACTGTAGTTCGAGCATGGTGTTATTGACTTCAACACTAATATATTTTCTTAGTGTGTTGTAGCATGTAAGCTAGGTAATGGTAAGTGAAAGGTCAAAATTTCTTGCAAACGTTCGTAGCATCAGCACGCATTTAGGTTCCGGCCTCTATTTCGTCGGCAATTGGGGAAGGATTCTTGAACTACAATGCTTGATGTTGTCTACTTTTGTGCTACCAGAAAAAATATTTTAAAGAATGCGTGCATTTTTAAAGAAGGGGAAAAAAGAAAGGAAAGAAAAATGAGGGGAAGAAAATTCACTTAAGGTGCTATTACATGATGTGTTTTTTACATATGTACTGTCAAATTTTCCCACAACAAAAGTTGTACACATCGTGTGATACATATGAAACATTGTTTATGTACAATACATGAGGAAAGTCACATGTACATCTTTCAATTAGAACAGGTTCTATTTTTGCATGACAAACATATGAAAATACAACACTGCTTGTGGCGAAAGAATAACAGAGTAAATTATAAAGATTAATATTGAAAGAAAAATAAATTGATAATTAACAATTAACAATTAAAAAATATATAACTTTTTTTTTAAAAATAAATTTTTGTAAATTCTCAAATTAAATCAGCTGTTGTTAACATTTAGAGGTTATGTCATACGGAAATACATATGCACGTGTGATAGCAAAAATTATGAATCGTATGTAAAAGACAATTTTGACAGACATGAGGAATTTCATATGGGTAAAAAAAGTGACAGTACATATGTAAAAAACACATCGTGTAATAGCACCTCTAGAGGGGAAAACAAGTATGTATGTTGCTCGCATATGTATTGATGTTAAACATATTTTTACCCGCCCAACCACGACTATATAATAAAATATCGGTAGTACTTTATATGATCCCAAAATTTGTCACGTTTCACCTGAAATAGTTTGTTCTTATGTTCGATAAAATTCCCGTTTAGTTTTGTTGGGACATCAGTTTGATAATCAGAAAGCAAACAAACAAATGTCCAAAAAACCCCAGGTCCTAATGTACACACCTGCATCACTGTCACACTGGTAACTTGTCAATTTGTGCTCGGCTAAGGCTCGCGGGCATGGGCGGTGGTTCGTTGCAGTGATACTAGTGTCGAAAGTGTGACGAAAAGTTGTACCAGTGCAAAAATTTTGTTAGTCCTCTGTCTTTCAAGTGGTAGACTCAGCTGTTATATGTCTACCTTTTCCCTCCCCTTAAACCATGGTAACTCACGTTGCGTTTAATTAAGCTACCCCTATCAGTACATCATCATCATTCAACACTTACCTTTAACTTTCTACTCAGCCATCCCTAAAAAGGAACAATTATTAATTCTCAATTCAAAATAATGCCTTTCTATTTAAACAAATTATTTTAGTACAAATTCAAATGCTTATAAATTGATTCTTATTGGTATTCTTACAGTAAAGTTACTTATGATATTTACATTCAATGTTTGTTAATGAAAAAAAAAAAGGTTCAGATGATTATATGCGCTATGGTGAGGTGGTCTTACTTTATAAGGTACAATATAATTTTCTAAAAGTAACAAGAGTGCTAAATTCGGCTGTGCCGAATCTTTGATACCCTCCACCTCGGTTTGAGTATTGATGATAAATGTAAACAAAATATTGGAAAAATATGCATGCATTTCCTATATGCATGCGTTTCCAGTTATATGACATAACTTCTCGTTTAATTTAGTTTTTGCTAATTAAATAGCTCGCCCTAACCTCCATTGCAAAGGTAATGGTTGTGTAGGGTGGCTATATGCATTAAATCTTGCTTTTTTGGCTTTTAACTGGCCAAATATTTCTTCATTGCGGCCATATATGAAAAAAGGATTAATTCGTGAATGCACTGAAAAGCTTAATGAGGATCTCAATATAATATTTGAATGGGCTTCTTCAAATGGACTTTACTTAATTCCAAAAAAATCAAAATGTTTAGTTATAACTCAAAGAAATCAAACCATCCCTATAGATATTCCAGTATCATTAGGTAATCAGAATATTGAAATTGTGGAATCTGCTAGGAATCTGGGAATCATTTTTAATAAATCGCTCACGTGGAACAATCAGATTATTCTGCATCTGGAAAAATATTTGTAATGCTAAGAACGTTGTACCCTATACAACATCTTACACCTTTAAACATTCGTGTGCTTCTCGCGAATACTTTCATTATGCCGAAGTTACTATATGGTTGTGAGATATTTGCTTTTTGTGAAAGTAAAAGGAGGTTATTAGTAGCTTACAATGCGATCCTATGTTATGTGTATGGTATAAAGAGATATGATGGAACTTCACTATATTCTAAGTCTCTGTATGGAGTTGACCATGTGGCCTTAATGAAAATAAGATCATTAATTCTACTTCACAAAGTAATATACACCAAAGAACCATCTTATTTATTTGAACGCCTTCAATTTGCACGATCCAATAGAGGAAATAATCTTATACAATTACGATATCGAACATTAATCTCTAGTTGGCAATTTTTTATAAATACCATATGTCTGTGGAACTCGTTACCCAACAATTTACAAATAACAGACAACGCTTTACAATTTAAAAATGAATTGTTTAAAAATGATTTGGTCTCTAATTTTCAACTTTCTTAATTATTGTTTCATTTGTGATTATATTATATATTCTATACTCTCCCACTATGTATTAATTTTTTACTTATATTTTTATACTTTTGTAATTTAAAATTATTTTTATTTTGATTGTATCATTATAAGATCACATACTGCAATTAAAAAGATTTATATCTTGTTGTATGTGATATCCACATTTAATAAATAAATAAATAAATATAGGTCGGATGGAGTAACAAAATAATAACCGAAAAAAGCTCTCTCAACTTTTTTTTTCAAAAAAATATTGCCATATTTGGAAAACATAGAGAATAAATTTATAATTATAAATAATTAAATTAGGGATGCCAAACGCAAAAAATCAAATATCGCAAAAATTTTACATAAAATAATTTGTTATCTTTATTTTCTGAAGAACATCAAATATTCATCCAAAAAAAAAATTGTGAAAATTTATATATAAATAACATTCTCATCAAATTACGTTTATTTATGTAACAATTTTTATGTTCGCAATTCTTAAATATCATTTGAGGTTTTATAAAATTCATTGAATTTAAATTAATGTTTTCTGTATTCCGATTCTGTAAATTTCAACGATCCGACAATGGCAAAATATATCGACAGCTATTGTTGTTTGCACTAAGGATTAAGTGATTCACTAAGTACATACATCTTAACGACAATCGACAAATCTATTTTTCTATTTATTTAAATTGTAAACGAGTGGCATCTCTGTCAAAATAAGCGAAAAACACAAAGAAGAATAGAAAAAAACAAATTACTTCGTGTTTGACAGGATGATTTTATGTTTATGTTTAATATCTCTATTTTTTTACTAATATTTCTGTTTATTTATTTGAAAATGAAATAATGAATTGAATATGCTATTTAATTTTTTTATTTATATAAAAAAGTTTTTTAATACAAGCAAAATATTTTCACTATTTTATGATTTTTATTTATGTATGACGACATTTCAACCTAAAAATTTAAGTTTTTATCGATTGAATAAACAACGCAAAAATGGTTGTCGTTTAGATAACAACAACAGCAGATTTTAAAAATAGTGAATATCGTTTAAAAATTTTACTGATAGTTTTGCTTTTCTTTTTTTTAACGATTCGACTATCGTTAAAAGAAGTTACTGAAAAGCTATTAATTTCTCCTGAATGCCAATATTTTTTTTAATGTAAACATTTTTTAAATGTAAACATATTTGGTGTTTTTTTGGAATTTGATGCAATTGATGTCTTCTAAATTTAAAATTATTATTTCCGACGTTTTGATATGATTTTCTGAAATTCAATTAATATTTTATAATTTATAATTGGAAATTTTAATTCCAGTTTTTATAATTGATATTTTCTAAAATTTTAATGGAAAATTTAAAAAGTGCAATTTTGTATTTATGTGAATAATACTGCTTTAGTAATTATAAACAACTTTTAAAAATGAGATGAAATCGCAATTAGATATTTTGTAGGTAAAGCAGAATAATAATTCTATATAACTATGTAGAACTGTTTTGAAAGCAAAAAACTCATTGATGAACTCGGTAACTCTATTTTGTAAAGACTACAAAAAGTTAGTATGCCAAACTTATGTTCATATTTGTAAAAGAATAATGAAAAAACGTATGAAATAATAAAAGACCAGCCCGTGTATACTCTTAACATTGTGCTGTATGATATATATTTGAAAATATTGACATTCATGTTAAAATAGAAATAACTATTGCAAAGCTAATTAGAACAAAATTGTGGCGCCATCTACTATGGCATAGTCACGCTGAGCAAAATGAAGTGACACTCTGTTAATGCAAAAGAAATGTATTTTCCCCACAACAAAATATTGCAGAATTGTATGTAAATAAAATAATATACCGATTTATTTCTAACATGCAGTTATTATGGATATACATATATAGAATATATGTATATTATTTGTATTATTTAATATGTGTATGTAGTATATGTAAATATTAAACACAAAAAATACAACATCAAACGTTATTTTTGTGTTTTCTCTTTAAATAAATTAATATATAAATTTTTTTTTGCTAAATTTACATTGTTTTTTTCATTAACAACTAGGTACATATTTTAGCATTATTTGCTTCAGATGCTGGTGAATTTTTACTCCCTTTATATTAACTCGTAGTGTCTGCTTGTCGAAAAAATTTTGGATCGATTTTAACCCCTTTCCCGTGACCCAATCAATCTGAAACTTTGCAGGCAGGCTCGTGGCAATGACAGAAATGATCTAGTAAATTTTTTTTTAGTGATGCCAAAACAATGGAAACTTAAATTTTTCTACCAGAGTTGATAAAAAAAATGTACAAAGGGTTAGTTTTTATTATATTATTACCACAACGACCACAAAAACAACAAGTCCAGCTATGACAACAATACAACATTTAGAATAACAACAAGAACAATACAGAAACTTCATATTTTTCATTTTTTTTTTCTTCCCATGAATTTGTTGAATTGTTCTCACTAAAAATAATCACCTTAGCTATTCTATTGAGGACGTGACCGCGACAAGAACAACATAGAAAATTATATTTTTTCAAGACTTTTTTTTAGTTCTTTATTCAAATCTCGTGCTCTAATTGACCGATTTGGACGATTTCAAATAGCAAACTTCTCAGGATGTTAATGAATCACTTTTTATGTCAACGAGCACCCTAGCTGCCCGATTGATGCCGTCATCGTGATTTCCACAGACGGACAGACGGACATCGCTATATCAACTCCGGTTGTTATAAGGATCACAAATATATATATTTTATGGGGTCCATATTTTTTTCTTCTAATTATTACAAATGGAATGACAAACTTATATATACCCTCTGCACACTGGAGTGGAGGGTATAAAAACAATGGTATTGCTATAATGGATTTATGGACTTATGATAATTAATTTCTATTATTATGATGGAATTCAAATTTTTCAGCAAACTAATAATGAACCATTGGCCTCAATTTTACTTGATAGCTTAAGAATCAAAAAAAATGTAGAATTTCAACAAGCTAAGTCAAACAACAATAATTTCGTAAACCTCGAGTCGAACTCGATTTTAATCAACTGACCGAAGTCGAACGGAAATTGAATTTAATTATAAAAGACAAAATAAAAAAAGCATGGAGGAAAACAAGTCAATGAGTCTCATGCATAAAAACGAGTAAAAGCGCTGAGTTGAGTCAGGTGAGCAATTGCTCGTAAGTCGAGTTCGATCAAACAGCAACAGCTTTTGCTCAATTTCGTATGCATAAAAATGAGTTCAAACCAATTGCAATTACTTGAGCAAAGGGAGATCAAACGTCTAATGGTTATTGAAGTGCAAACATGTCGTCAAGTGAAATGAAGTAGAAGTAGAATCAAATAATAATAATAAAATAGAAACTGAAGACATTTCGAAATTTTTAGTAGAAAAAATAAAACAAAATAAATATTTACTAGAAAAATGTCAATTACCAAGCATTAAAAATAAAAAAAAAACGAACAATAGAAACATGTGTAACAGAAATTAAGCAAAAATTTGGCATTGAATTAACGGGGCAAAATATAATAAAAAAATAGCTAACATGAAATGTCGCATAAAAAAAAAATAGACATGAATGAAACAGGCAATAAAAAAATTATTTTAAAAAACTGGGAAACTGATTTGTCACAATTGCTTTGTGTTAATTCTAATCACTCAACAAACAAACTTCCAGGTAAGTGTACCGTTATCGAATTCAAATTTTGTTGTTGATTTCGCTCTTCGTTTATTTTTTTATAGTTCATCTCTCTCTTGGAACCAATGCTGACAACTGTACGTTTGGTACATTAGAAGAGACATCAGCAACAACAACATCAGAAACAAAAACAACAGCAACATCAGTAGCAAAACAGCAAAGAAAGCGCCGTTGCACTGATAATGATGATCAACCTGTAATTTTTTTTTTATTTTATTTCAAATTTTGGTATAAGTTGTTTACTTTTGAAGATTAACAAAAAGTCACAGCAGTTTTGAGTCGTTATGAAACTGATGAGACAAGGGAGTTGAATTTTCAAAGTCTGCAGAGGCTTGTTTTGTTAAAGCAAAACAAAGTGCTTTCTACAAAAATGCAGATTTTGCAAGAAAAACTTGTGGAAAGAAACTTGGAGTTCCATGAATTTTGAGTTTTATTTATATGTATGTAATTATTTAATATTTAATGCCTAAAAGTGAGAATTATATTTTTGTGCATATCGCACCTGTACCGCTAATGTGAGTCAACTCAAAATTTACAAATTTTCAGTAGAGGCAAAAACCTTTTTTTTAATATTTACTAAAAAATTTAAAAACAGTTGTTTCATTGTAAAGAATTGCGAATAATAAGTATACAACAGTAGTTGTTTTTGCGATTTTTTCCGTGATCATAAAAAATAACAAGTTTTTTGGATGCAAATCAAAATATGTCTTTTTAGTGGATTTTAAAGAAGCTACTCTTATAACACAAAGAGGGTTACAACTGTATTTTTTTTGCGAAAGACTAGAAAAATCGATGTTAGATTTTTACAGTGGATAGATATGACGACTGTGTATCGTTTTCTTGCAAAAAGTGAAAATGAAAAATTTTGAGTTGACTCACTTGAGAGGTACAGGTGCGATATATTATTATTTTCATAAATAAAATAGTGAATTACATTTATTTTAATTTTGTATAAAAAAGTGAATTTTTTTTACGTTTATTGTTTTTATAAACAAAAAAAAAATTAAATATTTTCATTTATATTATTTTTGTTATAAACTAATTTGATAATAAATTTCCGATCATCCTCCTTTTGTTTTTTCCAGCTTCTGAAATTCTTGCTGTTTGTTGTTCGATATCATTTCCTAATTGCTATACATCATTATTGTTGTAATCGTCATTGATAAGGATATAATCGACTTTTAAAAATTTAGCTATGTTATGCAAAATGAAACAACTGGCTATTACGTGGGCGCTAGCTCTGTCGATACACGATTTTTGTATTGAAGTATCGAAAATCTTTGCTTCAATTGCCCAAAACACCGTTCTATAATGACACGTTCCCTTGTAAAACTTTGTTGAATTTTTTTTCTATGTCAGTCGCTGGGTTCCGGAATGGTGTCATTAGCCATGGGCATATTCCATAGCCCTCATCCTCGGGAAGTAATGCATCGTTCGTTGCATTTTGCATTATTCTACATACCTCGCTGTTTCGTAAGATGCGTGAGTCATGAACTGAACCAGGCCAGGATATGTCAACGCTTGTAAAAAGTTCTTTTCCATCACAAGTTGCCTGCACATTTATAAAGTGGAAGCCTTTTCTACATATATACTCATCGCTTTGATTTGTGGGTTTTTTAGTTTTTATATGACTACAATCAATCACTCCAATTGCAAATGGAAAGCAATAATTTGCTTGCCATTCAATTTGAGCATCTTTTATTTATTTCATCTGCATCTTTCGGAAATTTTATCCACTCGCTTGCTTTGGCAGATATAAGTTTCGCAACTTCCGCAATAGTTCGCGACACAGTTGATTGATGGACTGCAATATCTGTGGCTATACCATTTTGGAATCCAGGGTCTGCACAAAATCTTAAATACAGTCGAATTTTATCAATGTTGCTGAGGGCACCACCACGTGTTTCTTCTGACTCTTCAAAAAATAATTAGCCAACCAGCAGATGCTACTATCATAAAACTTATGTATTTATCATTATACCCTATACCACTATGTGGTTGGGGTATAATGACTTTGTGCTGCTGTTTGTAACAACCAAAAATATTTGACCTAGACCCATCTTTAATTATACCGATCGAATCAGAATCATTTTTTGAGTTGATTTAACAATGTCCGTCCGTCCGTCCGTCCGTCCGTCTGTGTGTCCATGTAAAGCTTGTAATCAAACTGCAGGTCGCAAATATGAATATATTTTGATGAAATTTGGTATATAAGCTTTTATCGGCCATGGGATGAACGCTATTGAAATTGGTGAGAATCGGTCCATGTTCAGACCTAGCCCCCATACAAATTACCCCTATGAAATCGACATAAATTGCCATAAGATCCAAATTGTCATATAGATCTTACTCAAATTGGGTTTATATGCATTCATTACATCCATTAATAAGTAGTCCAAAAATCATCCCTTTGGCCCCATATAGGGCTGCTTCCCGATCTTCACTTAAATCTATTAAAAAACAAAAATATTGCACTGATTCTTCTCAGATTTGGTTTGTATATATTTTTGCAAAATACAAGAGAGTTTACCAAACATGATCAGGATCGGTCCATTTTTGGACCTAGTGCCCATATAGATATAGCATCCGATATGAACTTTTTCATATCTGCAGCCAAAAAAATTAATAAAAGTCAGACTCAAATTTGGTTTTTGCTTATTTTCTATGTCCGGTTAGTTGGGCCTAAGAGATAGGGTTTCTAAACGCATGGTATAGGGTATCGTATAGTCGGTCTAGACCGACTATAATTTTTTTACTTGTTTTATTATTAATTATATAAAACAAAATTAATAATTAAGAATACAAACCTGTATAATTTTTTATCCTCACTTGCTAAATTTGTTTTACGCTGTTGATAACATTTTGTATTTCTTTGTGGCAAAAAATATGCAGCCATGATTCCTTTTTAGTGTACGCGAGTCAACTATAAGGCAGGCTCAACAAAATTTGAGCAAGAGCTCACAAAAGAAAGCAAAAGCTTGTTTTTATGCATATGAAAATGAGCACAAGCTCATCTAACTTAGTTCAAACTGAGCAAGACGAGATCAAACGTGAGCAGTGAGTAAAAGCAAATACATCAAATTTTATTATGCATACGACAAGCACCTTTTACTCAAAAAATCGAGTCCGAGCTCAAGCTCACGTTTTATGCATGAGACCCAATGTCTCACCCATTTGAAAACTTCAAACGTGAGTTTATAGGTATATGATCACACCAAGCAATCGTCACTTATGTTTTGAAATTATCAAAGGGGAAATGATATCTCTTTGCCGCCTTCAAGAATGGAACAATGAATTTAGAAAAATGTAAGTTATGAAATATGGTTGTGAGTTTTAAACACGTAAATTATCAGATAAGATTTGAGGTAAGTCATTAAATATGATTTGTTTCAGAAAAGGTAAATTGTCCAAAATGATTGCGAGTTTTAAAGGGTAAGTAATTAGATCTGATGGTGAATTTTTACAACAGGTTAGTTATCGAAAATAATTTTGAATTTAAACAAATTTCGAAAAAAAAGGTAAGCTGTCAAATATGATTTGAGTTTTTCTTTCAAAACAAAAAGGCAATTTACTAAATATGATTGTGAATAAAAAAAGTTTAGGTATCGAATATTATTGTGAATCTCACAAAACGGTAAGCTGTCAAATATGATTTGAGTTTTTCTTTCAAACAAAAAGGTAATTTATTAAATTGTGAATTTCGAAAAAAATTAGTTGTCAAACACAAAATGAGCTTTGCCGCTTGAAAAAAAAAATGTCAAATCCGTTTGTGCGTTAACCGAACAAAAATATTTATTAATTAAAAATTAATATTAAAATAAAAAATTATTTAAAAAATTGAAATTAAACCTCCTTTTCAGCTACAGTCTGTGTTCCGTTGACTTTGCCTACGACGCGAAAGAGACTAGATCCCGTTAGAAGTCTCTAATCATCATGTGATGATTCGGACACAAATTCCGACAGAACCGAACTACTGCCTGAACCTGTGTAGGAGACTCTCCAACCAAGGCCTGTTCAATTCCCCGGAGAGTGGCCCGCTCCTCGAGTATACCAGCGAAGGTAAATCCCCTCCGCCACGACTCTTTCTCAAATGAAAGGTTCCCCAAACAATGTTGGGCTCCTCTTTCAAATTTTACTAGAGGCGTAGGTTCAGGCTGTGGACGCCCTGTGCGCCCTTGAAAAATTCACGCTATTATACGCCCACCCGGTGGTTGGCCGTAGACCGAATACCGATATGGGCACAATAATCAACAGATTATTGAGATATAGTAAAATTTTGTACGCCCTTTGAGGCTTTGTTCGGATTACAAAAAAAAAAAGCACGAAACTATTCGCCAATTTGATAATGAAAAGTTTTTATATATTTTTTTCGTTTATATACAAAATTATATTGAACCCGTTTTAAAAATTGTCTTGATTCCCGAGAGGTATTTTCCTCCAAATATTAAAGCGTTCAATGTAAAATTGTTTGAGTTCAACTCTATCTATTCGGAAAAAATTGACTATCATCGATCACCATAGGAAAAGGTACGTGTTCTTGGTGAAAATGTGATAGCAGTTATTGACTATTGGAGTTTTTTTTCTTAAAGGTTTACGGTTTATTATTGACTAGAGAGTTCACGAAAGAGACATCGGTTTAACGGGTAATACTATGGTATTCATGAAAAGTTCCCTAGTTTTTATGAAATCTTTATTTTTCCTTAGTTCGTCATGTTGCAAGGCTTTCTTTACGTCATGAAATTTCAATGTGGCTCATATAACACAAATTCAATAATACTAATATAACTGCTTAATATTAGTGAAAAGTCTTGTAGCATTAATGAAACGTCTCAAAGCTCCTCACGTAAAACCAAAAATTTACTTCGAATAGCAACGATGTTCGGCTTAAAATACCCTAGTGAGGTTACAAACTACTTCATTAATCCTACAACGACAAATCGTTACTAATCTAAAACAAGCTCATTAATTTATTTTTTTTTTTTTTCAATTTTGTCAATTGTGACTATTCTACCTGGGATTTCTACGGTACTTAATATTCGTTTTTATTTAAAAAAAAATACAATGGTAAACCATACCTAACGTTCTTAACCTAAAATTAAATATGGCTTATTTATCTAGTATTAAGAATTAATACCAAGGGAAATAAATTAAGAGAATGGCTTTTATCCAGTGTTTCAACACCAGCTATGAAACGCTCAGTTTTCATTTACGAAAAGGCTCGTTGGGCCGAGCTCAACGATTTCTTCAAGCATTTCAACTGGAAACTTTGTTTCCAAGTTAATATTGTTGATGCTGCTGCGATAATGGTGGAAAAAATAATAGTGCTCGGTATGAGATTATTCATTCCATTAAAGCGCATTTCGGCTAAACCTAATCTAAAATCTTGGTTTAACCAGACTTGCAGAGATGCAGTCAGATCCAGAGAGGAAGCATTCAGACTTTGGCGTGAAAATAAAAATTCCGTTACTGAACTGCTACGCAAATAGGCGAGAAATGAATGTTCCAAAGTACTAATGCGCGAAAAGTTTCTTCACGATCAGCGTCTTCGTGCTAAAGTTCTTTCTGCTCCTCGGGGAAGCAAGAACTTTTGGTCATTTGTTAAAAGAGTAAAGAATAATGCTAGTTCTGCTATCCCAACTCTTATAATGAATGACAAAATATTCACTGACCCGGTTGAACTTTTTGCAAAAAATTAATTTTTGCCGGATAGCGATCAACCACTGCCCGAACTCGAAAGAGTATCTTGTAATATGCCTAAAATATTCTTCCGAGCACGTGCAGTTAAAAGGGTTCTTTCGGATCTCAACATTAACAAGTCTCCGGGACCGGATGGTGCTGAAACAGTGCTCTTCGACGCTATCCAGTCCATTGGCCAACCTTTTCAGCCTTTCGTATCGTGCGGGAGTCTTTCCCCCTTGCTGGAAGGTTGCTAATGTCCAGCCAATCCCTAAAAAGGGTGCGGATAATAACCCTGAAAATTACCGTCCAATTGCAATCTGCTCTACGCTCTCAAAGGTGATGGAGAGCATGATCAATTTACACCTTGTGAACTACCTAGAGGCCAACTCACTTTTAATGATCGACAGTATGGCTTCCGTAGAAATCGTTCCACGGGAGACCTGTAAGCTCTACTTTCTGAGCGCTGGAGTAGATCCATTCGCAATTTTGGCGAAAGTAAAGTGGTTGCTCTAGATATTTCCAAGGCATTCGATCGTGTGTGGCACGGTGCATTGATATCAAAGCTTATTGCATTTGGGGTCGGTAATGACTTCTCTCGATTTATATCCAGTTTTCTCAGAGACCGAACAATACGTGTTGTTATTGATGGGGTCTCATCTAATGAGTTTCAGCTTAATTCAGGGGTACCCAAGGTTCCGTTCTTTCTCCTTCTCTTTTCCTTATCTTTCTGAACGACCTTCTTGGCCAAACTTTTAACTATATATACTCTTTCGCAGATGACAGCAGCATTTGTCATTCATTTTCCTTTAATTGTAGGCCAAGCCTCTTGGAGGTTGGGGGGCAAAAGGCGGACAATGAATGACACACTCAATCAAGACCTCTTAACCATCTCCGAGTGGGGTAAAGCGAATAAGGTTGATTTTAATGCGCTGAAGACCCAATGTTGTATGTTGACCCATAGGGCCATGGAATCAACAATGTCATCTGTATATATGGGTCGTATAGGTATTGAGGAATCGAATACTCTTGATGTTCTGGGCATGAGAATTCAATGTGATGTTCGTTGGAACGAGCATGTTTTTCAAGTGTCGAAAGAAGCATTCAAGTGTCTTGGTTTTCTAAAATGGTGTAGAAATTACTTCACTCCTGCTGATCTCCTTAAAATCTATACCACTTACATCCGACCGAAAATGGAATACAACTCCCATATATGGGCAGGGGCTTCGAAGTCTATTTTGGAGCTACTGGACCGTGTGCAAAGGAGGGCGTTGGCGCTCATCAATGACAGTAGGGTATCCAATTCTATTGATTCATTGGAACACCGTCGGAATGTGGGTTGTGTAGCACTGTTCTATAGATATTACCATGGGAAATGTTCTTCTGAGATTAGCGAATTTATTCCAAGTGCCCGAGTTTCGGTTCGCTCTACCCGCTTCTCTAGTAGATCACATCCGTTTGTAGTCTATTGTCCAGTTGACCGCACAACGCATTACAGAGAGAATTCGTTTATCAGTCGAACTAGCCGTATGTGGAATAAACTCGCCGCAGAGGTCTTTCCTGACTGTTTTTATCCTTGTTTTTGGATAGGGTTGTACTAATTTGTTCAACCTGGTAAAATGTTATATTAAGGAGTTTGTCTAGGCAATATCACCAAGACAATTCTGTATTATAACACAAGCACTTGAACTTGGTTACAGGGAAAATGTTATTGTTTAGGGGCTTAAAGTGTTATAAAAAAAAGAGAATGAGGATTTTTATGGCAAGATCGCCATAAAGTGTTATAAAAAAAGAGAATAAGGATTTTTATGGTGTTTTTAATAAAATGCTTTGCCGGCGTTTGTATGCCACTGGCCAAAGATGGAGCACTTTCTTATAGCGCTAAGTGAATCAAAATAGAGTCAGCCAATTGCTCGGCTTGAGTTCGATCAATGATTGATTTTATTTACCTAAATTGTTCGGCTTATAAATAAAAATAACAGTACTTAAAGCTACTTAAATCTAATCATAAGTTATATCCTAAATCTACAGCTGTTTTGTGTTGACATTATTATCAGCTGGTTGTACTTATATTTTTAGTACTAGTGATGGGATATTCACTACAGGCTTGTCTAGGCAGCAACACTAAGACAATTCTATATCATAACACAAGCACTTGAACTTGGTTATATGGTTTTGAAAGAAACAACTTGTTCTGTTGGTTTGTTATCTCTCTTTTATTTATAAAAAGGTTCAAGCTTATATACTAATTAAATCATAAATAACAGAAAATAAAAGTAAAATAAAATATGCGACTTAGCATAAGTAACAAAGTTGACAAACCCCAGACATGCAGTCAGCAATAATTGTTTGAATAAAATAAAATTAAAATAAATAAAATATGCAACTTAGCGTAAGCAACAAAGTTAACAAACCCCAGAAATGCAGTCAGCGACAATTGTTTGAATAAAATAAAATTAAAATAAATAAAATATGCAATTTAGCATAAGCAACAAAGTTAACAAACCCCAGAAATGCAGTCAGCGACAATTGTTTAAATGTAATCATAACTTTGTATGTATGTCAATATGTTTGTACATATGAACAAAAGAATTGCTGACTGTATTTCAAGCTTATTAACCCAGCTTATGTAGTAATGGAAACCAATAATTCAGGGTTATTTTCATAGTTTCAGATGTATGTAAGTATGTTTGTAACTTTAGCAAATGTACTGACGTACAAATAAACGAAATTCATACTGACGTACAAATAAACGCAATTCTTTGTGAAGAATTGAACATACTCCCCGCCGTTGAGTTATGCTCAACAATTTTTTCATTTCGATAACCCTAAATTATTGGGACACAACTTAAACTGTTGATCCGTCAAATTCTGGAATGTGCTGGCGCACTGCTGGATGTGGGGACTGTTGGTTTATTTTGATTTTTGTACAACGTTTTCTTTGCCAGGCAACCTTTATACAGATGATAATAGCGAGAACTAGAGCGATATAGGCAATGGTTCCGTGGTGATATTGTATGGCCTTGAGTTGTGATGGAAACTTCGAGCTGATTATTTGATGTAAATTGTGCTGTATTTCGGAGATGTTCTTTATTTGGTCAGCATAGATCTTGATGTGAGTTATTTCATCTTGCCTCTTATCTGGATAAGTGATGTCACTGATGTTACTCGTTACTGTGTATGATGTCTGAAATGATGTGGAGACAGTTTGATGACCTTTGATGATTATTGATCCAAACTTGAGAGTACAATCTGGTGATATTTTTAAGATGCCAGATCCTTTCAAGGCTAGCTGTGATTTTTCTTGTCCACATACGGCGCTTATTCGAGAAGGCTGCAGAAATGTGTATAACCACTGGTTGTTGTGTTCTAACTGTGTAAGTGATGGATTGTCTGCAACAGGAACAATGTTGCATCTCTTATGGATATGGTAGCTGAGAAGCGAAAGTTCACATAGGCATTTATCTGCGTTTGCATTAAAATTTGATTGTATGTGTTGACACAAGATTTCGTTCTCGCTAGTGACTGCACATGTGGCCCGCTGGATTTCCGTTAGGATGAAATATTGATCCCTATGAGCATTTATGGCCAGGAAATTGCCGCATGGTTTTATAGCAAACATTGTACCATTTATTAATACTGGAATCGGGTGCGGTTTCAGAAGTTCGAATGGTTCAGGGTCAGTTAATGGGATAGATATATGGAATATAACGTGATCTTTTGTTACACCTCCCTTGACGCTCATCACTTTGTACAGTTGTAGAATCTTATCACCTCCCACTGGTAGTTCTAGAGATGTTGGAAGATGACTTCTTACTTGCGCTAGCTCGGCTTCAAGTTGGGACGGTGATAGAAGTGTTGGATTGATTTTTCCATGGTGTGAATCGGTTAATGCTGCTATAATTTCTGACTGAATTCGGTGTAACCTTGCTGATATTAACGTAAGTTGAGCGGATCGTAACATAAATATTCGGAAGAGACTTGCTTGATACTGTTCTTTTTCCCCATCATTTATTTTGGATTTAAGTTCCGTTAATTGATTATCTATGCTGTCGAAACTTTGTTTGATATTTCTTTCGTCCTGTTTGATCACGTTTAGAGTTGCGTCAACAATTGATGTTTGATTCATGAGGAGTTGTTTTAGATGGTTTTCATTTTCGTTTACTGCAATAATGGTTTTTGACATTTGTTCAGCGTAATTGGAATCTAAGACGCCGAATAGTGAATTAGCAATATTGCCGACAACGTTAATAGCGCCACGTTTACTTCTGTTCTTTAGCAAGAGATTTTTGTCCTTTAGTCCTGTTAGGCTGTGATCAATTGTTTGGAGAAAGCTCAAGCAAGGTGTCCTTGGAATGAGGTGGTCGCATAAGTGGTTTAATGTCGTTGATTCATTCATAAAGTAGGCTATTTCTTTCCAATATGGGTTTAGATTGTAGTAGGAAATTATGTTCCATTCTGATCGTGATATTCGGGTATTGGTGATACCTTCGAAGTATAAGCCAATATTTGGGTCAAATTGTGTCGTTATGATTTTATCTGTGGACACAAGCGGAAGTACTAGTAGGATTGTGAGTAGTGTAGTCGTAACTGAGCTGGTCGAGGTCCGCTGTTTTTTAGCGGGTGGATTTGTATTCGATGACTGTTCTGATGATTGAATTTCTGCTGATAGTTCATGAGAATCGTTGGATTCTGAGGATTGTGGGAGAGGTAGTTGTCCCTTTTCGGTTTCTTCGTTGATCTGAGGGAGTGGGGCTAGATATTGAACTGCTCGTTTAAGGGTGCTTGAAGCGGTCTTAACATCTGCTACTCTTACAGCCCCGTCGGTTCCTTTATATGTTTTTATAACGCGACCCAAGGGTCATTTCATTACTGGAACGTTATCTTCTTTGATAAGTACGATTGCTCCTGGGTTAAGATTTTTTGATTGTTCTCGCCATTTGTTTCGGTATTGTAATTCATTTAGGTAGTCTCGTGACCATCTTTTCCAAAAGTCATGCTTGAGATGAGAAACTAGTTTCCATCGCTTCTCCAGCTTAAAGTGTGTGGTCTTAGCATGAGCATCAATTTGAGCTGTTAGTGGTTCGCCTATCAGAAAATGTCCCGGAGTAAGTGCGCCTATATCGTTCGCGTCGTTCGACATTGGTGAAATCGGCCTGGAATTCAGTATTGCCTCGATTTCTATAACTATAGTTTCAAGCTCTTCGTATGTTAGAGACGCATTTCCCAATGTTCTTACCAATAGGTACTTTGCTGATTTCACGGCTGCCTCCCAGAGACCACCAAAGTGTGGTGCTCTTGGTGGAATGAAATTGAATTGGATACCCTTTTTGTTGCATGCATTCAGAATAGTCGCCTGTGCATCTGATGAGTGTATTACTGTGGAAAGTTCTGGCAATTTATTTTTTGCGCCGACGAAATTTGTTGCATTGTCGCAATATAAGTTTTGGCAATGACCACGGCGGGATATGGACCGTTTGAGTGCACCTATAAAACCTTCAGTTGTGAGGTCGCTCACAAGTTCTAGGTGTACTGCCTTTGTAGCAAAGCAGCAAAATACAGCAATGTAGGCCTTGTGAGGTCGTTTTCCCCGAAGTTTATAATGCACAGTGATCGGGTCACAGTAATCAACTCCGGTGTTAATAAAGGCTCGTGCTGGTGTGACGCGTGTTGATGGTAGGTTGCCCATTATTTGGTGAAATAACGCTGGTTTGGCTCTGCTGCATATCGTGCATCGATGCACTGTGGCTCTAGACATGATTTTTCCTTTGATAGGCCAAAATCTTTGTCTGACTATTCCCAGGAGCGTTTGTGACCCACAGTGTTTGTTGTCCTTGTGAATCATTTCAAAGATTAGCTTTGCGATTGGATTATTGTATGGAAGCAGGAATTGATGCTTGGAGTCGTATTGAAGTGGTGATGCTTCGAGTCGGCCTCCAACGCGGATTAAACCATCTGTGTCTAAAAACGGTGATAGATTACTTAGGTTATTTGTTCCGCGTAACTCTTTGTATTTTGTAAGCTGCTGAATTTCTTGTTTGAAATCTGCCTCTTGCATTTGTTTTATGATTAACTTTAGAGCGTTGTTTAACTCAGTTGTTGTTAATGATTTTAGACTCTGTCTTGAGGGCTTTTTGCATTTGGCTTGGTTGATAAAGCGTAGAACGTATCCAACGATATTTTGGAGACGCCAGAATGAATTCCTGTGATTTATTTTGTATATGAGTTCTGGTTCCGTTGACGTCACTGTTAGTGATATTTTTACCTTTCTCTCTAGGTCAGTTGGAATGGCATGGCTTGGATTATATGTGGGGGGCCATGCTAATTCTTGGCCATGTAGAAATAGTGGGCCATAAAACCAGAAAGAACAGTCTTTGAGGCGCCTGGGTGCCATTCCTCGTGATAAGATGTCTGCGGGATTTAATTTTGTGCCGACATGTCGCCATTGGTTTGCTTGTGTTGTTTGTAAGATACTTGACACTCGATTTGCTACAAATGTGTTAAGTGATGCTGGTGAGTTTATCCAGGATAATACAATTTCTGAGTCCGTCCAAAACCAAACCTTGCATGTTAGTTGAAGGTCTGCTATGATTCTGGCGGCTAACTGTGCTCCTAATGCCGCAGCGCACAGCTCCAGTCGAGGTATTGTTTGAATTTTGAGTGGAGCAATCCGGGATTTTGCGCATAGTAATTGTGTTATAGTTGAACTATTTTTTGTCGTGGATCGAATGTAAGCCGCTGCTCCATACGCCTTTTCTGATGCATCAGTAAAAATATGTAGTTGGACGGATTCAGGGATTTTTCCATTAAAGATGTGTCTTGATAGCTGCAATGTTTTTAGTTCATCCAGTTCTGTGCGGAAGTTCGTCCATTTTGTGTACAAGTGTTCAGGGAGTGCTTGATCCCAATCGAGTTTTAGGGCCCACAATTCTTGGATGAATATCTTAGCAGTGACGGCAACTGGTGACAAGAGGCCTAATGGGTCAAAAATTCTCGCAAGATCTGAAGTGACGGTGCGTTTGGTAATTCTCTTGATGTTCTCAACGTTTACCTTGATTCCTAACTTATCATTTTTCGGTAGCCAGATAAGACCTAACGTTTTTATCGAGTCGACCTTGGTGCTTTCGAAGTCTAAATCCACTTCCTTGTAGTCTTGTGGTATATTGTGGAGCAATTTAGGATGATTAGCGCACCATTTGCGTAATGTGAAGCCACCTTCCTTTAGAATTTGCACTAACTGTTGTTGTACATCGAGTGCGGTTATTATGCTATCAAAACCACCCAGGCCATCATCCACGTAAAAATTTTCTTTGAGAAACTTGGAAGCCAGTGGATAACGTGTCTCGTTTTCTGTAGCCAACTGCTCTAGACATTTTGTTGCTAAGTAGGGAGCAGCTCTGGTGCCGTATGTAACTGTGTTGAGTTGAAAGTAGTTAATGGGATTTGTGGGGTCCCTTCTCCAAATTATTAACTGAAGTTGACGATCTTCGGGAGCAACTAATATTTGTCGATACATTTTTTTTACGTCGGTGGTGAAGACGAATCTTGGCATTCGAAACCTCAGGAGTATCGAGAATAGGTCGCTTTGTAGTGTTGGTCCCGTGAACATCAGATCATTTAAAGAGTGTCCTGATGAGGTTTTGGCTGATGCATCAAAGACTACCCTGAGCTTTGTAGTTGAACTTTCAGGCCTCAATATGCAATGATGTGGGATGTAGTAGCTTGGGGAGACCTTGGTTTTTGGTTCCCATTTCGTCATGTGCCCCATAGATTCATATTCGTCCATAAATTGAATGTATTTGGCCTTCAGTTCCGCGTTCCTTTGCAGACGTCGTTCGAGAGCGAAAAATCGGTTAAGAGCAATTCCATGTGAGTCGCCTAGAATATTCGGGTGTTGATGAAATGGTATTCGGACGACAAACTGGTTTTGATTGTTTCTTGTTGTGTTTTGGGCAAAATGCTCTTCACATTGTTTCTCGGCTACTGATAGTGGTTTTGTAGTTGATTTGATTTCATCTAATTCCCAAAGTCGAGCGATGGAGGCTTCGAGGCCTTCATCTTCGGTGCATATTCCAGAAAATGCTTCTGTTGAAGGTTTATTATCTATTTTTCCTGCTACAATCCAGCCCAAGACTGTGTTCTGTAAAGTCGGAAGGTGTGGAGATAGTTTTATTTGCCCAATTGCGAGCAATTGGAGATAGTGTTCTGCACCTAGCAATATGTCGATTTTATCGGGTTTATTAAATGCTGGATCAGCTAATGTCAGGTTTTTTGGTAGTGACCAATCGTCAGTGTTGACAAATTGTGATGGTTGTGGTGCGACGATTTGAGGCAAGACGAGTGCCTCCAAGCGAGTTGAAAACCCATTAATTCGGGAATGCAGAGAAACATTGACCCGGTGTCGTGTTTTGGTGTTGGAATTACCGAGTCCTTTAATGTTCATTGATGATGGCTGTTTTGCAATGTTAAGTCGTTTTGCTAAACGCTCTGTGATCAAATTTACTTGTGATCCGGCGTCAAGTAATGCGCGACATTCAACCTCCATTATGTCAGTTTTGATTTTTACTATAGCTGTGCTGAGAAGAACGTATGAGTTGGATACGTGCTGGCTGGTGCCTTGCTGAAGTTTTCATTTGGAGTGTTTGTTGCTGATGGTGTCATCTGGGGTGTTTTATGGCTTGATGATCCTTGTTTTAATGATTGGGTGTAGTTTTCCATGTGAAGTAGCGAGTTGTGCCTTTTCTTGCATATCGTGCAAGGCCCTGACTTGCAATATTTTACTGTATGCCCTGATTTTAAGCAATTTATGCACTGTTTCTGGCTCCGAACGAAATTCAGGCGGCCATGTGGCGGTAGTTGTTGAAACCTTTGACACCGGTACAGTGGGTGTTGGTCAATTTTGCAGAGTGGGCATGTGATTTCTGTTTTATTGGCTGATGTTGCAGAAGCGCATACCTTAGAGGATTTCTCCTTCTGGTTTGTGGCTTCCAAGGATTGAAATCGAGTTTCAAGGAATTTGAGGAAGTCCTTGAAACTTTGTAGTTCCTTTGGATTTTGAATGGTCCTCTCATACAGAACAAGAGTACCCCGATCTAGTTTCCTTACCAAGGTGTGAAACAATATGGGGTCCCACGAGGTCGTGTCAATTCCGATGTTGTTTAGTTCATGCAGACATTCTTGTGTTGTATCGTGTAGAGCCTTTATGGCGGCAGCTGATGGTCCAGCATTAGGTTGATCCAGCAACTGTTGCATTATGGTTGAGACAATGATGCGCTGATTGTCATAGCGCTCTTCTAGTAGTGTCCAAGCGGTCGCGTAGTTGTCTGCAGTAGCTGACAGATGGCTGATTAATTTTTCAGCTTCTCCTCCCAAAATTGATTTGAGATACCACATCTTTTGTGCCTTTGGAACTTGCTGGTTGTCCACCAATTGAGTGAATAGGTCGGAGAAGGCTCTCCATTTTACATAGTCTCCACTGAATTTTGGGATTGTAACCTTTGGTAGTGGAAGAACGTTGGTTTGCTGGAAATCGCTACCTTGTTCTGGGCTTCGTGACGATAGCTTAAAATTTTCAATAATTAATTTTTCTAAATTGAGGTAGGTTTCCATATTATACCCTTCTTTTAGTGGGTCAGTGCTGGATTCCCATACTGAGAAATGCAATTCTTGAATTTGTGCCCATAGTTTTTCCTTCAGCTGTATGTTGGTTGCTGCTGGGTCTGTGGTAAATAATCGTTTGAGTGAGTTCATCATGGCATTTTGTCTTCTGATCAAGGGATTTAGTAAGATAGTGTTTGCGGATGAATTATCGTCAACATAATTGGTTCTAGGTGGCGGTTTAGGATCACTGATTGTCGTTTTTTGACCAATGTCCTTTGGAGTTTCCATAGCTGCTTCAAATATTTCTCGGTAGGTTGTTGTGATTTCCGATATTTTATCGTAATAATTCTCGGTGAAGTATTTGTGGTCTAGTGCTGGCTTCTCGAGACATCGTATTTTATTGTCGTTGATTTCAAACTCAGCCCATGCCGCTTCCAGTCGTTTGATCCGATCTTCATAGTACTGGCAGGTTTTTCTTATAGCCGAGTCCTTTTTAAAGTTTCGGATGATGGACTGGATTCCTTCACCTGTAGCGAGCTGGGCTGCAGCGAGTTGGTCCATAGGGGTGTTTGTAGCCATCACGTCGGGGTCACCAATGTTTTTATCCTTGTTTTTGGATAGGGTTGTACTAATTTGTTCAACCTGGTAAAATGTTATATTAAGGAGTTTGTCTAGGCAATATCACCAAGACAATTCTGTATTATAACACAAGCACTTGAACTTGGTTACAGGGAAAATGTTATTGTTTAGGGGCTTGTCTAGGCAGCAACACTAAGACAATTCTATATCATAACACAAGCACTTGAACTTGGTTATATGGTTTTGAAAGAAACAACTTGTTCTGTTGGTTTGTTATCTCTCTTTTATTTATAAAAAGGTTCAAGCTTATATACTAATTAAATCATAAATAACAGAAAATAAAAGTAAAATAAAATATGCGACTTAGCATAAGTAACAAAGTTGACAAACCCCAGACATGCAGTCAGCAATAATTGTTTGAATAAAATAAAATTAAAATAATTAAATATGCAATTTAGCGTAAGCAACAAAGTTAACAAACCCCAGAAATGCAGTCAGCGACAATTGTTTGAATAAAATAAAATTAAAATAAATAAAATATGCAATTTAGCATAAGCAACAAAGTTAACAAACCCCAGAAATGCAGTCAGCGACAATTGTTTAAATGTAATCATAACTTTGTATGTATGTCAATATGTTTGTACATATGAACAAAAGAATTGCTGACTGTATTTCAAGCTTATTAACCCAGCTTATGTAGTAATGGAAACCAATAATTCAGGGTTATTTTCATAGTTTCAGATGTATGTAAGTATGTTTGTAACTTTAGCAAATGTACTGACGTACAAATAAACGAAATTCATACTGACGTACAAATAAACGCAATTCTTTGTGAAGAATTGAACACTGACAGTTATAATCTAATAAAATTTAAGTCAAATATCCATAAACACTACTCCCTCTCTCCTCCTTCCCATAACCTATTTTCCTTAAATCAACACAATGCACTGCATTTGTAGGGGGCATCCCCTGAGTGTTGGTTAACAAAAAAAAAAAAAAAAAAAATAAAATAAAACAATGTTTAGATGTGACTTATGTGCATCGGTTTCACCTTCATATCCCCGTTATGGTTCGTACTTAGACTTATGTATAGCTGACTCTCGTTTGGTTATTCATAAAGAGAATAATTCACTAAATTGTCTCAAAACCCTTGATTATGATAGCGTCACGATGCTGTACAAATTCAGATTTTAAACGTTGAAAATGATCATCTCTTACTTTTTTTTAAAGAATTACCTGACGTAAAATACAATTATAAAAAACTAACTGGAAAAAATTTAAAAATTCTATGATAAATCAATTAAAAAATGTTGATCTAATCTCGAATGAAAGAAATCTGACAAATTCGGATATAGACTTTTTCTACATAGATTGAATCAATTTATAATAAATTCAATAGAAAACTCCGTTCCAAAATTTAAGAGTAATAATTCAGTTGAAAACTTTATCACTCCAACTTTAAGAAAATTACAAGTTGAAAAAATTAAAATTATTACTACTGTAAAAAAACATAATCGATTAGAATGTTTTTTGACACAAATAGAACTTAAGTTACTTAAAACTAAAACTTATCAAAAAACTTATAACCGATAATTTTATTTTATCTGTTAATAAACATTTTCAAGATAAACTCAAAAACATTGATCAAAAAATCCTTCAAATATGTTTAGTGAAACAAAAAAACAGTTTAAAACAACACAATCACTATATATTGATTTTGTTAAAATTCCTCAAGATAAAGAATTATTACTTAGAAAGGCGGGAATCAATTCTGGTGATTTAGAAATAGATAATGATACTAATGACTTTATCGTAAAAAATGTTGAACAGAAACTAAATGTAATTGGGTCCTATCTGGAATCAATTCACTCTTTTAAAGAAATTGATCTCGAAAATAGCTTACATTTGGAAGTGGATAACTGCTACTCTTGATTTTTGGAAATTAAAAATGAATATGTAAACAATAAATCCTCTATAACTACATTTAAGGCGCTATTACATGATGTGTTTCTTACATATGTACTGTCAAATTTTCCCATAACAAAAGTTGTACACATCGTGTGATACATATGAAACATTGTTTATGTACAATACATGAAGAAAGTCACATGTACATTTTTCAATTAGAACAGGTTCTATTTCTGCATGACAAACATATGAAAATACAACACTGCTTGTGGCGAAAGAAAAACAGAGTAAATTTTAAAGATTAATATTGAAAGAAAAATAAATTGTTTAGTATTAATTAACAATTAAAAAATATATAACCTTTTTTTTAACAATAAATTTTTGTAAATTCACAAATTAAATCAGCTGTTGTTTACATTTAGAGGTTATGTCATACGGAAATACATATGCACGTGTGAGAGCAAAAATTATGAATCGTATGTAAAAGACAATTTTGACAGACATGAGGAATTTCATATGGATACAAAAAAGTGATAATAGCACCTTCAGTACCTTCAAAAATGCCAATCAATTAAATGAAAACTTTTTTACATCAAAAGATAAAATTACACTTCGGAACAAATTCAGTAGCTATGTTCTGTAACTCTCACATCGGAAAGTTTTCACATGGAACGTATAAAAATGAAACAAAAACGTTGCGAACTGACACAAAATATTGTTTCTCGCATTCGACTGGTTCTGTAACTTTATTTTGTGAGAACTATCTGTCACGTAACGTTTTTTCTCACATTTATTGGAAAAATGAGAAAAAAGTGTTTCTGTAAAGTAGGCATGTGAAAAGATTTGAAATTGAACTGTCAAATTCACTCACAACTGAAATCTATGCAAGATAAGTTTTTAAATTCAGTTGCTTTAAAAAAAATATATATATATAAAAAATGGCATCGAATATTGGAGAAAAGGTAAAAAAAATATGTTAATTTTTTATTTATATTTTACTTTTAGTATTTACATTTAAATTTTTTTTGCAATTATTCAGAAAGTGCAACGAATTTCCCAAATTAAAAAAAAAAAAAAAACTTGTGGACTACATGGAATTTGCCAGAGAACAATTTGGAGGCATTAACTCCAATAATAGTTGTAAGGAGAAGTGGGAAGCTTTACGAGTATCTTTAAATTCCGTGGGAGGCAGCGATAAGTCTGTAGAGCAGTGGAAAAAGGTAGGTTAAAATTTGTTTCGTATTGGCAGAGAAGATTATAAAAGTGTTTTTTCGTAGTGTTGGCTTGACTTAAAATCTGCCGTAAAAAAGCAAGTTAATGCAAGAAGAAGCTTTACGAATAAAACCGGTGGCGGTTCATTCAAGGACGTACCCCGAGAGTTGAACTCTTTTGAGGAGCAAATTCTCGGCATTATTATGGTGGATGCTGTTGATGGTGATTCTGTTACACCAGAAGCAGGAGTAGAATTTCAATGTCTTAATGTAAAATAATTCTATAAATATTAAATGTATGTACATATATTTTAATTTATTGAAAAACTTTTTTAGGAATCTGTGATGTCTATAGAGATTCTAGATGGTGAGGAAATTTTTCAGCCGCCAATAGAAAACAAGTAAGAAAATACGATACCCTATACCATGCGTTTAGAGACCCTATCTCTCAGGCCCAACTAACTGGATATAGAAAATAAGCATAAACCAAATTTAAGAGGGATTTTTATTAATTTTTTCGGCTGCAGATATGAAAAAGTTCATATCAGATGCTATATCTATATGAAGACTAGGCTCAAAAATGGACCGATCCTGACCATATTTGGTAAAGTCACTTATGTTCTGATAAAATAAATACAAACAAAATTTGAGAAGAATCAGTGCAATATTTTTGTTTATTGATAGATTTAAGTGAAGATCGGGAAGCAGCTCTATATGGGGCCTATGACTAATAGTTGTCTAATAGGGATCATTTTTGGACTACTGATTAACGGATGTAATATATACATACAAACCCAATTTGACTAAGATTTGTATGATAATTTGGATCTTATGGCAATATATGTTGATTTCATAGGGGTCATTTGTATGGGGGTAGGTCTGAACATGGACCGATTCTCACCAATTTCAATAGCGTTCATCCCATGGATGATAGAAATTCAAATACCGAATTTCATCAAAATATATTGATATTTGCGACCTGCAGTTTGATTACAAGCTTTACATGGACACACAGACGGACGGACGGACATCGTTAAATCGAATCAGATAGTGATTCTGATTCAGATAGTGATTCTAATTCGATAGGTATAATTAAAGATGGGTGTAGGTCAAATATTTTTAGTTGTTACAAACAGCAGCACAAAGTCATTATACCCAAACCACATAGTGGTATAGGGTATAAAAAGATAAAGTTGGTGTCTAATGAATCACCAATTTCAACATCATCCAAATATAAAGAGGCCTTGCACGAATCGAGATGCATGCTGAACTCGTTTCCAAATTGGTAAGAATTGAAAGACAAAATGAGGAAATTTTGGAAAGATTATCCAAGCTGGAACAAAAGTTCAACTAGTATTAAAATTAACAACATATGTATATATATAATATAAATATGGATTATTTTTTTGTTTTGTTATCTTTATTTTTTTTATTGTTGTTAAATTAAATTAGAATTGAAAAAAAAAAGAAACGCTTAACTAGTTTTTAAGGTAACATAAAATGTATATAATAAGAAAATGAATTCTTTTTGTTTTGTTGTCTTTATTTTTTTTATTTATTAAATAAAATTGTTATTGTTACGTTAATTCAAATTGCATTTTTATTGAAAATTGAATTCATGGTCTGCTCCAGAAGTTATGGCAGAAGATGTTAAAAATAGCAAATATACGTATAAATGTTTTTTTTTAATTAATTTTTTTTAATACCAAGTAATTTTTGTAATTTATTTTTTATATTTGTGTATTTTTTGGCGGCCTGTTTTAATTGTTCTTGTTTTGATATGTAAAATATTTATCAGATATATTTCGGAACCATATTATTTATGCATGTATGTGTACACTGCAATTTTTTTAATTCTATAGAATTGTATTTTTTTTTAATATATTTCTTTCATATTAATTTTTAAAAATCTGTAAACAGTTAAATGACGATTAATTATATATAAAAAATATATATCTAAAATAAATGCACTGGAATCTAGCTTAATGAAGTCAGGCGGATTTGAAAAGAGTTTAGAGAACATGAAGTTTGTATGATTCAATGGATCACACTTAAACTGATCCTTTTTAAGGCTGATTCTTAATCTTTTCCTAACAGATAATAAAAGCAAAACAGATAAAGCGCATGTGTAGTAAAAGTTTTGTCACAATGACAACTTTTATTGTATCAATTTTGAAAATATGTATTAATTTTTTTTAGTTGTTCGAATGATTTTTTAGTAAATGTTGTATAATTTCAATAACAAAAAAAAAAATAGTAATTCAAGAACTAAAAAAAAACGTTAAAGTAGTAATTAATTTAAGGCAGAAGTAAGCCTTTTCTCGTTTACTACATTTCTACTACAAAAAGCTGGAAAAATAAATTAAATCTGTTAAAAAAATATTTAATGAATAAATTTATTAATAAAATGATAAATTGTTTAAATAAATGATTAATTTTATTATTATCTGATATTATTAATAAATTTATGTATTTATTTATTTCATTAATAAGCTAATTTTGTAAATTCACGTATACGTAAAAGTTTAAACAAAACTGTATAAACTGTATAATATAGTACTAATATATAATAATATAAATATAATTTCATAAATCCATTTTTGATAAAGTTAAAAATTATTCCTATGTGATCCATAGGTTCTTCACGCGGGGTAAAATTAATTAACATGTTTTCTTGATATATAATTTTGAATTTTTGAATTATTGAAAATATATTGAATTTAATTAATCTTTATTTCATAAATAGATTATTATTTAAATTAAATTATTTAATTAAATTGTTTTTTAAATTAAACAATCAATTGATTATTTGAATCAATAAAGTTATTTTTTTAAATAGTATAACAGCCATTCTGGGAGGTGAGAACTTTTTTGGAGGATTTTCTATACTGACTTAGTACTTTCACAATGGCCACGAACATGTTCCACAGTATAATAAAGGAATAAATTAATTTAAAAATCATATAATCAGTTGATTGATTAATAAATAAATTTATAAATCAGATAATCAGTTGATTAATTAATAAAAAAATCAACCAAAATTCAGTGGGGGCCTTTTGGGCTCAAAAGACTTAAAAATGGTTGATTTTAAATTAATTGTTTATTAAATTCATTTAATTAAGTTATTTTATTACAGGTATAAATTTATTAACTTATTTAGTTATTTGTATTTTAATTAATCGAATTAATAATATTTAATGAATAAATTAATTTTTTAACAAATCAATCATTATAATTTAACTCTAATGGCTTTTTAATTATAAATTGTTTGGTTTTTTAATTAACCAATTCAGTTAATTGTCTTATCAATTAATAAAATGTTTTTTTAATTAATCAATTTTTTTAAGTTAAGCAATTGCATTATTAATTTAACATTTAATTGATGTTTTTATTAATCAATCAACTGACTATTTGAAGCGATTAATAGCTTTAATAGCATAGCGTTGGTACACACACCTTAAACTTGAACGATAAGGATAAAGATAAATCATTCTGAGGCAATATTCACTTATATATGCACTTTTTAAGTACTTACATATGCACTTTTTAAGTACTTATATATGCACTTTTTAAGCACTTATATATGTACTTTTTAAATACTTATGTGCACTTTTTAAGTAATTTTATTAAAGTTTCAGACAGCTTCATAACGAGCTCTTGCGTCTTCTGGATTTTAACATTTGATCTAATTCAGGTGGCAAATTGTGTTCCAATACCGCCGCTGTAGCTTCTTCACTAGAAGCACACCAATATCATAGCAATTTCTAATTCAACATCTCTCTTCGCAGGGTTTTTAGTGTTGTTTTTTGTAACCTTTTCTTTCAGCTCAATTTTAGGATCCGTTTTGATGGTCTTAGCATTCGTATCAATAATTACTTGATGTTTTATTAGATTTTGTAAATCATTTATGGTTTCCATCGTAGCATTTTTATAACCTTGTACTATAACGTTGGCTTTAATGGAATCTCTAGAAAACAAATATATTTAGACATGTTTTTTTAAAATTTATAATGCATACTCACAAACCACTGCAAGCTTGCTTTAATATTTCTATATCTAAACCCACGGAATAATGACGTTCATAGTCGACCACAAATCCAGCTCCCTTAAATCCTTTATTCTCTATTTGGGTTTGTATAGAACGAAAGGCAGCACGAAAAAAGGCTAAAGCTGTTATTATATCTCTTTTGTAAGTTGACTCAATATTGAGAAGAGTATCAAGCAGTATACATAGTAATGAAGAATTTTCAAAGTTAGAGTTTCCCACAGCCACCAATAAGTCAAATAGCATTGGTACTGAAATGCGGCATATTATGTGCATAACTAAATTGAGTACAGATTCATAAAGATCTTGGGTATGATCAATAGGAGGATTTGTGCATATGTTTATATAAAAAGGAGTTGTTTTTTTGCAGAAAGGACACCACAGTACCCAAGGTGTAAGATTCAAAAGAAATTCCAAATCAATTTTAAAGTTATCAGCCTCATGGTGCCATTCTTGTAAAGCTGCACCGGATTTAAAGTGTCCCCCTGCCACCACTAAACTAGTATAATTGGTAAATATTGAGCGAGGAGCCCAATGTTTATCCTATAAAGAAAACCAATAAACATTATAGCATTTATAAAACTTACAAAAAAAAACAATAATTACCAAAGCCGGTACATTCTTCTTAACACCATCATCTGTCACTACTGTAAAAAAAAAGTTTTTAAAGGATTTTTTTTTCGGATTCTGTGGAACATACGCAAGTTTTAATATAACATTAAGATAAGATAATATTTTAGAGTTTACCTTTAGTACTTTGACTATATTCGTAATATTGGTAATCTTTTGAAATAGTCAGTTTTGACGACAAAAGCTATCTCTAAGTCTGTCTCGCAGACGTGAAGCTTCTCGGAGTGGTTCTGCATACTCAGCCTCATCGCTATTTCCAATATCGTTGGAAACTTGATATTGGTCTAGAATAACATCCTCCACTGATAAGCCATGGGCCTGTCTAAAATTATGTAGTGTAATGCAAGCATTAATAATTTTTCCAGCAGTCTGTGGTGTTGTGTGTAGCCCAATTGACAAACATCTAAATGTTGATTTTAACACACCGTTAAGTCGTTCAACACAATTTCTTGCTTTGGCGTGTATTGTGTTGAATCGCTTTTGGTCTTCGCTTGTTGAAGACCGATAAGGTGTAATTACCCAAGGGCGTAGGGCATAACCTGAATCACCTTTAAACAATAAAAAGAATATAAAACATGTATACATTTTTTATGTGAACGTAAACTTGACTTAAGCGACATACATACCTAACAACCAAGAATTATTCGCATTGTTCGTCTCATACCTTTGCTGCAACAATGCATTTATGCGGGAAGCTTCCCATATATAGGAGTCATGTGATGCTCCACCAAATCTTGCAAATCCACCAAGAATTTTTAAATTAAAATCGCAATTTTAAATATGATAAGTTAATTAATTTCTTTTTTTTTTTCTTATATAAAAACGCTTAGGTAAGAATAGGACTAACCAACTGCACATTTTTGTAATGATATCCTTTTCGGTTAAGATAACAGCTCTCTACTTCTCCTTTTGGTCGCTTGATACGCACATGTGAAAATCCAAAGCGCCAATCACTCCAGGAAAACCGGTCTCCTTATAAAACCTTTAAAGTCATTTAAGTAATATACTCGTATGTATAATTCAATGAAATATAAACTACACACTTACCTTTCTTTGATGGCATCATATGCGTCAATATTTGGAAACTTAATCCACTTCGGCATCAGTTTTTGCTCCAGTATGTCTGCTACTTCTTGGACAGCCCGACATACAACTGATCTACTTACAGAAGCTGCAAAGTCCTGTCCGATGTCTCTATGAAATGAGCCCGTTGCAAAAAAAATGTAGGGCTGCACACATTCGAAGCGATGTGAGAACTTTTCACATAAAATACAGAACACGGGTACAGGTTAGCAAAAGTTAGGTCGATTCTGAGAGTGAGGGTTGAAAATAGAGGCTAAATTAGAAGACCCGTATCGCGGCGTTTGCAGTCAAATGCCGATTTTCAGCATATTGTTTATATGGTTTTTGTGGTGCTTATGAAGCAAAATGTTGGAAAAATTATTTTTTTTCATGCTTTTTGAAAATATTTTCCACAAAACTAAGTCTTTTTGCTTTCTGTTTGATCTATAATATGCTTCTCAGTTTCTTCAATAAATTTCATTTGAAAAGAAAACAATCATAATACAAAAGTTGCGTTTTCCAGCTTAATATTAATTTACTTCTCATTTTTTATGTACCAATTTTGTTCAGTGTTGGTTTTGAAGAAACATTGGAAACTGTAACAACAGTATTAAAAAGAATTAGAAATCGTTTGGTATCAAATCAAATAACAATATAAATATCCCAAATAAGCCAGTGGTAAAATATTTACTAGATAAATTTTTATATTTCAATGATCACATCAATTTTCAACTTTTAAAAGCGAGAAAAGCATTTTTCATGTATAAAATTTTTTTTTCCAAAATATAAAGTAATTAAAGTAAGTAGGTATGTATCAATCTTTAATACGACCTATTCTAACATACGGTTGTCAAATATGGTTCAATATTGCACATCTTACATGGAAAAAATGAGAATTTTCGAAAGAAAATGTCTGAGAAGTTGTATGTCTCTTTATAGATCTCCGAACAGTAACTACATAAAATACATATCAAATAACTAAAAGATTATACAATGAAGCAAAAGTTGGCTGAATTGATAATTTCATTATTCATGTAATAAGATCTCATATTACAAAAAGCCTTGAATGCTACGGAAATGATTTAATTATGGTTCCCTATTATGCTAATCATGAATATATATATAAATAGATCGTTACAAAGCGGATACGTACCACCGAGGCCTTTTTATACCTTGATAGTAATGGTTTTATACAAAACGAAACTGGCATTCCTATAATTTACCACATTTATAGACGCGCCAATATTAAAACTATAAATTGCAAAGAACTAACCATAGACAACTGCAGATTTGACACTAGCGTTTACGGAAGAGATAGGAATATGATCCCAAACATAAATTTTAGAAATTATTGGTGGCTTTCTGTATAATTGCCATTTCCTTTTTTTTTATCTCCTGACTGTAACTTTTATCTTTTTTCAATATAAAAGTAAAGTTTTTTAAATTTTTTCTTTACATTAATTCATAAATAAATATGTACATATATATATTGTATAAGTATTAAGTATTACATGCTATCTAAAAAATTTTCGTAAATATTATATAGAATATACTTGAGAGCCTGTTTATGGGACTGTGTATGATCAATTGTTATATTTAACACTATTTTTTTATTTATAGTTAAGTATATAAATTTTTTTAAATAAACATTGAAAAAAAAAAACCGTCTGCAGCGCTAGGCGATCATTTTATCTATGTATGATTTTACAATTTGTTATAAAAAAGGTTCAGATATGAAGCATGCAGATGGGTTATCGAGGTTACCATTAAGTAATCCTACGGAAATTGAAGAAGTAATCATTAATTGTATATGGTTGAATGACTATCCTCTAAAAATAAATGATTTAAAGCGTGAAATAAAAACAGATGTAGTTTTGAATACAGTCGAACATGTTAGCAATGGGAAGTGGCCACAGTATATAAATGAGGATTTGATTCCGTATTTTAACAAACGTTATTCACTAGGTATCGAAGATGGTTGTCTGTTCTATGCAAATAGGTACAACCCATGAGATTAATAAGCAAAGTTTTAGAGTTGTTACTCGAAAGTCGTGTAGGGATTGTTCGCATGAAAAGTATAGCTCGGACATATGTATGGTGGCCCGTATAGATAATGATATTGAAGATTTCGTGCATAGATGTGAACCTTGTCAAACTTTACAAAATTCTCCAAAGACTATTTTAACACAGTGGAAGCAAACCAGTTATCCATGCGAGAGAATTCACATAGATTTTTGTAAAATCGATAATATAACAATACTGGTTTTATCGGACGTATATTCAAAAAGGATTGAATGTATAATTAAGAAGAAAACAGATGCGAAAACGGTGTGTGAAGAGTTAAGGAAAGTTTTTGTGATTTTTGGACTGGCAACTGTACTTGTAAGTGATAACGGTCCACCTTTTAGCTCGGACTATTTTGTAAAACAAATCGAATAAGAGTTATGAAATCACCTTCCTACCACCCCCAGTCGAATGGTAGCGCAGAACGGGCTGTGCAAACTGTTTAACTTGCCCTGAAGAAATTTATGATTGATAATAGAACAAAATTCTTGGCGTGGGATTTGAAATTGAAAAATTTTTTACTTCAATGCAGAAATACTCCCTCTACTGTTACGAATATGGCACCAACATCTTTGTTATTTAAATATAAAGCAAGAACTCTGCTAGATGGTTTTGTAGATAAAGAGAAGGAAGGGAATGAGGGTGATGTTGTAGAAGGGACGAAAATTATGGGTCACCCATTTAAAGTCAATAAAAAAGTGTTATACAGAAATGTATTTTCAAACTATGTAAAATGAATTCCGGGAAGAATTATTAAGAAAATAAGTAGCATAAGGTATATGGTTCAAATAAATGGTAGTAAAAAACGTGCTCATGTTAATCAGTTGAGAAAAGCTAAAATCCAACAGTGTCATTATCAACCTATAACTTATTTTAATGTTGCAAGTAGGAAACGATTAAGATCTAATTATGAATCAATGATAATGATTGATTCATACGCGAAGAAGAGTTTGATATAATGAAGGATGAGTAAAATTGTCAAAATAGAATTATACTTACAGATACCATAAAACAAAAAGGAATTGTAAATTAAATCATTATAATAATATATATAAGATATAAGCATATACATATGTATATATCAAAAATAAACTAATGTTTACATGAATGTACTTATATAGAACACCAATTTATAAAATTGTTATTGTATATCAACCATAATTACTCAAATAACGTCGTTGCTTTTTGAAAAGGGTAAGGAAATGTAATGTATTTATATATTATATGGCAACCCTATTAGGTTAAGTCATTCTTAGGCAGAGGCCACGCAATGAGCGGTAAAGCGGCGAGCGGCAGAGCCATGAGCGGAAAAAATTAAAACATATGAACTACTACTGAAGTGGCCACACAATGAGCGGCATGTGAGCGGCACTTCTGAGCGTTAAAGCGGCACCGCTCAGGAATAAAACTTGTTCTAATTTTTAGTTGTTTTCTGAGCGGCAAAGAATAAAAATGGCAAAAAAAAATAGCTTTTCTTTGTTTTGTCAATCTGTAGCGCGATTCAGTAACTTCTGTTTAACGATAATTGAATCGTTAGAAAAAGAAAACAACAAAATTATCGATTTTGGTATTCAGTAAAATTTTTAAACGATAGTCACTATTGCTGAAGTCAGCTGTTGTTGTTATCTTAACGACAACTCTTTTTGTGTTGTTTCAATTGATAAAAAATTAAAAAGGTTGAAATGTAGTCATACATAAATAAAAATCATAAAATAGTGAAAATATTTTGCTTATATTATAAAAACTTTTCATATAAATAATAAATAACATTGACAATGGCATTTTGACAACTAACCGCTCAGAAATGACGCTCAGTAATAAGGCACTTGCCGCTCAAACTCGCCACTCTGCCGCTCACCGCATAATACAGAAACTGAATGGAATTTTTTTTAGTTGTCATTGTGAAGTGTAATATTGTGCATCGAAAATAAGTATTGATTAAATACAAAAACTATGGAAAATTACAGTGTCGATGAAATTAACGAGGCAAATCGTCGAATTGCAGCCTATAATATGGCTCAGGAGGAGTATGAAGAAGATTTGTTGCTGCTGTTAATATTAAAAGTAAAGAAAAGCTTCGCTTCGCTTAATGTCAAGTTGGTTACGGTTCTAAAAATTAAAAAAATAAGAACATTTTAAATGACGTTTATTTTGGTAAAAACCAGATATTTACTTCCGCTTCAAAATGGTTGTATCTAAAAGAAACATCATCGATTCATCTCGCTTTGAAGAGGTCGTTGGTTTTCCAGTGGTTTTTTTTGTTTGCATCCGAACGAAATAGTCGCGCATATGTACCCATTTTTTTTCACAGCATCAACTACATAAATATAAAAAAAACTTTAATAAAATATTTTGTTATGTATTTCAGATATCTAGCTACTGGTGAAACATTTGCATCGTTGGCCCTTCCATTCAGGGCACACAAATCAACAATTTTTAAACTTATTCCAAAATGCCTTGCATCTATTTTGAAACATTTTTTGGGGACAGCGATGCCAGCACCAACGACTGAATCATTCACTAAAAATATTGCTGATTTTTCAACCAAATGGGACTATCCGAATTGTTGTGGGGCAATTGATGGCAAACATGTACGAATAAAATCTCCACCCAAGACTGGCTCAGCCTTTTTCAACTACAAAGATCTTCATTCAATTGTACTTTTGGCGATGGTCAATGCAAATTACAAGTTCACAGCGGTAGACGTTGGCTCATATGGCCGAGAAGGGGATGCTGGCATTTACTTAAAAAGCGAAATGGGCCAAAGAATTAACAACGAGCAATTTAATATTCCACCGCCGAATGCTCTACCATACACTGAAACTGTTTTGCTAAATGTTATATGTACTTGGTGATGAAGCATTTGCCTTGCACAAAAACTTCATGAAACCATATCCTAGACAACAATCACTACATGATCGATGCAAAGCAATTTACATTACCGCCATTCCTGTGCTAGAAGAACAACGGAGAATGCGTTTGGAATTATGGCTTCATATCTCCGTGTTTTTCACACACCAATTGGTATTACTACCCCGGAAACAATCGACAATGTTATTGTTGCGGCATGTATATTACACAATATGATGCGTTCCGAAAAAATAAATTCACCGGCAGAGACCATATTCGGAAACACAGACGACTTGACTATCCCAGTTAATAATTTGATTCCAATTGCAAATGCTGGTGGCCGACCAAACAATGAAGCATCAATAATTGGGACAAATTGAAAGATTATTTCAATGGAGTTGGAGCGGTTGCATGGCAGGACCGATCAATTTAACAAATCTTTCACCATGCTTTATTTTAACAAAATAAAATGAAATAAATATACATACTTTCTGCATTTAACTCATCTGCCAATTTCAACCACACTTGATTTTTTCGTACACTGTCACGGAACTGTGCATGTCGTACATTGTACAAAATTTCATTATTTTTGACAAAAGTCAATGATCCTTTCCTCGTCGCACAAAGAAAATTGTAATTTTTTACTAATTTTATAGTAATAATCACTAAACTTTATCGAAATTTCACAAAAAAACAAATGAATGAGATGTCGCACTTTGTTGTTTTACTTTTTTATTAACACCTCTGTCGCACAATTTTTGATTAACAACTCTGTAAATATCACATTTCGTTCCTACAGCAACGAAAACAATCTAGTCTATGTTGTTTTCGTTCCGTCGCAAAATGGCTAGTTTTTCGTTGCTGAACGCCGCCGTTACGTTGCTAGTTTTCGTCGCCGATTTCTGGAACGAACTTTTTTTCGTTGCAAATGTATGCAATTAAACAAATTTCACTTATTTGTGAAAAAGATACATACATACATGTATGTAGGTATATATCGAATAACGTTGTATGAAACAATTTAAAGTTGAAATAACACAGTGCAACAGCCATTTGGGGGGGTGAGAAATTTCAAGTCAGGGTAGAAGTACTAAGGTAGTATAATAAAACCTCCAAAAGAATTTGGTGTTCTCAGGCCAAAGTTTTTTAAGACTTTTCATATTTATTAAGGTTTTCAGCTGTAACTCAAGAAGCGTTGTCAAAATTGTAGCTAAGGCTCAAATAAATAATTTTTATAAATATGTCCATGTACAAATGGAATAAAAAACACTGTTTTATGTTCGATTAAATATTAAAATTATCACTCATACGTATACATCTCTTCTACTCTACTAATAAATAATAAGCATAAAATTTAATAAAAAGGGGGAAAATTACTATTTTTAAAGATCTCATTCGGTAAAATTAATCCAACTTGATTTGCTGAAGCTATTTGCTGAGAAATGAAATGATAAACCATCACTGGATCTTTAGTTATAGCTGAAAAACTCAGCAAACAAACATCAAGATAAGGAAAAAATATAAAATATACAAAAAAAGTTTGACCTGAGAACGTCAACCCCTTTAGAGGTTTTTACTATATAGGCATAGTATTTTCACCTTGCCTTGGAATTTCTCACCCCCCTCCCCCCAATAATGACTCTATAATTGGAGTTATATTTATATTTTTCCATATCTTGTTGTGTGTTTAGTTTTTCAATAACCGTTAATGATTTCTCATTCCATTCTTCAGCAAATCAATTTTAACTAATTTTATCGAATGAAATCTTTAAAAAATTTTAATTTTCCCCCTTTTTATCAAATTTTTTATGAGTAGAGCAAAATATTAGATGTAAACCTATAATTGATATGTTTAGTATTGAATCAAACATACTACATGGAGTGAAAACTCGGTGGCCTAAAATGAAAAACAAATTTTTTTGATTTGATATCTATTTTATTCTTCAACAGAATCTCCGGTATGTAAAACGCACTTCTTTAAGCGATCGTCTAACATCTTGGTGCCTTCAAGAAAAGCGATTTGTCGAATTCTTTAAAAAGGGCCTCCGTCTCTGATATGACTTCTTCATTTGTGGTAAATCTCTTTCCCTGAAGCAATTTTTTCAAGTTTGGGAACAAATAATAATCGCTGGGGGCTAGGTCTGGAGAACACGGGGGGAAGGGAAGGAATTCGTAATGTAAAGACTTCAATTTTTCTGAAGCCAAAGTAGATCAATGCGCCAGTGCATTGTCACGATGGTACAAGATTTTATTCTTATTTAAGTGGGGTCGTTTTTTTTCTTAATTTCTTCATACAATCTGTCCAAAAACTCAACATAGTACTTGGCAGTCATTGTTTTTCTTTCCTTCACGTCCATCCCAAAATTACACTGGTCATGACCTTTCCAGACGATTGTTGAGTCTTTGGCCACTTTGGTCGGCTTCCGCACACTTGTAACCATTCCGCGTAATAATGAATCCACATCTCATCAATTGTTAGAAATCGACGTAAAAATTCAGTTGAATTTACTTGAAGCCTTTCTAAAGCATACTTTGAATCATGAACACGATTCAGTTTTGGTTGAGCTATTAAATGTCACGGCACCCATCGATCTGAAAGCTTTTACATAGTTAAATGATCATGTAATATATGCTCTGTTGATATCGTTATGATGCCAGCAATCTCACTCACTTTCGTCCATCCAATACAACCTGATGCATTTTTCTTACGTTGTCTTCGATAACTGCTACATTTGGACCACCAGGACGATCTGCATCATTTGTGTTAACCATTGAATATGGCGGCGAAGATTCGTCATATTGTTACCAATCCATTCTTTGGCTTGGACAGTATGTTTCTCACCAAAAACAATGTTTAATCAAAACACGAAGCTCTTTGCAATCCATTTTTTCTTAAACTTTAAAAGCAACAGTTGGCCCTACTGAATAAATAGAAAAAAAACTTGTCGTTTCCGCATACACCGTAATCGTCGACGAAAACGAAAACTGAAAACGTTGTTGTATGGCACCGTTTCGTTGCTAATCGTTTTCGTTTCAGTTGGGAGCGTTGCGGCATAATACAGAAACTGAACGGAATTTTTTTAGTTGTCATTGTGAAGTGTAATATTGTGCATCGAAAATAAGTATTGATTAAATACAAAAATATTTCGTTCCTACAGCAACGAAAACAACCTAGTCTATGTTATTTTCGTTCCGTCGCCAAATGGCTAGTTTTTCGTTGCTGAACGCCGCCGTTAAGTTGCTAGTTTTCGTCGCCGATTTCTGGAACGAACTTTTTTCGCAAATGCAAATGTGTGCAATTTCGTTTTCGTCGACGATTACGGTGTATGCGGAAACGAGCCTTTAGTAACTAATTCAAACATCAACAAGAAATTTGTAATATAAACGTAATCATTATGGTATTTAGTCACTACTTACAATATGTTCAAATATCAAAGAAATTTTTTTTTTTTTAAAGAACACAACTTATAGCGTATTCAAATTTCAAAACCAACCAAACAACAGCAATTAAGTGAAATCACACAATTTCTGTAAATACAAATGGTATGATTTAACTGAAAGGGTAGGGGTGAGTGTATGCATGATGTCACACACAAACTAAATATAAACAATGAAAATATGTGTCATGCACAACTATACAGCCAATGTTGTGTTGAGTTGTAGACATAGAGGCGCGTATAACAAGTGTTCATAAAATTAACAAGTGTGACTAAACATGTATGAATATCCCAGGTCAGCTAAAAATTAATAAGCGATCATTTTTTGTTTTGATTTAATGTAAACAATTAGAGTAAAAGTTTAAAGTTACATTGTAAATACCAAAGCAGTATACTACAGTGAAAATATTTTGAAGTGTTGAGTAGCATTCAATAATCATGAAAGTTACTCAATGCACTATATTCTTTACAGAGAAATGCTTTCTAAATTGCTGGGATATTGATACAAATCCATATAGTTTAGTTAAATTTAAATATAGAATAAAAACCCTAGAATAATCAGAAATCATTGAGTGACTTTAAATGTCACTCAATACTAGACTAGTCATAAGAATTTTATTGTAGCTTTATAAGCAAAGAAAAATCAAATAAAGCAAAGATTGTTTTACAAAACATCAAAGTAATCACTTCGCTTTATTTAAAATAGCGAACAACGTTCCTAGATGAGCGTATGTTTCTTTAAAAATATAGAAACATATATTTTAATAAACGCTCCTTTAGAAGAGCGAATGTTTCAAAGGACCGAAACATTTCAATACACTGAAACTGTTTTGCCAAATGTTATACTTGGTGATGAAGCATTTGCCTTGCACAAAAACTTCATGAAACCATATCCAAGACAACAATCACTACATGATCGATGCAAAGCAATTTACATTACCGCCATTCCCGTGCTAGAAGAACAACGGAGAATGCGTTTGGAATTATGGCTTCATATTTCCGTGTTTTTCACACAACAATTGGTATTACTACCCCGGAAACAATCGACAATGTTATTGTTGCGGCATGTATATTACACAATATGATGCGTTCCGAAAAAATAAATTCACCGGCAGAGACCATATTCGGAAATACAGACGACTTGACTAACCCAGTTAATAATTTGATTCCAATTGCAAATGCAACAGCTGATGGCCGAACAAACAATGAAGCATCAATAATTCGGGACAAATTGAAAGATTATTTCAATGGAGTTGGAGCGGTTGCATGGCAGGACCGATCAGTTTAACAAATCTTTCACCATGCTTTATTTTAACAAAATAAAATGAAATAAATATACATACTTTCTGCATTTAACTCATCTGCCAATTTCAACCACACTTGATTCTTTCGTACACTGTCACGGAACTGTGCATGTCGTACATTGTACAAAATTTCATTATTTTTTACAAAGTCAATGATCCTTTCCTCGTCGCACAAAGAAAATTGTAATTTATTAATCATTTTATAGTAATAATCACTAAATTTTATCGAAATTTCACAAAAAACAAATGAATAAAATGTCGCACTTTGTTTATTTACTTTTTTTATTAACACCTCTGTCGCAACAATTTTTGATTAAAAACTCTGTAAATATCACATTTCGTTCCTACAGCTACGAAAACAACCTAGTCTATAGGCTCGTTTCCGCATACACCGTAATCGTCGACGAAAACGAAATTGCATACATTTGCAACGAAAAAAAGTTCGTTCCAGAAATCGGCGACGAAAACTAGCAACGTAACGGCGGCGTTCAGCAACGAAAAACTAGCCATTTGGCGACGGAACGAAAACAACATAGACTAGGTTGTTTTCGTTGCTGTAGGAACGAAATATTTTTGTATTTAATCAATACTTATTTTCGATGCACAATATTACACTTCACAATGACTACTAAAAAAAACTCCGTTCGGTTTCTGTATTATGCCGCAACGCTCCCAACTGAAACGAAAACGATTAGCAACGAAACGGTGCCGTACAACAACGTTTTCAGTTTCAGTTTTCGTTTTTGCCGTACAACAACGTTTTCAGTTTCAGTTTTCGTTTTCGTCGACGATTACGGTGTATGCGGAAACGACAAGTTTTTTTTCTATTTATTCAGTAGGGCCAACTGTTGCTTTTAAAGTTTAAGAAAAAATGGATTGCAAAGAGCTTCGTGTTTTGATTAAACATTGTTTTTGGTGGGAAACATACTGTCCATGCCAAAGAATTAATTGGTAATAATATGACGAATCTTCGCTGCCATATTCAATGGTTAACACAAATGATGCAGATAGTCCTGGTGGTCCAAATGAAGCAGTTATCGAAGACAACGTAAGAAAAATGCATCAGGTTGTATTGGATGGACGAAAGATTAAAGTGAGTGAAATTGCTGGCATCATAACGATATCAACAAAGCATATATTACATCATCATTTAACTATGTAAAAGCTTTCAAATCGATGGGTGCCGTGACATTTAATAGCTCAATCAAAACTGAATCGTGTTCATGATTCAAAGTATGCTTTAGAAAGGCTTCAAGTAAATTCAACTGAATTTTTACGTCGATTTCTAATAATAGATGAGATGTGGATTCATTATTACGCGGAGTGGTTACAAGCGTGCGGAAGCCGACCAAAGCGGCCAAAGACTCAACAATCGTCTGGAAAGGTCATGACCAGTGTTATTTTGGGATGGACGTGAAGAAAGGAAAAACAATGACTGCCAAGTACTATGTTGAGTTTTTGGACAGATTGTATGAAGAAATTAAGAAAAAAAAACAACCCCACTTAAATAAGAATAAAATGTTGTACCATCGTGACAATGCACCGGCGCATTGATCTACTTTGGCTTCAGAAAAATTGAAGTCTTTACATTACGAATTCCTTCCCTTCCCCCCGTGTTTTCCAGACCTAGCCCCCAGCGATTATTATTTGTTCCCAAACTTGAAAAAGTCAAATGAAGAAGTCATATCAGAGACGGAGGCCCTTTTTAAAGAATTCGACAAATCGCATTTCTTGAAGGGCACCAAGATGTTAGAAGATCGCTGAAAGAAGTGCGTTTTACATACCGGAGATTATGTTGAAGAATAAAATAGATATCAAATCAAAAAAATTTGTTTTTCATTTTAGGCCACCGAGTTTTCACTCCATGTAGTATGTTTGATTCAATACTAAACATATCAATTATAGGTTTACATCTAATATTTTGCTCTACTCATAAAAAATTTGATAAAAAGGGGGAAAATTAAAATTTTTTAAAGATTTCATTCGATAAAATTAGTTAAAATTGATTTGCTGAAGAATGGAATGAGAAATCATTAACGGTTATTGAAAAACTAAACACACAACAATATATGGAAAAATATAAATATAACTCCAATTATACAGTCATTATTGGGGGGAGGGGGGTGAGAAATTCCAAGGCAAGGTGAAAATACTATGCCTATATAGTAAAAACCTCTAAAGGGGTTGACGTTCTCAGGTCAAACTTTTTTTTGTATATTTTATATTTTTTCCTAATCTTGATGTTTGTTTGCTGAGTTTTTCAGCTATAACTAAAGATCCAGTGATGGTTTATCATTTCATTCCTCAGCAAATAGCTTCAGCAAATCAAGTTGGATTAATTTTACCGAATGAGATCTTTAAAAATAGTAATTTTCCCCCTTTTTATTAAATTTTATGCTTATTATTTATTAGTAGAGTAGAAGAGATGTATACGTATGAGTGATATTTTTAATATTTAATCGAACATAAAACAGTGTTTTTTATTCCATTTGTACATGGACATATTTATAAAAATTATTTATTTGAGCCTTAGCTACAATTTTGACAATGCTTCTTGAGTTACAGCTGAAAACCTTAATAAATATGAAAGGCCTTAAAAAACTTTGGCCTGAGAACACCAAATTCTTTTGGAGGTTTTATTATACTACCTTAGTACTTTTACCCTGACTTGAAATTTCTCACCCCCCCCAAAATGGCTGTTGCACTGTGTTATTTCAACTTTCAATTGTTTCATACAACGTTATTCGAATTATACCTACATACATGTGTGTATGTATCTTTTTCACAAATAAATGAAATTTGTTTAATTGCATACATTTGCAACGAAAAAAGTTCGTTCCAGAAATCGGCGACGAAAACTAGCAACGTAACGGCGGCGTTCAGCAACGAAAAACTAGCCATTTTGCGACGGAACGAAAACAACATAGACTAGATTGTTTTCGTTGCTGTAGGAACGAAATGTGATATTTACAGAGTTGTTAATCAAAAATTGTGCGACAGAGGTGTTAATAAAAAAGTAAAACAACAAAGTGCGACATCTCATTCATTTGTTTTTTTGTGAAATTTCGATAAAGTTTAGTGATTATTACTATAAAATTAGTAAAAAATTACAATTTTCTTTGTGCGACGAGGAAGGGATCGGCTTAAGTCTAGTTTAGGGGCGATGCCCCGATCGGTTCAAAATTTTTACCACTTATAAAACTTTTTAATGTGATTCCAGGGAAATATTTTTTTTTTGTCGGTCGAGCCTATTTTCCCAGTTATGGACCCCAAAATTTTGATATTGACTTCTGTATAACTTTGATATTTACTATCGGATTTCGACAATATATATATCGTTGGAAAGCTTATTTGAGTGCCTTCTATGTGGTATTTTAAAATTTGAAATCCATTAACCCATTATGAACCTATTGCAAATTTTGCATTTTTGTGAGAGAGTATTTTTTTTAATATGGGATTATCTCATAAATAGACGTATGTCATGTATGGTTTTATATTAACTGAATAAAGGGTAGGTCCACAAGCTTTATTTTGATGTATCTCATGGCAACTTAACCCTTTCAGAACCGGATATATTTGGTATTTTATCTTCATTTTTAAGGCTTTTTGAAAAATTTATTCCTAATTCTAGCCTGCAACGCTTTAAAACAACACAACAAAATTCTTTATCCGTCCTATTATGAAAATTTTTTAGAACAAATCGCGCGATTTTTTCTAAAAAATTTTCACCTGCGGCGCTTTAAAATGAGACAACTAATTGTTTATATTTTTTAAAACAACAGAACAAATTTTTTTGATGAAAATTTTTTAAATCAATTAAGTTGCCACAATTTAAAAAAAATTATATAAATTTTAACTACCTTCGAAATACAAATATATTTTCCAAAAAACATTACAAATATGACTAAATATATAAAATAAATACACAAATAAAATAAAAAAAATATTAAAAATCCATAAAATATCAATATATTTTTCAAAAAGCATAAAAATGTAGATAAAATACCAAATATATCCGGTTCTGAAAGGGTTAAGTTGCCATGAGATACATCAAAATAAAGCTTGTGGACCCACCTTTTATTCAGTTAATATAAAACCATACATGACATACGTCTATTTATGAGATAATCCCATATTAAAAAAAATACTCTCTCACAAAAAATGCAAAATTTGCAGTAGGTTCATAATGGGTTAATGGATTTCAAATTTTAAAATACCACATAGAAGGCACTCAAATAAGCTTTCCAACGATATATATATTGTCGAAATCCGATACTAAATAACAAAGTTATAAAGTAGTCAATATCAAAAATTTGGGGGTCCATATCTCGGAAAATAGGCTCGACCGACAAAAAAAAAATATTTCCCTGGAATCACCCCAAAAACCCCTACCCCCTCCAAAAAAAACTAAAATATCGGGGCATCGCCCCTAAACTAGACTTGTTCCAAGGGATCATTGACTTTTGTCAAAAATAATGAAATTTTGTTCAATGTACGACATGCACAGTTCCGTGACAGTGTACGAAGGAATCAAGTGTGGTTGAAATTGCCAGATGAATTAAATGCAGAAAGTATGTATATTTATTTCATTTTATTTTGTTAAAATAAAGCATGGTGAAAGATTTGTTAAATTGATCGGTCCTGCCATGCAACCGCTCCAACTCCATTGAAATAATCTTTCAATTTGTCCCGAATTGTTGATGCTTCATTGTTTGGTCGGCCACCAGCTGTTGCATTTGCAATTGGAATCAAATTATTAACTGGGATAGTCAAGTCGTCTGTATTTCCGAATATGGTCTCTGCCGGTGAATTTATTTTTTCGGAACGCATCATATTGTGTAATATACATGTCGCAACAATAATATTGTCGATTGTTTCCGGGGTAGTAATACCAATTGGTGTGTGAAAAACACGGAAATATGAAGCCATAATTCCAAACGCATTCTCCGTTGTTCTTCTAGCACGGGAATGGCGGTAATTGTAAATTGCTTTGCATCGATCATGTAGTGATTGTTGTCTTGGATATGGTTTCATGAAGTTTTTGTGCAAGGCAAATGCTTCATCACCAAGTACATATAACATTTGGCAAAACAGTTTCAGTGTATGGTAGAGCATTCGGCGGTGGAATATTAAATTGCTCGTTGTTAATTCTTTGGCCCATTTCGCTTTTTAAGTAAATGCCAGCATCCCCTTCTCGGCCATATGAGCCAACGTCTACCGCTGTGAACTTGTAATTTGCATTGACCATCGCCAAAAGTACAATTGAATGAAAATCTTTGTAGTTGAAAAAGGCTGAGCCAGTCTTGGGTGGAGATTTTATTCGTACATGTTTGCCATCAATTGCCCCACAACAATTCGAATAGTTCCATTTGGTTGAAAAATCAGCAATATTTTTAGTGAATGATTCAGTCGTTGGTGCTGGCATCGCTGTCCCCAAAAAATGTTTCACAATAGATGCAAGGCATTTTGAAATAATTTTACAAATTGTGATTTGTGTGCCCTGAATTGAAAGGCCAACGATGCAAATGTTTCACCAGTAGCTAGATATCTGAAATACATAACAAAATATTTTATTAAAGTTTTTTTTTTATATTTATGTAGTTGATGCTGTGAAAAAAAATGGGTACATATGCGCGACTATTTCCTTCGGATGCAAACAAAAAAATACATTGGAAACCCAACGACCTCTTCAAAACAAGATGAATCGATGATATTTCTTTTAGATACGACCATTTTGAAGCGGAAGTAAATATCTGGTTTTTACCAATATAAACATCATTTAAAATGTTCTTATTTTTTTAATTTTTAGAACCGTAACCAACTTGACATTAAGCGAAGCGAAGCGAAGCGAAGCGAAGCTTTTCTTTACTTTTAATATTAACAGCAGTAACAAATCTTCTTCATACTCCTCCTGAGCCATAATATAAGCTGCAATTTGCCTCGTTAATGTCATCGACACTGTAATTTTCCATAGTTTTTGTATTTAATCAATACTTATTTTTGATGCACAATATTACACTTCACAATGATTACTAAAAAAAATTCCGTTCAGTTTCTGTATTATGCCGCAACGCTCCCAACTGAAACGAAAACGATTAGCAACGAAACGGTGCCGTACAACAACGTTTGCAGTTTCACTTTTCGTTTTCGTCGACGATTACGGTGTATGCGGAAACGAGCCTTAAGTGACATAATAATTATTTTATTACAAAAAATTTTGTTTTTTCTTTATACATCTTATTCTTGTGTTTAAATGACATAATAATTATACAATAAAAAAAATTTGTTACAAGTGATACTTAAATAATAAAAAAAATTTTATTTTTTTTTATACATATTATTCTTATTATAAATGTTGATAGTATTAAAAATTATTATTATATTACAATTTTTAAAATTTTTGTCTTAGTTATCTATTGTATTTTTTCAATAAATTTTTATGTACAGTTTTTTCTTTTCCATTTATTCTTATAGTTACATTTAAATTATTTATATCTATAATTTCATACGGTCCATTATATGGCCTTTGGTTCTTTTTCCTAGTTTCTAATTTTACTAGCACTAAGTCTCCTATGTTAAGATCTATCCTATTTATTTTGTTATATGATTCCAAACTTCTATTATTTTTCGTAATTTCAATTAGTTTTTTTAGCATTTTCCATGAAATTTTTAGCCTCATTTTAAATTCATTAGCATAATTGTCTAAGCTGTATATCCTATCATTATTCATAATTTGTTCACCCGGTAATCTAGGTAATTTACCAAAAATTAACTCAAATGGAGAATATTTGGTATCTACATGTGGTGTTATATTGTAAGCGAAAGAATAGTAAGCTGTCCAATCACTCCAGTTATCATTATTTATGAATGACAAGAAGTATTCATTCAAGACTCTATGATTTCTTTCTATGGTACCCAAAGTCTCATGGTGATATGGCGTAGACAACTTTTGCTCGATCCCTAACAAATTGCATATTTCTTTCATTAGTTCATTTACAAACTCTGTACCCCTATCAGATTTTAGAGTTTTAAAAATGCCATATTTTAATATCAAGTTTTCTATTAGACTTTTCGCTATACTCTTAGCCTCCTTTGTTTCCATCGGGACTCTATCACATACTTAGTAAGTTCACACTGCATAGTTAAAATGTATCGAAAAAAAAGCTATTTCCCGGTGTGTCCGTTATACATAATGGTTCTATAGTGTGTCTTATTTGTTTGCTCCGTTGGCAAAGATCACACGTTGATACATATTTTCTTACCATTTTATTCATGTTTTTCCATATGTATTTCTGTTTCAATTTTATTAATGTTTTTCTTATTCCGAAATGTCCTCCGCATGGTGTGTCGTGATACAATTCAATTAATTTCATTTTTTCTTGTTCTTCTGTTATTCTTTGAGGTTTGCTATATATGAGAATTCTGACGTCATTTCCTTTACTTTTATTTATTATTTCTTTAATTTTTTCTATATTTACTTATTTGAATATTTCGTCACTTTTTTCCAGTGCGAACATAACACAATTCAATCTGCTTAAAACAGAAGGTAGTTTCTCCAACATATTACATATATAATCGGGATTATCGCTACATCTGATGGCCATTTGATTTAAAGCAAGATTTTTCTCAATTTTGAATTCTCTATGGACTTCTATTATGAACTTCAGCTTTACTGCAAATTTTATATCATTCATGGATGTACACTCCCACATTTTGAGTTGATCAGGCTTGGTAAGATTTGTATCATCATTTACCTCATTTTTATTTTTGTTCTCTCTTTTGGATTTCTTTTCATTTTTTCTCATTTTCTTCAGTTTGTATCATTTTCCTTTTCATATTTCTTGTTATCACCAGCGATTTCTTTATATTTTCATCATTGTTTTGAGGTATCATTGTTTTCAATTTATTGGAATCTAATTGTATTCTAGATAGATCATCTACATTTGTGTTGTTTTTTGCCTTTTTGTAGATTATCTGAAAATCGTAATCAGACAATTCTAATCGAATTCTAGTCAATTTCGAACTTGGATTTTTATGTGTAAATAGTGCAATGAGTGATCGATGGTCGGTTACTACTATAAACTTTCTACCAAATATAGTAGGTAAGGTCTGAAAAATTGTATACGATTACTGACTTATTTCTCTCGTGTTTGTTCAGTGATCGACTGGCAAAAGATATTGGTCTATCTTCTCCAATTTCTCTTGTGATAACACGTCTCCTAACGCAAAATCGGATGCGTCAGTTGTCAGTATGAATGGTTTCTCGAAATTTGGATACTGTAATGTGGGAGGACTTATTAGTCTAGTTTTCAGTGTTTCAAACGCATTTTCACATTGTTCTGTCCATTCGAATTTTTGACCTTTCTTCAATAATTTGTTCAAACAATCGGCTATGTTGGCAAAATTTTCTATGAATCTTCTGTAGTAATTACAAAATGCTACAAATCTTCTTACATCGTCAGCATTTTTTGGTACAGGATATTTTCTTATTGCATCAAATTTCTCAGGATCTGGTTTTATGCCTTTGGGTGTTATTAAATGTCCAAGATATACCACTTCAGGTTTTAAAAAACAACATTTACTAGCGTTCAGCTTTAAGTTATATTTCCGTAAATTATCAAAAACTTTTATCAGATTAGTGTTATGGTGATTGAGACTACAGCCAAAAACTATGATATCATCCACATAAAGGAAAGCCTCAGATTCCAAACCATACAATGCTATTGTCAGCATGCGCTGAAAGCTGTTGGATGATATTTTTAGACCGAAAGGTAGTCTTGTGTATTGGTAATGACCATTTGGAGTAGAAAAAGCTGTATAAGGACGAGATTGATGGTCAAGTTCGATTTGGTGAAAAGAACTAGTCATGTCCAATGTTGAAAAATATTTTGCTGTACCCAATTTATCCAAAATATCGTCTAAGCGCGTTAAAGGAAATTTGTCATTCACAATTTTGTCATTTAACTTTCTGAAGTCTACAACTAATCTCCATTTTTTTAAATCTGTCTGTCCTTTCTTTGGCACTAATAAGAGTGGTGCGTTGTAAGGGCTTATCGATGGTTCAATAATATTATCTTCTAAAAGCTTTTGCACTTGGTAATTTATCTCTGTTGTTTGTGATTGTGGTAATCTATAATTTTTGATGTATACTGGACTATTATCATTCAAATTTATTGTTTGTCTTAAAGAATTATTGGCAGTTAATTCTTCATCTTCCATGTGAAATATTGATTGATATTCTTTCAATATTGAGATAATTTCATCTCTGTTCTCCTCATCCAAGTCATTTAATTCAAAGTTTTCCAGTAATTCCTTAAATCTTTGCTGTGTACAATATTTTTCGTTTTTTATCTTGCCATATGAACATATACGATAGTTTCTCAGTGGTCTAGTTTCCACTTCTAAATTGTCTATTATAATTATATTGTCCGTTACATTCAGTAATTTGATGTGTTGATTGCCATTTTTAGGTATTATTGCATTTGCCAAAAATACACCTTTATCAATCTCCCTATTCAATATTACGGAGTCCTCCTTCAGTTTAACATTAAATGGTATTACTATTTCACTTCGATGTGGTATTTTTACTCTATTAATCCTAAAGGTATTATCATGTATTGGAACCACTATCATCTCATCATTAAAATTAAGCGTCAACACATAGGTATCATAATCTATATTGCATCTATATTTTGAAAGGAAATCCCTTCCAAGAATTCCATCTGTCCTTATTGGGAAATTGTCCTCTACCAGTTGTATTTTCTGTGTTATAACACCATTGTATACATTTATGTTTATATTTGTGGAACTCAGTGATTTAATAATCTCATCTGAAATTCCTGTCAAGTTGCAATAGTCATCCTGGTTTACCTCATAACTCGTTAAAAATTTATTCTTGCACAACGAGACATTAGCTCCCGTGTCAATCAAAAATGTTAACTCCTTATCTGTATTTTCAATACTAAATCTCATGTAGTTTCTGAGTTTGGATGATATGCTGTATACTTTAGTATTTTCTAATAATTTAACCCCACTGGAGACTGTATTCCGTCGGTCTCCGGGTTTTGTGCGTTTCCCTGAATTCTATTTACATTTCGATTTCTTGTATTGTTATTTGAATTCCTCTGCTTGTTATTTCTTTTTGTTGTTGCTGTTATTAACGTTTCTATAGCTAGTACGATTTCTGTTGTTGTTACTAGGGTTTGAAATTTTCGTAAAACACATGTTTGCAAAATGATTTACTTTTCCACACTTGTGACATTTCTCACCTTCTGCGGGACATTTATTGCCATGATTCCTACCACAGTTTCTGCAAATCGATTGTCTAGATATCGTAGTGTTACGTGCTCTATTATATTGAGCATTCTGATATAATATTTGTCCTTGTTGTTTCCCTGACGAAACTTTTTCGGCAATTTTTAGAGCATCTACGAAAGTTGTCACTTGACTTGCGTCAATCGTAGTTATTATTTGCGGATCAGTTATTCCATTCACGAATGCGTTAAAGGCAATCTTACTGTTGCTATTGATTATAGCATCTCAATTTGCCTTTCCCTGTTCGGCAATTTGTACTTCGTTCAATTCCGTAATGAGTTGCTCTATTTTTGTTGCAAATCCCAGTAAATTGTTATCCCTTTGGATGGTACGCGTTATCTCACTTAACACAGTATTTGAAGATCTTGATGATTTATGTGTCAATTTTAATACCTCTATTAAATCATCAATGTTAGTAGGTACATAACTTTGTTTTACTCTACTCTGAATTTTAAATCCAACCTTGAATTAAAAATAAAATTAAAAAACGAATTGGACTTTTCAGTAGCCACAGTCAATGATACCGTTTCCAAATTTGTCAAGAAATCTTGCAGTTCACCAGATCTACCCGAAAATTTTGGTACCAATTTGGTAATTAGCGACAATTCATTCATATCCAAATTAGTCATGATTGGATTCGTTATTATCTTTCTCTTAGAATGTTGTTCCAGTAATTTCAAAGCTTCCCCTTTAGCCTTTACAAAATTTTCCCAAGCTTCCTTACCGTCCAATTCTTTCAAATCTGAGTCTTTTATATAATTCTTGAATTTTTCCTCTAATTTTTGTATTTCTATATTTTTCTCTTAATTGTCTCTAAGGTGTACGGCCTTGACAATGACTTTCTAGCATTTAAAGTGATCTGTTCAAGAGCTTTCTGTGCTTCCATTTATGTCATGGAATGTTTCTGTTAACGTAAAAAAATTATCTTCTATAGTTACTAATTGCTAGCATAAAGTCGAACCATTTTCTGTTTAAAACTATTACCATTGGCGTTACTATTATCAAAAATTCAACCTATATATTTATCATAAATTTTTCTGAACTTCATATTCAAATTCTATCTATACATTTTTATTCAAATAATGACAAAAATGTTTCTTTAATAGCTCTAAAATCTTCGATTTGTTCCTGTCCCAAATACGTTAATTTGTTTACTTTATACACAACTGTATTGGTTATGTATATTTTTAGTAAACTTCCTATTATATACAAAATTATTAATAATATTACAATAATAATAGTTACTTTAAAAAACTTCATAATAATTCAAAATTGTTACTATTTCTTTATACTTAAAATTTTAATTGTTATTTGAAAATAACATACTATTATTTATCAAAAAAAATTTTTGTTTCTTTTACTTTAAAAAAAAAAATCTTAAGTTTTCAGTTTTGCTTCGTCACTCGTATATAGGTGTCTATTATCTTCTCGATCTCGTCGATCTTTACCCAATACTTGGGTGCTAAGTCCCACGGTGGAGGTGGTGATGAATTTACTATTCTCTTGAAGTTTGCCAACTCTCTTCTCTTTTTTACTAGAAATCCACCACGTTGCTTTGGTGGTTTTACCTTAGGGATGTTCAAAGGCTTCCCTGTTGGTTTTGGTCTACTTCTTTTCAAGTATTCCTCGATGGTTAATGATCTAGGACCAACTTTATCATTGTTCATTATAAAAACTTCTTTTTATTTATATATTGTCCCTACACCTTGTGCATGGGCGAAATCGCCTCCGCACCCTAATAGGTTCTCACTTAAGAGCACACTATTTATATTGTTTATGATTTTTTTTTATCTTTTTCATGCACGTCATGAAACGGTTTGTTTCTTCTGCTGTTGAATTGGTTTGTTGCTTGCAGATCCTGATTGTCCTTTGGCTTGTTGCTTGTAGATCCCGATTGTCCTGTGGCCGGACAATCCTTCTAATTCCCGGCGTGGATTAGGTGCCTTTAGCTTAATCTAGGAGCTCTCTTCTCATTGCCATATAAGACAATTTTGAAGGACCGCCATGAAATGTTTCGGTCCTTTGAAACATTCGCTCATCTAAAGGAGCGTTTATTAAAATATATGTTTCTATATTTTTAAAGAAACATACGCTCATCTAGAAGCGTTGTTCGCTATTTTAAATAAAGCGAAGTGATTACTTTGATGTTTTGTAAAACAATCTTTGCTTTATTTGATTTTTCTTTGCTTATAAAGCTACAATGAAATTCTTATAACTATCTAGTATTGAGTGACATTTAAAGTCACTCAATGATTTCTGATTATTCTAGGGTTTTTATTCTATATTTAAATCTATCTAAACTATATGGATTTGTATCAATATACCAGCAATTTAGAAAGCATTTCTCTGTAAAGAATATAGTGCATTGAGTAACTTTCATGATTATTGAATGTTACTCAACACTTCAAAATATTTTTACTGTAATATACTGCTTTGGTATTTACAATGTAACTTTAAACTTTTACTCTTATTGTTTACATTAAATCAAAACAAAAAATGATCGCTTATTAATTTTTAGCTGACCTGGGATATTCATACATGTTTAGTCACACTTGTTAATTTTATGAACACTTGTTATACGCGCCTCTATGTCTACAACTCAACACAACATTGGCTGTATATTTGTGCATGACACATATTTTCATTGTTTATATTTAGTTTGTGTATGACATCATGCATATATTACAGTATGGTAGAGCATTCGGCGGTGGAATATTAAATTGCTCGTTGTTAATTCTTTGGCCCATTTCGCTTTTTAAGTAAATGCCAGCAACCCCTTCTCGGCCATATGAGCCAACGTCTACCGCTGTGAACTTGTAATTTGCATTGACCATCGCCAAAAGTACAATTGAATGAAAATCTTTGTAGTTGCAAAAGGCTGAGCCAGTCTTGGGTGGATATTTTATTCGTACATGTTTGCCATCAATTGCCCTACAACAATTCGCATAGTTCCATTTGGTTGAAAAATCAGCAATATTTTTAGTGAATGATTCAGTCGTTGGTGCTGGCATCGCTGTCCCCAAAAAATGTTTCACAATAGATGCAAGGCATTTTGAAATAATTTTACAAATTGTTGATTTGTGTGCCTTGAATTGAAAGGCCAACGATGCAAATGTTTCACCAGTAGCTAGATATCTGAAATACATAACAAAATATTTTATTAAAGTTTTATTTATATTTATGTAGTTGATGCTGTGAAAAAAGGGGTACATATGCGCGACTATTTCGTTCGGATGCAAACAAAAAAAAAACCACTGGAAACCCAACGACCTCTTCAAAGCGAGATGAATCATTGATGTTTCTTTTGGATACATCCATTTTGAAGCGAAAGTAAATATCTGTTTTTTACCAAATAAACATCATTTAAAATGTTCTTATTTTTTTAATTTTTAGAACCGTAACCAACCTGACATTAAGCGAAGCATCAATAACCAACGACGCATCACCATTCACCCAGGCATTATTATGCACTGAAGCATCTCCTGAGTTATGCTTACAAATTGACTTGGAGCAGTCCGGAATAGATTTCAATTTGGAGAATATCTCGGATATAAACGAAGCCACAGATGGTCGTACCAGCAGCAATACATCTTGGGCAGATAGTCGGCCTAGCAGCTTCGATATCGAAACTCCACAGTCTAGTAGAAACAAATGACGTACTCCATCTTGCGACCCCATAAATGATCTACTCCGTGAACTGATTACAACGCGCAAGCAAAAACCAGTGGGTTTTTTGCAACCCACAACAAAGTCGAACGACCATTTGGACCAATTTTTTGAATCTATTGCCACTACAATGCGTACATTCCCGACCATGTCGATCGCAAAATTGAAATTGAAAATTTCACAGATTGTCGGTGAAGAAGAAGTTTCTTTAGCTGAACAAGAACAATTGGCTGAAGTGCTATGCAACTCAAATGCCTCGCCGACCGAACATTTACATATCGATCCATTACAATAATGCCCATATATGTTTTAACATTTTTATTTAATAAAAAGCCATTTCTTACCTTAAGGTAATGCAAAATTTTTGCCTTGGTGTCATTGGTTCTCTGTTCCAGGTGGTAGGTTTTACTTCCAAATCACATTTGATAGTATCCAGCACAGATTCAAAAAGATGACGGCTCAAGCGAAAATATTCTTTAAATTTGGTATCATCATCCATCAAATAACGATCAATTAAGATATTGTGTGCACCTTCTCTTGCCCGCTGTTTGTACATCGCGTGGATATTTTTTGTGCTTTTCTTTACTTTTAATATTAACAGCAGTAACAAATCTTCTTCATACTCCTCCTGAGCCATATTATAGGCTGCAATACGATGATTTGCCTCGTTAATTTCATCGACCCTGTAATTTTCCATATTTTTTATATTTAATCAATACTTATTTTCGATGCACAATATTACACTTTACAATGACAACTAAAAAAAATTCCGTTCAGTTTCTGTATTATGCCGCAACGCTCCCAACTGAAACGAAAACGATTAGCAACGAAACGGTGCCGTACAACAACGTTTTCAGTTTCAGTTTTCGTCGACGATTACGGTGTATGCGGAAACGAGCCTTATGTTGTTTTCATTCCGTCTCCAAATGGCTAGTTTTTCGTTGCTGAACGCCGCCGTTACGTTGCTAGTTTTCGTCGCCGATTTCTGGAACGAGCTTTTTTTCGTTGCAAATGTATGCAATTTCGTTTTCGTCGACGATTACGGTGTATGCGGAAGCGAGCCTTTAATAAAGCAGTCTGTGTATAACCTTCAACCTGTCTTGTTAATTCAAATATAATAATCATATATGTAGGCTTATATTTATGTAACTACAATATCTCCCTCTTTAAACTAATATTAAAGTTTTTAATTGATTATAGTTCAAAAAATATATAAATATAGAAGTTTTACTACTCATTAGTACTCTACTGATGAAGCATAAATTTTTTTTATGGCGTATTTATTGCTTTTCAAAGACTTTTTTATACGATTTTTTCCTATTCCTACGGCTGTTTCTGAAATCCATTAGTCTGCGGATATCCGGGACTTGTTGTTATCAAATTTATGTCAAAATTGTTACAATATGTCTTGAACTGTAAGAAATGGAACAACATATTATCTGAGTCTATAATAAGTGGAATACCATGGTTAACAGAACACGCTTTCAATTTACTGATACATTCGCTGGCGGTTTTGGTTCTTAGTGGAATAATGTCCAATAAACGTGAATAAAAATCAAATAATATCAAATATGGTCGTTTAGCATATCCATAAGTATATAAGCCAACTTTGCTAAAAGGTAGTTCTGGCACTGTCTGTGAAAGCATTGCATATTTTATGTAGGCAGCACGATAAGTCTGATACACATCTCACTTGCAATTTTGCTGGCAAAAAGTCAGTTTTTCGAGTGCAAAATATCAAAAATGTAATGAAGCAGTTTTGTAGAGAATTGTTTAATTAAGAGAAGCTCATCCTACTTTTTTTTCTAGAAATTATTTTTTTGTCCAAAATAACGCGGCAAAGTCACCTAAACGAAACTATGTAGTAACTGCCTCACATTTTCATGCATTTCAATGGTCCGGGTAGATAATTTATTTTTGTTATATATATTTTATGTAAGTATATTTGAAAAACATGGTATTTCAACATTAATTTGAAAAAAAAAAAAATAGATGGCAATAATAATAGTTTAAGAAATATTCAGTTTCAGTGTTTGTAGTTGTTGTTGGACAAAAAAAGTAATTCAAAGAAACACGATATAAAATGGTGAATGCAATTGGGCCCATGTGTTTTAATAAACTGAAGAAGCTCGAAATAAGGACTATAGTAGGTATAAGTTAGTAATATACGATTCTTTTTCATGGATTTCACTAGAATGCCTCTTTTTTATTTTATTCAAAGTTTTTATTAAACTAATAGTGCTAACAGTGCACTTTATTAAAAAATAAAAATTTACCCAAGATTGGCCAATCATAAAAATGAAATATGATATTAGGTATTTAGCATAATATAAAATACAAATAACAATGTGTTGATATTGCAATATTTATAATTTAAAATTTATGGTAAATTGGCCAATCACAAAACAAAGTTAAAAAATTCAAGGTGAGAAAAAAATAAACATTAAGGGAGTTCTACAATGTACGATAAGTTCCATTAAAATATTATGAGTATTCTCGTTATCGTGCACACGTTAACTCCTCCCCCTTTAAATGTCGGGACATCCCTGTCTCGACCTTATCTGCTGGATGATCTGTTCCATGTCAGCGAGATTAGACTTTTTATTTATGCGTGAACGGTAGATCAGCCATACCATGAATGCAATGGCTATTATCAACAATACTATGATTGCCTTGTGTGCCATTAAATGCGTTTGAATGCCAGAGACTAATTCGTAAGTTTGGAGATTTATTCTATGTAGGTATGGTAATGTCAGTTTCACTTCATGATCGGTCTTTATGACATTTATCATCTTCGGTGGGTGAGACTCTACAACTTTGCGTTGTTCATTGTCGTTGTAATAAACGGTTCCATTTACCGTAATATTTCCAGTAAATATAATTAGTAGGCTGCCGTTCACCCTGATGGTTTCTCCTTCGATCACATCGGTGTTGTGAACGTTATTGAGGATCACCGATCTTTTTGACACCATTTGAACTGGTGGAATATGGTCTGCTGACTGTGTTCGGCAGGACGCTGAGTTGTTATTCAGCAGTTGAGAAAGGCATGGTTGCTTAGTTTCACGACAAATTTTTGCTGATCCAATGTTTGTGCAATCAGTTATGGGGGTAGTGTGATCATGGCATTCTGCGGCCTGATTCAATTCTAATTTTATTGCTATAATATAATATAATATAATATAATATAATATAATATAATATAATATAATATAATATAATATAATATAATATAATATAATATAATATAATATAATATAATATAATATAATATAATATAATATAATATAATATAATATAATATAATATAATATAATATAATATAATATAATATAATATAATATAATACAATATAATATAATATAATATAATATAATATAATATAATATAATATAATATAATATAATATAATATAATATAATATAATATAATATAATATAATATAATATAATATAATATAATATAATATAATATAATATAATATAATATAATATAATATAATATAATATAATATAATATAATATAATATAATATAATATAATATAATATAATATAATATAATATAATATAATATAATATAATATAATATAATATAATATAATATAATATAATATAATATAATATAATATAATATAATATAATATAATATAATATAATATAATATAATATAATATAATATAATATAATATAATATAATATAATATAATATAATATAATATAATATAATATAATATAATATAATATAATATAATATAATATAATATAATATAATATAATATAATATAATATAATATAATATAATATAATATAATATAATATAATATAATATAATATAATATAATATAATATAATATAATATAATATAATATAATATAATATAATATAATATAATATAATATAATATAATATAATATAATATAATATAATATAATATAATATAATATAATATAATATAATATAATATAATATAATATAATATAATATAATATAATATAATATAATATAATATAATATAATATAATATAATATAATATAATATAATATAATATAATATAATATAATATAATATAATATAATATAATATAATATAATATAATATAATATAATATAATATAATATAATATAATATAATATAATATAATATAATATAATATAATATAATATAATATAATATAATATAATATAATATAATATAATATAATATAATATAATATAATATAATATAATATAATATAATATAATATAATATAATATAATATAATATAATATAATATAATATATATATAATATAATATAATATAATATAATATAATATAATATAATATAATATAATATAATATAATATAATATAATATAATATATTTATTTATTTTTTTATTTATTTATGTATTAACTTACAATTACAAATTATAAGCTAATATTAGGATTAGTGCAATAGCTACTATGGCCTTCAGCACAAAATAGTATTAAACAATAACAATAACATTATTTCTTAATATTATGAGTTACATAGTAATTGAATTCTATATAAAATTATAAGTGCCAGTTCTTTTTAGGAATTTTATTATTTTTTTTATATTATCTGGGGTCGGATTGGATAAATACCCAGTAGGATCAATACCTTTAAAACAATTCTGTCTATGAGTAATGAAATTTGGGCAGTTCGAGAGGATGTGCGAAGGATTTGGGGTGGGAGATATGCAGTTACAAATTTGAGGGATTGTAATGTTCATTAGGTGTCCGTGAGTCAGTTTGGAATGTCCGAGTCTTAGCCGTTCAAATTTTATCATATCTAATCTGTTAAGGCCAGCAATGTTTCTTTTTAAGAAAGATCGAATGTCTTTCATTTTATGATTTAATGTTTTGTACCATGTTGTAGTGTTGCTAAGTTGGGATTTTTTTTTGTCATCAATGTAATGTTCTGTGATAAGTTTTTCCCAGTCATAATGATTATTATTAGGTGTTGTGATTAACGGATATATATTAGCCCTTTTTGCAATGAGATCAGCTAATTCGTTACCTTGGATACCGCAGTGGCCAGGAATCCAAATCAATTTTATATTTGGTTGCTTGTCGATTAACAGGTTTCTTATTTCGTTAATATAGTGATTAAAATCGTTTATATTTGCAATAGATTGTAGTGAAGAAAGGGAATCAGTACATATTGCAAATTTACCATTGTTTTGACTCAAATATTTAATTCCTTCATAGATAGCTATTAGTTCGGCAGAGTATATAGAACTAAATTTGGGTAGGATAGCATATTTGATTACTCTATCATCAGTAGTTATGCTGAAGGAAGTGGACGTATCAGATTTTGATCCGTCAGTGTAAAGGAATTTATAATCATAAAGTGTATCTTTTAGTTCATTGAATAACATTATGTATTGGTGTGGGCTAGAAATAGATTTGGTGTAGTAATGAAGGGAAGTGTTAATAGTGTTTTCTTTGAGAAACCATGGAGGATATTGTTTGCCGCTGGGCTTTATTATGCTGAGAGGAAGCTGTTGTTCAATACAATTTTCTATTGTGCGATATATGGACGACGGTATTCTTGGAATTTTTTTGGAAGTCTTGCATTTTTTGAATAATTTAAAAATAGGAGTGTTTATGCTGAAAGCTAGTGATTTCAAAAGTTTGGTAGTTAAAATAGTTGTCTGTGTTTCTAGAGTTGCTATGTTAGATTCAAAAAGCATGTTTTTGATTGGGGTTGAACGAAAAGCACCCAGTGCAAATCTCACTGCAGAATTAATTATGGTCTTAAGCTTGCGTAATTTTGAATTTGGAGAATGACCATAGATCACTAGCGCGTAGTTAATTTTTGATAGGAGAATAGATTTGATGATTGAGATAATAGTGAATGTATTACAGTTCATTTTGGGGTTTGAGAAGGACTTTATGATATTAAGACGATTTGATAAAGAAGAAACTAAATAATCGATATGGTGGTTCCAACTGTATCTTTTGTTTATATGTAAACCAAGTATCCTCATAGATTCAACTTGGTTTAAAATTGTTGAAGAAGAGTTTATAGTGCACATACAGTTTTTTTTTCGGCATATATGGATAGTTTTACATTTTGAGACAGAAAGAATTGCACCTGATATCGTTGACCATTCATCTATATCATTAAATAGACGGTTTAGGTTGATTGTCGGATTTTTCCTCTTGTTTGATTTTATAATTAGGTTAAAATCGTCAGCATACGCCACAAAATCGATTTCCTTGTGCATAGGAAAAATTGAGCATAATTTATTGTAGGCAATTAGGAATAGTGTAACTGACAATGGTGAACCCTGTGGTATACCATTAGATAAAGGGTGGAGGGTAGAGTGACATCTGCCTATACGTACTACTATTTTCCTATTAGACATAAAGTTTCTAATATAATTAATTATATTAGGGCCCATTTTCCACATAGTGAGCTGATCGATTACTGCATGTATACCAATTCTATCAAAAGCACTCTCAAAGTCTAGTGATACTATTGAGACATGTTTACGTGCTGATAGGCTAGTTGCAATATGGTAATCTAAATACAATAGACAATCAATTGTGGATTTTCCTCTTCGAAACCCGAATTGACGGCTATCTAGGAGTTTATGTGATTGCATAAACCACCAGAGTCTGTTAGCTATTATTTTATCCATTACTTTTGATATGCACGAGTTTAGCGAAATTGGTCTATAAGATTTTAACAGAGTTTTATTAGAACCTGGTTTGAATATTGGTATTACAATACTGTTCTTATATTGTTGTGGAATATATGTATTAAAAATTGTGTTGTACAAAGATAGTAGCCGTTGTTTCATTGTTAGCGGTAGATTTTTAAGCATGGGGTAGGACACTCTGTCTAACCCTGGCGTTTTTCCTTTCATTCTAGTCAAAACTGATGAAAGTTCTAACATGCATATAGGATTCTCAATTATTAGTGCTTTACAAGAGGGAGTTGCTGGAAGGTTTTGTCGAACGACTCTAGCTTTGTGTGTTCTAAAACTTTCGTTAAATATCAAATCTGAGGAATTTTCTGACCAAAAGGTTGCAAATTCTTCAACCATGTCTGACTTATCAGTCAACATAAGATTCGGGTTGTTTAACTTAGATATACAGTGAATTGAGTTCATTATTTTAAGCCCCGTAAAGCTTCTGATGTTATGCCAAATTTTAGCGGTTGGTGTAGATGAGTTGATAGTGGAACCAAGTTGGTTAATTGATTTCGCTTTTGACAGTTTGATTTTTCTTTTAAATTGCGCTCTAATTTTTTTGAAATTAATTAGGTTCTCGAGGCTCATATCACGTTTGTAGATGTGCCAAGATCTGTTCTTTTCGGTTTTAAGTTTGTGGAGTTCGTTGTTCCACCATGGAACTTTTCTGCTAAAAATATTTCTAGACTGCGGTATAGCAATATTTGCTGATTCGTGGATTATTTTAGAAATGTTGGCTGCTTCTATATTGACATTGTCGCTAATTTGACGACAAGAATCAAAGTACAGACACTTACTTTGAAATAGTTTCCAATTGGCCGACTCTGTCTTAAATTTGGGTCTATAGGTTGGACAGCTAGAGGTAGTATTTGAATTGTGAAAGAGCGAGATTATAATAGGGTAGTGATCACTTCCATGCAAATTATCTAGAATTTGCCATTCTGACTCAATTGCAATTGAAGGACTACAGAATGATAAGTCTATGTGTGAGAAGGTGCCATGTGTACTAAAATGTGTGGGAGAGTTATCATTAAGGATAATATATTCCGAATCATTAATAAAATTAGTTAGAATTGTCCCTCTCCTATTATTTGAAAGTGAACCCCAACTGGCATGCCAGCTGTTGAAGTCTCCTGTGATAATACTAGGTGTTGTAGATACTGTAAAAATATTTTCCAGATTCTGTACAGAAAAATGTTGGTGTGGCGGGATATATGAGGAGAATATATTAAATTTCAGCTTTGAAGTTATTTCAACACAGATAGTGTCTATGT